>OZ059832.1:7849952-8368152 GCA_964057195.1 Orthosia cruda | reverse complement strand
GTAGGGTAGGTAGGGTAGGTAGGGTAGGTAGGGTAGGTAGGGTAGGTAGGGTAGGTAGGGTAGGTAGGGTAGGTAGGGTAGGTAGGGTAGGTAGGGTAGGTAGGGTAGGTAGGGTAGGTAGGGTAGGTAGGGTAGGTAGGGTAGGTAGGGTAGGTAGGGTAGGTAGGGTAGGTAGGGTAGGTAGGGTAGGTAGGGTAGGTAGGGTAGGTAGGGTAGGTAGGGTAGGTAGGGTAGGTAGGGTAGGTAGGGTAGGTAGGGTAGGTAGGGTAGGTAGGGTAGGTAGGGTAGGTAGGGTAGGTAGGGTAGGTAGGGTAGGTAGGGTAGGTAGGGTAGGTAGGGTAGGTAGGGTAGGTAGGGTAGGTAGGGTAGGTAGGGTAGGTAGGGTAGGTAGGGTAGGTAGGGTAGGTAGGGTAGGTAGGGTAGGTAGGGTAGGTAGGGTAGGTAGGGTAGGTAGGGTAGGTAGGGTAGGTAGGGTAGGTAGGGTAGGTAGGGTAGGTAGGGTAGGTAGGGTAGGTAGGGTAGGTAGGGTAGGTAGGGTAGGTAGGGTAGGTAGGGTAGGGTAGGTAGGGTAGGTAGGGTAGGTAGGGTAGGTAGGGTAGGTAGGGTAGGTAGGGTAGGTAGGGTAGGTAGGGTAGGTAGGGTAGGTAGGGTAGGTAGGGTAGGTAGGGTAGGTAGGGTAGGTAGGGTAGGTAGGGTAGGTAGGGTAGGTAGGGTAGGTAGGGTAGGTAGGGTAGGTAGGGTAGGTAGGGTAGGTAGGGTAGGTAGGGTAGGTAGGGTAGGTAGGGTAGGTAGGGTAGGTAGGGTAGGTAGGGTAGGTAGGGTAGGTAGGGTAGGTAGGGTAGGTAGGGTAGGTAGGGTAGGTAGGGTAGGTAGGGTAGGTAGGGTAGGTAGGGTAGGTAGGGTAGGTAGGGTAGGTAGGGTAGGTAGGGTAGGTAGGGTAGGTAGGGTAGGTAGGGTAGGTAGGGTAGGTAGGGTAGGTAGGGTAGGTAGGGTAGGTAGGGTAGGTAGGGTAGGTAGGGTAGGTAGGGTAGGTAGGGTAGGTAGGGTAGGTAGGGTAGGTAGGGTAGGTAGGGTAGGTAGGGTAGGTAGGGTAGGTAGGGTAGGTAGGGTAGGTAGGGTAGGTAGGGTAGGTAGGGTAGGTAGGGTAGGTAGGGTAGGTAGGGTAGGTAGGGTAGGTAGGGTAGGTAGGGTAGGTAGGGTAGGTAGGGTAGGTAGGGTAGGTAGGGTAGGTAGGGTAGGTAGGGTAGGTAGGGTAGGTAGGGTAGGTAGGGTAGGTAGGGTAGGTAGGGTAGGTAGGGTAGGTAGGGTAGGTAGGGTAGGTAGGGTAGGTAGGGTAGGTAGGGTAGGTAGGGTAGGTAGGGTAGGTAGGGTAGGTAGGGTAGGTAGGGTAGGTAGGGTAGGTAGGGTAGGTAGGGTAGGTAGGGTAGGTAGGGTAGGTAGGGTAGGTAGGGTAGGTAGGGTAGGTAGGGTAGGTAGGGTAGGTAGGGTAGGTAGGGTAGGTAGGGTAGGTAGGGTAGGTAGGGTAGGTAGGGTAGGTAGGGTAGGTAGGGTAGGTAGGGTAGGTAGGGTAGGTAGGGTAGGTAGGGTAGGTAGGGTAGGTAGGGTAGGTAGGGTAGGTAGGGTAGGTAGGGTAGGTAGGGTAGGTAGGGTAGGTAGGGTAGGTAGGGTAGGTAGGGTAGGTAGGGTAGGTAGGGTAGGTAGGGTAGGTAGGGTAGGTAGGGTAGGTAGGGTAGGTAGGGTAGGTAGGGTAGGTAGGGTAGGTAGGGTAGGTAGGGTAGGTAGGGTAGGTAGGGTAGGTAGGGTAGGTAGGGTAGGTAGGGTAGGTAGGGTAGGTAGGGTAGGTAGGGTAGGTAGGGTAGGTAGGGTAGGTAGGGTAGGTAGGGTAGGTAGGGTAGGTAGGGTAGGTAGGGTAGGTAGGGTAGGTAGGGTAGGTAGGGTAGGTAGGGTAGGTAGGGTAGGTAGGGTAGGTAGGGTAGGTAGGGGTAGGTAGGGTAGGTAGGGTAGGTAGGGTAGGTAGGGTAGGTAGGGTAGGTAGGGTAGGTAGGGTAGGTAGGGTAGGTAGGGTAGGTAGGGTAGGTAGGGTAGGTAGGGTAGGTAGGGTAGGTAGGGTAGGTAGGGTAGGTAGGGTAGGTAGGGTAGGTAGGTAGGGTAGGGTAGGGTAGGTAGGGTAGGTAGGGTAGGTAGGGTAGGTAGGGTAGGTAGGGTAGGTAGGGTAGGTAGGGTAGGTAGGGTAGGTAGGGTAGGTAGGGTAGGTAGGGTAGGTAGGGTAGGTAGGGTAGGTAGGGTAGGTAGGGTAGGTAGGGTAGGTAGGGTAGGTAGGGTAGGTAGGGTAGGTAGGGTAGGTAGGGTAGGTAGGGTAGGTAGGGTAGGTAGGGTAGGTAGGGTAGGTAGGGTAGGTAGGGTAGGTAGGGTAGGTAGGGTAGGTAGGGTAGGTAGGGTAGGTAGGGTAGGTAGGGTAGGTAGGGTAGGTAGGGTAGGTAGGGTAGGTAGGGTAGGTAGGGTAGGTAGGGTAGGTAGGGTAGGTAGGGTAGGTAGGGTAGGTAGGGTAGGTAGGGTAGGTAGGGTAGGTAGGGTAGGTAGGGTAGGTAGGGTAGGTAGGGTAGGTAGGGTAGGTAGGGTAGGTAGGGTAGGTAGGGTAGGTAGGGTAGGTAGGGTAGGTAGGGTAGGTAGGGTAGGTAGGGTAGGTAGGGTAGGTAGGGTAGGTAGGGTAGGTAGGGTAGGTAGGGTAGGTAGGGTAGGTAGGGTAGGTAGGGTAGGTAGGGTAGGTAGGGTAGGTAGGGTAGGTAGGGTAGGTAGGGTAGGTAGGGTAGGTAGGGTAGGTAGGGTAGGTAGGGTAGGTAGGGTAGGTAGGGTAGGTAGGGTAGGTAGGGTAGGTAGGGTAGGTAGGGTAGGTAGGGTAGGTAGGGTAGGTAGGGTAGGTAGGGTAGGTAGGGTAGGTAGGGTAGGTAGGGTAGGTAGGGTAGGTAGGGTAGGTAGGGTAGGTAGGGTAGGTAGGGTAGGTAGGGTAGGTTGGGTAGGTAGGGTTGGGGTAGGTAGGGTAGGTAGGGTAGGTAGGGTAGGTAGGGTAGGTAGGGTAGGTAGGGTAGGTAGGGTAGGTAGGGTAGGTAGGGTAGGTAGGGTAGGTAGGGTAGGTAGGGTAGGTAGGGTAGGTAGGGTAGGTAGGGTAGGTAGGGTAGGTAGGGTAGGTAGGGTAGGTAGGGTAGGTAGGGTAGGTAGGGTAGGTAGGGTAGGTAGGGTAGCTAGGGTAGCTAGGGTAGCTAGGGTAGCTAGGGTAGCTAGGGTAGCTAGGGTAGGTAGGGTAGGTAGGGTAGCTAGGGTAGCTAGGGTAGCTAGGGTAGCTAGGGTAGCTAGGGTAGGTAGGGTAGGTAGGGTAGGTAGGGTAGCTAGGGTAGGTAGGGTAGGTAGGGTAGGTAGGGTAGGTAGGGTAGGTAGGGAAGGTAGGGTAGGTAGGGTAGGTAGGGTAGGTAGGGTAGGTAGGGTAGGTAGGGTAGGTAGGGTAGGTAGGGTAGGTAGGGCAGGTAGGGCAGGTAGGGCAGGTAGGGCAGGTAGGGCAGGTAGGGCAGGTAGGGCAGGTAGGGCAGGTAGGGCAGGTAGGGCAGGTAGGGTAGGTAGGGTAGGTAGGGTAGGTAGGGTAGGTAGGGCAGGTAGGGCAGGTAGGGCAGGTAGGGCAGGTAGGGCAGGTAGGGCAGGTAGGGCAGGTAGGCAGGTAAAGTTAAGTTTACCGGGTCAGCTAGTATTTTATATACTTCGGTTTCGTTATATTCCAATTACAAAATTAACAGCGGTTTCATTATGATACCCATAACGACATCGGATTGCATTATACGAATCGTCATAAATTCTAAAACACAAGCAAATGCATTCTGAACATACAGCCACGAATCGTCATAAATTCAAAAACACAAGAAAAGGCATTCTGAACATACAGCCAGGTACCTATAATATTTCTTCGAAATCCAGACAATGTAAATTATGTTTTTAAAAATGGAACAAGTTTAGAATAAAAGTATCACTATTTGGCTGTTGCGGCCACAAGATCTTTGCCTTATATCTAATAAAGACTAAATAAAAGAATAAAATAAAAAGTGGATGCGGGATAAACAATAGTCAGTGTGTAGTTAAGTTTCTATTAAAAATACAAAGTGACATTAAACAGTTTTATTCCTTCCTTCGTAGATAAAATTTTGTATGCAACTGAACGTTATTGGTTTTTTAATAACTCGTGCCCACCTATTTCGGTACGCGCTACGCTTGTACCGAAAAATGGCACTCGTATTAAAAGACTGTCCATAACGTAACAGTTGCATAAATAGCTATTAGGTTACATTCATATTAGGGCAATTGCTGATAGATATTGTGATCGATTTACCGGGTGCATTTATTTATATTTGTTTGCTGTACATCTTGATTAATGGACTCAAAAATATATCTATCTCATAAAATGTCATACCAAAAAGAGAGATAGGTATATATATTTGGAGCCTTCCTCCTATTAACATGTTATAATGGCTAAACTCTAATCTGTGTCTGGTACTGTTATGTAACCGATATAAAGTTTCATATCGATATCGAAAACGGTTTTCAGATATCGATATCAGTAGTACAGTATGCAATATCGGTTATCAGTAATATCAGTTAATTTGATATGGATATCGACATGATATGATATCTAACACATATCCGATATAAGTTACGTTTTGATATATCGGACCTATCCCTACTACTATCCAGTAAGTAAATTACATACTTACTTACTGGACAGTTGTGAATAAGTCTCCGGTAGAATTCACTTTCTGGAGACTTTTTAGAGATGTTATGGCAATATTACATACCATTTTTGAGAAATAGTACATTACTGCAGAATCCAGTAAGTAAGACTTCCTGGCCGAGTATGAGTTAACCGGACCGAACCGCAGGTGAGGTCCGGTTATATACGAGGCCAGGATGTCTTTCTTACTGGTTGAGGCTTGTATAATGCTTTTCTCAAAAATGAAAGAAAATTTAACAACAAATTCGTTTAATTAATATGTTAGGTTACATTCATATTAGGGCAATTACTCATAGATATTGTGATCGATTTACCGGGGGCATTTATTTATATTTTCTCAAACATGCTTGGAAATTTTAGAATTATTTTGACAACCTTCTTCGAGAAAAATCGACATTGCAGTACAGACCAAATACATGAGAGCAGCGGCCGGCAAAAGTTGTATTAAAATCCATATCTGCCGTGTGTAGCGGCCAAATAAAGTACATTAAAAATGGAACGATCTTTTCCACCGAAACATGGCAACCAAGGAGGTATCAAAGGTTTTATTTAAATTTCGAACTGGCTTGCTAATAGAAAGCTGTTTATTGAAAAAAAAAACAAATGAACACTTTAAGGCTTGGCAGGCACTGCGATTTTATTTGCGCGGATTTATGTAGTTTTTTATATGGATATCGACATGATATGATATCTAACACATATCCGATATAAGTTACGTTTTGATATATCGGACCTATCCCTACTACTGTCCAGTAAGTAAATTACATACTTACTTACTGGACAGTAGGAGATTCCAAATTTAAAATCTCGCTTCTTACTGGATAGTTGTGAATAAGTCTCCGGTAGAATTCACTTTCTGGAGACTTTTTGGAGATGTTATGGCAATATTACATACCATTTTTGAGAAAAATAATTTACCTACTACCTGAATCCAATTGTCCATCCTCAACCGAAATCAGTTTGGCTTTACCTCAACGAAATGAATCATGGTGACAATTATAAATACTATAACAGTCCTTTTGAACAAAGCATGTGTAATCCGGTATTATCAATTACAACCTGAATTTATTACTGATCTGATCACAGTAAATTAATAACAAATTTGGTTATTAAATCATACTCGTACAATGAATGCCACTGTTTTCGAATCGGTAACGTGAAACAGATTTGAAAATGCATTAGCCATTATTCATTCAAAATCGGTTAGGATTCAAAACGAGGTAATTTTCTGTGTGATTATAATATTGTTTCTTAACATAGTTATTATTTTGAACATTAGATTTTCTCCTAGTCCAGTTATGGTATTCCTTTCAACCATCCGGACGTGATTGATTTTAATTATCATCAAGAATTATCCTTAAGGTTACACTAGTCGCGGATCATTCTTCCATACAAACGTAGTCTGGCAACTACACCAAAGTTTGACGAAGGACGTTTAAAATATAAAAACCGGCCAAGTGCGAGTCGGACACGCGCACCGAGGGTACCGTACAAACCTCAGCTTAAAGGTATTATAGACCTGAGTATTTGATATGAATTTCAATTTAATACCTCTACGCGTTCATGAGGAAAGGGGTAGTATGTTTAAAATTATTAAAAATATTTTTTTTCGATGATATAACTGAAAATTTACAGTTTTTCGCAATTTTTCCTTTATCTGTGCTATAAGACGTTGCTTCGTACCAAATTTCAAGATTCTGAGTTCACGGGAAGTACCCTGTAGGTTTTGATTCCCTTGCGAGTATCGAAAATTTGCGGCTTAAACAGCTGTATCTTTTGATTGCGTTGGCTTCGAAGTTTAATTTTTTTATAGCTTTAAGGGAAAGTAGATTTGAGTATTTTTTTATAAATTTCAGCTTGATACCTCCACGCGTTCCTGAGAAAAAGGGTCTTGACAGACAGACAGACTGACGGACAGTCGGACGGACAACAAATTGATCCTATAAGGGTTCCGCTTTTTCCTTTCGAGGTACGGAACCCTAAAAATGATATCAATTTGTCTCATCATTAGATTGAACATGATTACATTGATCATTAGAATGATGAGACAAATTGATATCATTTTGCATCAGCCCTGTATGAAAACAAATAAGAAAAAAAAATGAAAGTAATGAGCGTCGAAAGTTCCATATTTTAACACTAATTTTAACGCATCTTCAGGCGGAAATAAATACCATAAGAAGAAGGAAAATTGCAAAACAGCCACCATACAGGGTTAGATTAGTAGTTCAGCAATGCAAATAATTTTTTATTTTAAAATATACATTTTGTAGATTTTTCATGATATCCATACTCACAAATTAAAAGTCTGTTTATATTTCGCGCGCTCGTTCTCGTCCTAAATCATCATGCATTTCGCTACAAACTTTCAAAAGTACAAATTAGTACGAAAATAGCTTCTAATTGTTCATCACAGCATCTATCTCTTTCGCGTACTTGTTTTCGGATGAGATAGCATGCATTTTAACCCCGCGCACAAAATAGTTCGTGCCGTCGACTAGGGCGACCATCATCATTCAGAAATCCAAACATAAATACTGTAAGGAGTCTGCGATCCCTTGATAATTTCTTACTGGCTGAATATAGTTTTAAAGTGTCATTCTTATTTAGAATGTTCTGAATATCGTCCTTTGGCAGACACCTGCAGGCGTTAGGTGCGTTATTTGATAATTAATGGAAAATATTTTACGAATTAATTGGAATTAATCCAAGATATATTAGTAAATATAGCGTATTATTAACTCTGGCAGCCTCTAGGGTACCACAGCCTAAAGGAAGTAGGATAATCTGCGACATATTCATAATAGCATGATGTACAAACTACATGCTTACTCATGTGTCATATTGTGAACGCCTAGCGGTAGAAGAGATGCAACCAACCATTGCACATGCAAAGCGTGTAGGTCACCAAGCGTAAATTGCCAGGCACCTGATTAAGTTTCGTAAACCGTCTAGTTACGCTATAGACAGATAATCATGAATATTTAGGACACATGAAAAGATTTACTAGAGCAAAAACAGTGTCTAACCCACATTGTTTTTTACAAAGCAATACTTGTTTTCCTTTATGAACATGATACATTTTAACCACAGAGCACTGAGATGCCTCGATGAACACTGCTAGAGACGGTGTTGCCAAAACTTTATTTACAAACCAAGTGTGACAAGGAGTGTCATCGTTTACTCACAGATATTAATGAGCCATGACAATTCTATGTCTTGTCTATAGCCCAAACTTGTGCTCAGCGTACATTGTGTGAATACGAATATAATAAGTACATTATAGCCATACTAGTCGCATGGCCAGTGTGGTGATTTTATACTATGCGGCAATTAACAAATGTAACTAATCGTAGACTTCTCTATCAGACATGGGCCTCGCCTAATGGTTGGTTGGTACATGGTTTTTTTTTATTGGGACAATTCCATCACCGCACTATTCCCAAACCACTACAACACCTGAAAGCCAGAATCAATAGTGACGACTACCAGAAAAGCGCCGAGGTAATGAAGCTCGTCGACGTCCCACAAAAAGAATTTCACTGTCTTGTATACCGCAGCGAAATTAAACAGAAAAGTATAACGGAGAATTAGCTTTTGAAGAGAGCGTAACTTATACCAGTAATGAAACCCAGTGATACACATTGACAGTGAGTTATTTATTTATAACCCCCGGTTTCTCAACACTCGATTATCGGGTTGTTAACGTAATAGACGAATAATCACCAACCGGTGATTATTCGTCGATTACGTCTCTATCTGCTGTGATTAACAGATGAAAATTAATTCAACCTATCACAGCAGATAGCGCGTGCTTGACAATTTGTCACATTAATTTAGCGTTGAGAAACCCAGCTTTAGACTTCTTCTGAAATCAATCTTTACGTATAAAATCTATAAATAAGACCGTTGATTCCATGTCCTTTCTAAAATAATTAAGATGAGACAAGTAGAATTTACAATATCAAAAAAAACCTGCCCAACTTATGTATGAATTAACTTTTCCTATTCCTTCCTATACACAGTACATTAAACCGTGTACTTCCCGATACACAATATAACACACCATTATAGATAAAAGCTTCGATCGAGAGTACTTGGAACCCCGGTAATCATGTTACAATATGATCGAGTTACTAACTCGACTCGAGGTTGATCCCGATTTCCCGGGAAAAGACCGACTGAGATTTTTTGTAGTGGTTTAAGTTACAAGATTCTAGCTTTTGTCCGCGGCTTCGCCCGCGTAAAAAGTGATTTATTATCCTAAGGCAAAAAATTTTCATGTATTAAACGGATGGGTGAAGGTCCACACTCGGATCTTAGGCCATAGGCAAAGTTTTGGTCATAAAACAAGGTTTTTTTTATGAATTATAAACAAGGTATTATTTTGAGCTGTACTGCTGAACTACTTATTTTTTGCAACAATCAAAATATATATTTTTTTAATTTTATTTTTGGTATGTATGTTGAAGAATTTTTCAACTCCCCATTTCATACTTTCGATGCCAAAAATCGCTTTCGGTTTATACTTTAAACAATTCTACTCATATCTACGAAACGCAATAACATTGCCTGATTTCTTTTAAAAAACGATTTTTCTTATCTTATGTAATCAATGTAGTATGAATTTAATTTATCATTGGCAATTTTGTTTTACTCCATATTGAAATATCGGGAGCAAATTCAATAAAATGCAATAAATTTCTCTTAGATTTTTGTTGGTTGGGAATGAAGAACGAACAGTTTGTTATTGTAGCAATTGATTACGTACTTAGCAGTATACAAAAGTGTTTGAATAAAGTGACAATAATAGGAAAAGTTTCGAATATTATGGGCTTGCATGGGGATGCTAATATTACCTATATCTTGGCTTTTATAATGGTTTCCTATTTGAGTATTTGAGAACTGTTCCGTGGTTAAGAATGTGTCAGACGTCAGATTTTTAGTCAAAAGTGGAGTTTAAAAAATTATATACTTAAATTTCTTAGTTCTGAAAATTACATACATACATAAACTCACGCCTTCTTCCCATGGGGGTAGGCAGAAACTACAGAACGCCACCTGCTACGATCCTTACATATTTCTTTTGCTTCACTCACATTCAAACATCTAGCCATACACACACGCTGGTTATGAGTACTGCGCACCTGGCCTTACTGAAGAACATCACCTATAAGGTCTATGTATGTCTTCCTAGGGCGTCACCTCCCGGCGTTTCCATTCACGTCTGCCTTATAAATACCTTTCGTTAGTCGCCTTTCGTTCATCCTCTCAACATGTCCAAACCATCTTAACATACTCTTTGCAATTTTAGTCAATACCTACATCTTCAGAAAATTAAGAAGCAATAATTTTGCATTTTAATCTACCACCATTTGAAAACATCTAACTCATCTCTCTACAATTTAAATATTTCCCACAAAACCTGCCTACATATCGTCACAGATGACGCCGGACGGCTCAGGCCCTTCCAGACCGTCACCTAACACACAAAACCCTTGATTTTTTGCCCTCGTCCATGTTTCTGTCCACGAACAATTTTTCAAAGCGCCCATCACGTGGTGTCACTCGCAGCTCGGCTAACAAGGGTGCACATAATTTCAGCAGTCCGTCGGACGCCGAAAACTTGACAAATCCGCTTAAATTTCTCAAATGTGTGCACCCCTTTGATAGGGTACGCAAATATTAGGAGTAATCTCATTATTGTGAGTTGTTGTGGATGGGTGCTTATGTGAAGGTAAATAATGTAATTTAGTATCCGTACCTATCCCTGTATTGCTATACAAATTAGATTGTAAGGGACGACATACAAACATTCCTGACTGACAGAGATATTCGTCAAACATTCCAAGGTTTGTAGCGATCGGGATACGATAATCAAATAATGGTCAATGAGTTCTAAACTTCGTATGTTGTTACAAGAACAAAGAACAGCATTAAGGGCCTACATACGCTTTAGTGCCGTAGAACGGTAACTTTCTAAAGCATACTCCTTAGAAACGGCTAGGTTAAAAGGTTTGAAAAAAATATTTTTTTTTTATTGATTCATGTACATAATTTGGAACACGAGGTTTTTTCGTGTAACTAATAGTTTTGCTTTAAAAAAATAATTAACAAGACGATATTTTTGCAACTTTTGGAAACTCCTCCAAAACGACTTGGATGTTTAAAAATATTTTTATACAGAAAAATTGATGGCTGGAATTACTTCATACCTAACATAGCATAATATGTAAATCAAATAATATTTTGCAAACAAAACTGTTCAAAAGGAGGTTCCATTTTGATATTTTGGCACCGAGCGGGCGCACGGCCAGTACTGCGTTACATTGGGGCGTATATATCACATTAAGTAAAATATGTCAAAAGAAGTCAACATTTTTCAAAACAACAAAATGTAATAATAACAATATTTTATGAATTTAAAATAAACCTTATTTCTATTTTGTTATGGTTCAAAAACAAAGACAAAAGACATTAAATTGCCATTCACTAGTAAATCTATCTATCAATATATATCAGATATCTATCAATGCAGTTCATAATCATATCCCATACTGGTGCCACAGAATAGTGAATTAATAGAGTGTTAACTAAATCAACCCTGTATTTCCATAGGTTGGGCAGAGGTGTACCTAATTATATTCACAGATAATACAATATTAGTATGCAGATGCCTCATCCCATACAAAGAAACAGTGCCGACGTAACTATATAATCAGACGAAAAACGCTATAGCGTTTTTCGTCTGATTATTATGATTATTTTTATAAGTACTTCGATTGCGTTCGGTTCCGTTCCACGGCTATAGATGGTGTTAGCAGCGACTTGCAAGTAAAAGGGTTTTCTCGGTACGTGACAATTTTTTTTAAAATACAGTGACGATTTGTTTTATAGATTTTTTATCGCGTTTTTACAGTTTCATTGTAGCAAAATCTATTAAAATATAAATTAAAAAATCGAGTGGCATGCCTCAGATATTTAAAACCACGCCATCTATTGGAA
Organism: Orthosia cruda; assembly: GCA_964057195.1. Lineage (NCBI taxonomy): Eukaryota > Metazoa > Arthropoda > Insecta > Lepidoptera > Noctuidae > Orthosia > Orthosia cruda. The sequence continues at coordinate 8,356,379 of OZ059832.1, read as the reverse complement.
TTAATTTTACATGATCCGTTCAACATATTGTTTTTATTATCAATTCTAAGAATGTTAATTTTACACACAATTCAATAATAAATCGCGCCATCTAGTGACATTTATTTGAACAAAATTTTCTTTGTTAGCACTGGGATACCGTGTTATAGTACACCCACATTTCGCCAGTTTTGTTTAAGGGCCTACATACGCTTTAGTGCCGTAAAACGGTAACTTTCTAAAGCATACTCCTCAGTAACAGCTAGGTTAAAAGGTTTGAAAAAAATATATATTTATTATTGATTCATGTACATAATTTTGAATACAAGGTTTTTTCGTATAACTAATAGTTTTGCTTTAAAAAAATAATTAACAACACGATATTTTTTCGCAACTTTTGGAAACTCCTCCAAAACGACTTGGATGATTAAAAATATTTTTATACAGAAAAATTGATGGCTGGAATTTCTTCATACCTAACATAGCATATGTGTTGTATAAAGGAGGTTCAATTTTGAATTTTTGGCATCGAGCGGGCGCACGGCCAGTACTGCGTTACATTGGGGCGTATATATCGCCTTAAGTTCCATACTATAGGGGCGAACATATTAAATGATTTTATTTCTGTAAGTTGGTTTGTACAAACACTTTTACATGTCGATCATATTTTTTAAAACTAGATGAGGTCGGCGTTTCCTATCCGACTACTCTGAGAAGAAAGGCCGAAACAAACTCAGAGGTCACAGTCTCTTTTTCCAGACAAAATCTTGGTTAGATCATGTAAAGACCATGTAGACTGATGTCTAAAATGGTGTATTAGCATCAACCGCACACAAATCCAGCATCTGGGCTGCTGCTAAGACAATCCAGATGAAAACACGTAGAATCAAACCCAGGACTTCGTATTTACACACAGTTATATTATTTTACTTTTTCAATATGCTATTGTGTCAAGGTTCTCTTCCTGCAACCTCAATTTTAAGGTAGGATCCTACAATCGGTCGGGTGTTGTGTCTGGTGGGCAAATGCTCCTTGGTTATTGTCGGGCTGGTGTACCTATCTACACTAATATATAATAATATTATTAAGAGGCAGGAACTCCAAAAAGAGCTACACCGGCAAAGAAAAGAGGGAAACCAGGTGGCTCTCCGTCACGACAAGATTATAAGACTCGATCAAGGAACTAACCGATTTACTAAACAGAAGAGGTACCTATCACGCGGGCACCAAGGTTTGGGAAACCAAAGAAAACCCGAAACAAATATCGAAAAAGAGCAAATCCCAGAATATTACAACCTTTCTACGACCATCTCAACTGAACCCAACGGCTGGAAACTCGAAAAACTAGAAAAAACAGGGAGAAAACCAAAATAACTAAATGACGTCCCTCCACTTCTCCCAATCCGGCCGGTCACCGTGGGAAAAGTAGACCACAACCCTCCAGAGATAAAAATAAATAAAATAAACAATCATGTTAGAGTCCAAGAACAATGGAAGGACATCAATACACTATACAACTTTATATCAGAAACCAACGACTGCAATCACTGGTCATCTCTGGAGGAGGCCTTTACTCTCAACATGTGAGAGGTTCATGCATGCCACCGAGAGGTATTTTTATTAGTTTTAATTTTACAATTTTCGTTATTTTATTACGTAAACAATCTAGTTTATTTCATTTTTATTTTATTAATCAACCAACTCATCCAATTAAATAAATATACCTAAATAATAATCAATTAATTTAATTTAATAATAAAATCAATGCATATTTATTATGATCAATCAATTGTGTTTAAACTTTTATTTAAAAAATAAATAAAATATAATTTGGTACCCACATTTTTTGTTTGTGATTAGAATTGACTGTACTTAAAAATATGTAAAATAAATCACACAATCTATTTAATTTAATGCTAAGTAAGTTAAGTAGCTATATATGTTCTTTTTTGGCAAATTTTCACTTGAAAGATGTAATACTTTAATGCACGAAATAAAAGGCTTTTTTATTTAATTTATTTATTATTATTAAGAGGAAAGATTTGTTGGTGAGTTTTTTTGTAATGGATAACATCAAAAATTACTAAAACGACTTAAAAAATTCTTTTACCAGTAGATAGCTACATTATTCCGGAGTAACATAAGCAATTATTTTTATCCCGGAAACAGATTATGTAGGGTTTTGCTTAGATTGCGCAATGTAGGATACTTTGCGTGCGTTGTCTTTTTGTAGTTGCACATGTCGCTACACTCGCTAAGCCTTCAAACTAGCACTCCATTTATTCATTATTCTGCGTTTATTGCAGATGCAGAGACCGATGCAATTTATATGCCATCAATAATACTGCTAATGACCCAAACTCCAATGTCAATCGCGTTGATTAATTTTATTCATTTTGTGATTGCCATATTAATTTTGTTTGGATAAGTATAGGACTCGGTTTGTTTTCAATATTGAGAGGATTTGTTAGGAACTGCCACGTAGTTATTACACTGTAGTTTCAATTGGACAGGTACGTAATTAATTTTAAATGTAATTTATATTTGTGTTGCGCGTACTTTGTTTATTCAGCTGCCAAATGAGAAACAGTCTGAAATGACTTTAAATAAAATATTGTAAGTCTTTAATTTGCACTGATGTCGTATTGAAAAATACTTCTGGAAGGGTAATAGGTATTATAATCTTCGGTACGGAAATTATTCGAGTGTAACAAAAAAAATAGGAAAATCTTCAAGTGCAAAATAAGATACATATATGTTCTATGCTTCGTCGTAATAATTACTATAAAAACATAAGACAATTAAGAGAAAACTAACGTAACATAACATCTCGCCTGTTTTACCAGAAGAAAGCGGCATATTGCTCGCAGAACGGATGGCCGATGGAGCCGAAAACTTCTGGAAGGCCTCCCACTAGGTGGACCGATGACCTGGTTAAGGTCGCGGGCATGTGCTGGATGTGAGACGCACGGGTTCGGTCAATGTGGCGACGTCTGGGGGAGGCCTATGTCCAGCAGTGGCAGTATTTCGGCTAAAATGATAAGAGGTCCTAATAGTCCTACACCCATTTTGCTATTTATGTTTCAGTGAAATGTAAAAGGGAGCGAGCCATAAAACGAGTTAAGGTGAGACGCTTGCAGACTAGGTGGAGAGAAGATCTTCGCAGATTGGCTTCTATGAAGTTGCTGAGCATCGAGATAAACTGTGAGCGATTGGAGAGACTTTTATCCAGCAGAGGCAATGTAGGCTGATGATAACAATAAAGACTCCGTACTAAAACTAAACTAACGTAAGACGATTTGTTTTTGAAATGTTCCTTCAATACCAATTAAATTAAACCGACTTCCAAAACAAAACACTACAAAGCGAAACATAACTTTCTTTTCTGAGGCGGTGTCTGTGGTACCATTTTTTTTCTTTTTTGACACCGACTTTCGAAAAGATAGTTATTTTCCGCTTTATAGTGTTTTGTTTTGGAAGTCGGTTTAATTTATTTGTTAAAAAGGTTTTTTATTTTTCTTTTTAGTTTTGGTATCTACCATAAATTACCATGAAAATCATGTATAGACAGAGGGCTTCTCATAAGAATTTCAACAAGTCTAAACACGACTCGGATACATTGTTTTATTACGAAGTGCCGTTTCCTTCTGGCTTCATCATCAGTTCAGTTCGATGGTACCATTTTCATTAGAACCATTTATTTAAATTTGATTCATCACGGTCATTTAACTATTCGAGATATCTTATATCCAAAGTATACTTGTCATTGAGAAGCAGAGTGGTCATCTGTGATCTTCTTTATCAGTTACACTTCACCAAATGATACTTTCTAAATGCATATGCTTACCTTGTTGATGAAAATACCAAAATCACTTCAAGTGTGTCTATAATTTTTTAAGAGTTGCCTCGATTTCTCCAGGACCCCTTCATCAGGTCCTGACTTGATGACACGGGACCATCTGGCAAGTATACTTTTTCAAACAAAATAACAATTTTCCAAATCGGTCCAGGCGTCTGAGTAATCGGGGAACATAGTTTATTACATTAAAAAAAGATTACGATGAATTGAGAACATCCTCCGTTTTTTGAAGTCGCACCGTGTGTTGCTAACTTTATTTTGCCGCTTTACCTACTGCCGAATTTATAAATCCCATGTAAAATAGACAAATCTATTGCTATCAATTCCGCATAAATCAGGAATGCACGCTAAAGTTGGTCGCTGTATTTTTCATATTCCCTACAAAATCAACACCATCATTATTCAATATCCTCCTGCCTTTATATCAAGTAATTCGGGGTATTCGCAACATGTCTTATTGTTCAATTCATTTCTACTTCAATCATCATAATTTTGGAAACTGAAATGTATGATTTCAGTTTTTTAGTCGTATTATCGCAAACCCTGCAAAATATTCCTTCGAAAAGCAACCACATTGAATTACCATTGTTTAGTCACACGTGTGAAGAGCGACTGTGCGAGTTGTGCGACACTCACAACGCAGCTGTATTCAAACCGGTCGCGCCGCGGTCGCACCGTGTGTTGCTAACTTTAATTAGCCGCTATAGTACCTACTACATACAAAGGGTTAAAGAGAAGCTTGAGCTGAATATTCAGCGTTAAAATTGTTATGTTGATTATGAGAGGAGTTGATTTCTGAATTGAGTATTTATATAACTCTATTTTAGTACCTAATTTTGACAGGTTTTTAGGCTAAAGTACAGTTTGACAAATTAATACTCAACTCGTTCTTAACCTCAAATACTTAATTCAGAAATTGGCCCTAAGAGGCGATTCATCTTCAATCAATACATAATAAATCCGTGGAAAAGTAATTTTTGTACACCGAAAAGATTTCCAAAAAATATTGCGAGGGTGTGTGTTGGGGCCAAAGATAGAGAAGAGGTTTGGTAATACGAGAAAAGTCCGGAATGAACTTTCGGTAATAACCGAGGAGTCCGAGGAACTGTTTAATTTCCTTAGGTGTTTTAGGTATGGGGTAATTTTGAATAGCTGTGATTTTGTCTGGGTTAGGTTTTATCCCTTCGGTACTGATGATATGACCTAGGTATGCGGTTTCGAGTTTTAAGAACTCTGATTTATCTATCTGGATTTTGAAGTTAGATTCTCTTAACCTCTGGAATACTTTCTCTAGGTTGTTCATGTGTTCAGAACCCTTTGCCAGCATTTTTGGAATTTTTGTCTCTTTGTCTGTTTATTTGTGCACGCATCACAGAAAATGTACGAAACCAATATTACATTGTTTCATCGCAATCGGTTTAGTCTATCAAAATGTAAATGTGCTTGCTTATAGGTAACCTATTCACACTTGGCATTCTTGCACATTAAAACACTTTAAGTTACCTTTATTAGCTAATTTAGATAAAATACTTTTTTCGAATAATGATGATGAGAATATTGAGATGGATGTGCGGCGTGACGAGATTGAATACAGTGAGAAATGAGTATATTAGAGGCAGTTTGAAAGAGGCGCCAGTGACAGAAAAGTTGAAGGGAAACCGTTTGTCCTGGTATGGTCATGTGATGTGGAGGGATGAAACGCATGTTACTAAAAGAGTTATGAATATAAATGTGGATGGATGGAGAGGAAGAGGAAGGCCAAAAAAAAGATGGTTGGACTGTGTGAGGAGTGATATGAAGGAAAAGGGAGTCAGTGATAGCGTGACAGGGGACAGAACGGTATGGAAGAAGAGAACGTGTTGCGCCGACCCCAAGTAACATGGGATAAGGGCAGGAAGATGACTTTTTTCGAATAATAAAGTAGTCCAAGATTTGTTCTAGTACTGATAATTTCTAGTTTAAAACTAATAATATTCGGCTGCTGTCTTACCCTTAATACTGAAGGGAGTGTCGAACGATGTGACGTCGGAGAACTTTCATTATTTGCAAGCCGCTTTCTGTCTGCTGAGTTTCAATACGAGTGTGTATAACAATACGCACCTTATAATTATAAATAACTTTTAACTCTTTGGCTATATTTCATGTAGTTATTGTAGTCATGATTATACAGTAAAGTGTATGTGAAGTCCTAAGGGTCGTATCTTTAGCGTTCCGTAGTTTATGCCTACCACCATGAGAAAAAGACTTGAGTTTATGTATGTAGGTATGTGTATGTAACAGAGCTGGGCAAAATACATGCTTTGCTTTAATTAAAATACAAATTACAAAATAATATCTCGCATGTATTTAAAATACAAAATGCAGTATTTTAAGTGATATTATTATTAAATAATAAAATACAATCGATGATCCATCGTATTTTAATTATTCGTACTAATAAACTTAATGTATACACAGAAGTTTGGTAAAAATAACCGTTTGATGAAAATGACAATTGACAAGATAATTGACAACTTGACGTACGTGGTCGCCATTTTGCTTGCGAAAGTTATCGAGCGCTACTTTCTGCAGAACGCAGCCAAGATCGCTAAATGTATTTATGTTCAAATTTGAAGCTATATATGTATTTGAAATACTAACTGCAAAATATCTCAGCGTCAGGTATTTTAAATTCTCATTAAAAAATATTTTTTTAAGAAGTAATTGAATTACAAATACCAAATACGTATTTGTATTTCAATTACGTATTTTAATTACAAGTAATTGTTAATGTAAGTCTGAAATAGCCAAGTCAGAGGTCTGTGGGGTTCCCAGAGGCGGCTTAATTAACTCTGACACCAGAGGCGAAAAAAATAAAAAAAATATTCATATACTGCCCAACCCTGTATGTAATCATATTTACATACAGTGTAACTTTCACTATAACTATGTCTTTTTTTAACTCCATAAGAAGAAGAAGTCTTTTACTAAGAACTCATGAAAAAAAATCTGCTGCTTTTACTACATTTTGTAGAGTTAAAATAACATATATGTACAGAAATGACAATTAACAATGGCAGAAAAAGTGTTGTTTTATGTATTTTAGAGTTAGGCCCATAGTAAAAGTAGCTGTCATTCATATCCAAAAGACTGCCAACATCATATTAAAAGTCAGCCTATATAATACATAATTGTTAAATAAAGGTCTTCTGGTCCCAAGCCAGGAGTTAAACACCGGGGCCCATAGCGGCGTTTGGACTCCTGGACCCTGTCTGAACCTGTACCCCACGAAACTGCGGTTCGCAGCAGTGGAAAGCTAGGGATTTGCTCCTTATTGGGAGAATTCCTGGTACCTATCTGACAGGTGAAGGTGGGACGACTACAAGATGTATCAATAGGACTTACCTTAGATTCCTGCGGTAGACTCCTGGGGGTCGATCAAAATCGTGCCGTGAGGTTAGGGATATGAGAATATATATATAATAAAGGACAATGATTGGATTGGGACCACCAACGCGTTCTGATCCGGTCTTCGGCTTCCAGGCAGACACACACGCGTTTCCCACAAAAGCGCTTCGCTGCGCGTGAAAATATATTCTAAACCACCTTCGCTGGCGCCCCAAAAACTGGTTGCGAACGGCGGGCGCAATTAACATTTACAATGGGCGAAACATATCTCGATTCGATATGTTTCGACAAGAACCCGACTTCAGCGTGTGTTCATTACAAATTTTCTATCTACACTGTCAAGTGTCATCTGTCAAAATCGTTGACAGCCCACCGACACGGTGTTGCAAGTAAATATACACTCGGGACGGAACAATAATTATTTTACCTACATTTTCAGACAGTAGTTTCAGTACGCAATCAGCTTTCACTGACATACTAAATGGCGACCGCTTAACTGAGACCGTTGCTAAGGTAGCAAGAAAGATGTTGACATACATCAGTGAACTATCAACTGACAGGTCACTCACCCGCGGTATCACTAAGTCCTCATATGTACTTTTATATTGTATGAAGTTTTAATAAATAAATAAATACACCACATTCCGTACCGCGAGCTACTTCAGAATGTTCTCAGATAAGCGATGGGTCTACAGTAGTAGTATAGGCTATTAAAACCTGAACTAAATTTGAAAACTAAATAACTTGTTGATACAGTAAAGTAGAAACTAGGTTTTAGCAAAACTGTTAGAACAAATACAGACGACACAGTTCTACTTTTAGTTTCCATTGTGGAAGCTAGAATGTGTTGACAGGTATTCAGAATGCAACTTTATGTTCTGTATGATAAGGTATTATTTTCAAAGTTTTGTATAAAAGAGAATTTGATGTCTGTAGCCTGCACCTGCACTGTGTTTTCCGTCAACTAAAATCTAGGGTTCTTAAGTCAAGAGTGCATAGGTTATTTCTAGGCAAGCGCGCCTCACCGTCGGCCTCATCATGGTTTACCATCAGGTGAGATAGTGGTGAAACACGAGTCGAAAAAAAAAACTTGCTCATTTTCGTAGGCCGTAGCTATATGCTACGAATCTGCGTAGGCGCGCGCTACGCGGTTGAAAACTCATGCTACGAGCAGACGTCGTGCATTCTATTTGATGTTTTAACTTTATGCAACCTTTATGTTATTTTCTTGCCGTGTTTGCCCACATTAATGTTTCTTCATGTTCATTTCAGCCGAAAGATCAAATCCACTGCTGGACATAGACATCTCCCAAGTATCGCCACATCGATCGTAATACATTCATATATCAAAATTATTTTTGTAAAACCACTTAGTTGCTGGCTGTTCATTCATAAAAACCCTAGAGAAAATAACACATTAGCACTAGATAATATTCTACCTTCAAGAAAACTCAATTTGATTACAAATATATTAATTACTAGCTTCTGCCAGCGGCTTCGCCCGCGTGAAAGTCGAGAATTATCCCGGGGAAACATTTTCTCGGGATAAAAAGTATCCTATGTGACGTCTTATGTGTATCCTGACTATAATCTATCTCCGTGCCAAATTTCATCCAGATCCGTCCAGCCGTTTGAGCGTGAAGAACTAACAAACATACAAACACACACACACTCACAAACTTTCGCCTTTATAATATTTATATATATATATAAAATAATATATATATATGTGTATATTATATATTACGTTATATATAGGTACTAGCTTCTGCCAGCGGCTTCATCCGCGTGAAAATCGAAAATTATCCCGGGAGAACATATTCCCGGGATGAAAATTATCCTATGTGCTATTACTGACTATAATCTATCTTTGCGCCAAATTTTATCCAGATCCGTCCAGCCGTTTGAGGGTGAAGAAGTAACAAACATAAAAAACACACACTCACAAACCTTCACATTTATAATATTGGTGTGATTATGGTGTAATAGTGTGATATTGTGTGATAGTGTTATCACACTATATCACACTAGAGTGATGTAAAACTTTAAACCCATAAACAGAACTCACCTGTGCCTATTGGTCTTGTTTGTTCTGTCTCCTGCTTGATATGGAAGGAAGTGGAAATTTGTATTTTTCTTACTCCTCCGTTATTCTTTTCTGATTAATTTCGTTGCGGGATCCAAGACAGTTAAATTCATTCTCCGGGACTTCGTCGAGCTTCATTGCCTCGGCGCTTTTCTTGTGGTCGCCACTGTTGATTCTGGCTTTCAGGAGTTGCAGTGGTTTGGGAATAGTGCGGTGGGATAGTCCCAATTAAAAAAAAAAAAACAGAACTCACACATCATCCCATTACAAAATTCGAACTAATTACGACACAATATGCACTCTCTATTATTAAAGTGTAACACTTTTGTTCATTCTGTATAGTAGAGAGGCATCCATTACGATATTGTACGTATAAAGCGATTATTTAACCATTTGGAAGAATTGCTGTATCGGAGAACTGTGACCTAGTTATGTTGAAATTACTTTATTTTGTTTTTTTTCAATAGTTTGTTTGTGTTGTTGTATACAGAGAGCTGCTAATTAGTTAGTTTTTTAGGGTTCCTATTTCTAACACTCCGCGGTCCGTCTGTCTCTGTCTATCTGTCACCAGCCTGTATCTCATGAACCGTGATAGCTAGGCAGTTGAAATTTTCACAGATGATGTATTTTTGTTGCCGCTATAACAACAAATACTAAAAACACAACAAAATTAATATTTAAGTGGGACTCTTTATGGATTATTTTGTAGTTTTTTGCGATAATGGTACGGAATCCTTCGTGCAACTCGCACTTGGCCAGTTTTTTCAATAGTTTGCTTTGTGTATTTGTTTTAAGAGAGCTGCTAATTAGTTAGTTTTTCATGTTGTTGTTATTCTGATTAAGTACTTTTTTTTTATTTCAACATAAGTTACATTAGTGGGTATTACACAAATCTTCTGCCAAACAGCAGGACAGTTTGTCGGCAGTACTAATTGGTCAGTTTACACTTGGATGATGAAAAAGGATCTGTATCAAAAATATACTTTCACCTGGATGTGGCGAATAACTGAATAATTTATTGCTAGTATCTTCAGCTGCCCTCTGATAGCTGTAAGTAATTATAAATCAAGGCGACACTTACAAAGGAGTGTTTTTAAAGCACCTCTCCTCTTTAATTTGATGTCCTAATGCTCGGGGCCGTGACCACATCATTTTAAATCAGTTTATTAAATTCAATCAGTTTTGTACGGGGCAGGCACAAACCCGCGAAGACATCAGCAAATCATCACTTAAAACCTGCGGCAGCGATACCTCAACGCGATTTTACAGAAATTGTTCCAAAACGCAACACCACAGTTAGAACAATTTCTAAGGGTTGTCTCCACAGACATAAATCTAAATAGATAACACAAGTCCCTCCATCTGTATCCACCAAGGGTGACACATTTTCACAAACAATTTAAAACAAATTTACTTACCAATGAAAGAAAACATTTCCAATGCCTCGGCTAACTTATTCTATACATTCTTTTCAGCTCAATATGGCATAACAAGGCATTTTTCTAGATTTCGGTGGATTACCGGTGCCGATAATGCTAAATAAAAAGCTCAGATTACGATCATTGATCGTAACTTTAGTCCGTTTTTTGGCACGCGAAGTACATACAATTGCGTCATCTAGTTAGGATTTATGTCTGTGATTGTCACGTCGCCTTTGGGAACCTTATAATCCATTCAACTGCCCACCATCCCACACTGCAAAAAGCCATCAATTCAAAACTCATATAAACATTACTTTAATGTCAGCTTGTTAACAGTTTTATACTTCAGTAAACTCGTCGTAAACCCATTAACTTAATGCCACCATAAACCGATGATGCAAACTGTTTATGGGATTTGAGTTTTATTAGCATGAGGTTATGTTTCATTGTTAATGTTTGTAGTTTTATTGTACGTTTATAAGAAACCAGGGGCTAGTTTGATGTGGGGGTCATTTTTGCTGATTTTGCAATCGATAAAAATGATGTCATAAGTAGCTTCTGCCAGCGGCTTCGCCCGCGTAATAGTCGGGAGTAGAGATGTTTTTTGGGTAGACAAAAGGATAATTCTATTTAGTCCGTCAGTAAGATTATCAAATAATATTGGACATGTATTTTTTTGCTTTACCAAATCAATAAAAAATTACAAAGTTAAAGTGCATCAGAGTTCAGGTGCGGGGGCTTGTGACGTCACTAAGGAAAAAAGAAAGAAAAAGTGTTTATTCGCCACAAAAACGACAACTTTTTTTTGATTTTCCAAAAATTAAACCCTTGTCGATAGTATTAGTAAGTACATAAATTATGTTAGTAAAGAAAAGTAAGATTAAAATAACATACCAAATTTGAGTAGGTACCTAGTAGGATGATTGTTAAGTAAAAGCAGATGCATGTCATGCAGTGTACTAGCGGTGTGACGTCACACGATATTTCAACGCATTATATCGTCGTAATTATATGTTTACGTGTCAAAAGAAAAAATATGTGTCCAATATTTTTTATTAATCTACCTGACGGACATATACGAATATATAGTAAACCCCTATTATCCCACGGGTTCATCCTACCGGGATAAAAGGTAGCCTATGTGCTATTTCTGACTATAATCTATCTGCGATCTATATATATATCATATAGTTATAATCTATCTATATGCAAAATTTCATCCAGATCCGTCCATCCGTTCTGGCGTGATTGAGTAACAAAACTAACAAACATTAATCCGTACTAACTTTAAAACTTTCGCGTTTCATAATTGAATAACAATATATCACGGGAATTTAACGCGATGATTTCGATTATTTATTTACCTATTTCATCCGACGTTTCGGCCGTGTTGCAACGACCGTGGTCCCGAGTAGACTGGAGTCTCGGTGTACTGGCTCCGTTGGGGCAGAAAATTCTTCCTATACCCTCATATTTCTACACACAACACTGACCGTGTCCTTATTCGATAGAAATGTGTTTGTGAATGTCCTTATGTATGTAAATCCATGGAACTATTGGGCCGAACTTGTCCGTTCTTCTCCACGTAGGTATTTTCTGAACGGATGGTAGAATCACTAATCAAGATCCAGCCCTAGTTGTCCCCCCAGCGACGCCTTGAGCCGAAGTTCGTATCCCATAGGGGTCCCCAGCGTGGTCGCTTAGGTTAAGTTTTTTTGCTTGGCTGGAGGCTCTAATTTAGTCTCCACAGGGAAAGTCCGGTTAAGCAGTAGGCATCATTTGGTTAAACTGCGAGATGCCACTCAAAAAAAACTATTTGGCCAATCCTTACACAGACGTCTGTCTGTCACAAGACTAGCATTTTTTAGGTTACGTGGAGCTATGATATTCGCAGGGTGGCTGGTAGCAACTGGATGAGAATTGCCGAGAATCGAGATAAATGGTGTGCGATTAAAGAATTAACTCGAAAACCATAAAATTTAAGTAAAAAGTGTAAATAAATAAATGAGAAAACTTTGCCTCTGATCATCAGGAATAAAGAAACTCACATAAATCTTTACAGTATCCCTGAAAATAAAATATTATTGGGTAGACTTTTAAAATGGCATGTAATTAAATCGATATCTCTATATTCCCTTTTTTCGAACAAAATATTTCAAAGTTAAACCCAAAATACTGACTTGCACACAAATTAAGCATATTAAATAAATCAAATTAAATATACAATTTAATGGTATTTGCAGAACTGTTTTACTGAACGAATAACTATTATCAAAATAGTTTATCTAACAATTCCTTAGTTCAACAAACATATTCAAACTTTTTAAGGAAAACCATCACCTAATTTAATTTTAGGAGCATCGTTATCTATACTAATATTATAAAGCTGAAGAGTTTGTTTGTTTGTTTGTTTGTTTGTTTGAACGCGCTAATCTCAGGAACTACTGGTTGGAATTGAAAAATTATTTTTGTATTGGGTAGTCCATTTATCGAGGAAGGTTATAGGCTATATAACATCACGCTACGACCAATAGGAGCGGAGCATCAATGAAAAATGTTCCAAAAAGGGGAAAAAATTATTCTTTTTGAAACGCAACGTATTTAGAGTAGGTGGGCTAGCTTGGTAGGTAGCCAGTTGACGGGAGCGAAGCCGCGTGGGACAGCTAGTCCTAAATAAAACTCAATTTAACCAGACATCTTTACATAATTAAGTACACAAAAAAATAATCAAGTGCTTACTTAACATGCACTAAACACTGGCACACTGAGTGGTAACCCCACTGTACCATCCCCACCCCACGGAACCCCATGGTTATGGGGATATCCATGGTTTTTACGATTACTATTGACGCAACTAAGTCGACGAGCCTATTTACTACGAGTCGGGGCTCCTATTTCTGTCTGCAGTGACTAAAGTAACCTAACATGGGGTGCCCTAAACTACTGAGCTCGCTTCGCTCGCTCTTGGACTAATTCAAATTTTTTGTTATGCAGTTTTGGAAAATAATTTTGGAAATTCCTTTGTAATATTGAATAATTTGTGTGCAAATCAGTATTTTTGTTTTACGGTGAGTAATATTGTTTCAAAATGCGTATATCTGTGGTTTCAGCTAGATTTTTGCTGTAAATTAGACAAAAAAGCCATCAGATTTTGATGAATTTTAACCATTTTTTAGTACAACATGTTTAGGTAATCAAGTAGTTCATTTGTAGTACAGTCATTTATTTGATATGCAGTAGGTTATTAGTGGAGAAATTACTAAATAGAGGTGCAGTTAAAAATTCCCCTTTTAAAATCTATGTTGTCATTATATTACCATCATGAATATAACAAGCAACATAATATATTTATCTACAAAATAGCCGTTTCTCAAAGGAGTGGCGTGTCTGCGAACTCTAATAATGTTCTCGGCAATAATTTATCGCCCTGGACCGCCATAGATCACTTTGGAGACACCGCACAGACTCGAATCTCTATTTATAATATCGGAGAGTTAATAATAATATCTGTTTTCTAAGGATGATTAATATCGCTGGTTTTTACCATTTTCGTCACTATTGGATGATAAAATAGTGATATTCTGGCTTTCTTACGATAAATAAGTTTTCTTATACCTTATATAAGAGATTTTTTTTCTTATGTATGCACCTACATTATGTGTGCCAAATAAACATGTTTCCTTTCTTGGTAAAATAAAAAAATAATAAAAAAATATACTATAAAATAATATCAGCGCAGCGTTACCTATATGCTTTTTGGATACGCGCTGCAGATGATGAGATAGGAGCCTTTTTGGTCTTGCACGGGGTTGTCTTTTTATTATTGTTTAATTTTTTGCTTATTTCTAGTGTCTCCTGTGCGGGTCACAAATAAATATATTTCTTTCTTTCTTTTCAATTATGTATTATTTTGCCTACTATCCAGTTCAGGTTTTTTTTTCAGTTGAAACAGTTCCTAAGATAGCTACGTGATGCGAGAGGGATGTGATGCGACAGTCAGTCGTTGCGTTAGTCCAGTGACAGGTGTCAAAACCCCTCTCTCATTGCGCTGCTAATTCAGTGACTCTCTCAGCTAAAAATGAGAGGTGTCTTGGGACATCAGCAGCCGTATTGCGTAAATGCGCAAAGAGTTTGACAGCTATCCAATCGACTAAATCGGCCAATCACACAAGACGGAAATCCACATCGCGTCATTCATCTCACATATTATTGGTCGTTTGGTCAATTGGATAGCGGTCAAACTCTTTGCGTTGCCGTATTCACTTACGCAATACGGCTGCCGGTTTGTATTAAGTTCCTTTCGATAAATACTATTCGACAAATAACAAGAACAATTAAATAAATTAGCATAAAACAATTTTAAAGCCAACATTTAATAAACGAGAATTTCATCAAACAGTCAATCTGATCTTTTCGATTGACTGATTGAAATACAATGGCCATCTATAAAAATTTCACTCAACATTTCAAATAGCGAACAAACGCGAAAAAGTGTTGTAACGTTCGAAGTCTTTTTTCGCCTACCCCCCATTCACCACACCGCTACCTCTCAGGAGAGTAATGGACTTCGTTTCAATAATATTTTTTTTTATTTTTTTTATAATGCACTTTAAAGAATAGGTCACCGTTGTCTATGGATATCTCCAACACTTCAGGAATTAGTTTCCAAGACGACCCCCTTTACAAATAACCTCAACTCACCTTACACATATATTTAATAAATTTAATAATATATATACGTGCAAGATTATTATTATTTATTTTTCATTGAATAGCTATTCAAGTATCTTTTCAGACGGATAGGTAATCTTTACAGAGTTCTTTGCTCTGTACCGTCATTCTTTTTCACAAAAAGATCTATTAACTTACATTACAGAAATAAAATATGAAAGGGAATATCAAGAATAAATGTAAGAAATCGAGGATTTCATTGAATAGCAAATTACGATTTCAAACATCTTTTTTAACCTGTTGGTGGTTGTAAGGTTGGCATTACTGTTGTGTAGCAACACAACAGTAATGCCAACCTTAAAAACTTCAGAAACAAAACAAAAGCCATAAGAAAAAAGGAAAAATATATATTTAAAATCTACATTCGTATTTGGAATCCTGTAAGCCCGAACAAATCTCGATAAACTGTTTGCCATCACAAAAAACTACGTACCCTCTAAAATCTGGTAAACTCCTTGGGACTGTGGGGGTTGTAACAGCTCTTGAGAGCTCTCGAACGAGTGATGTTGATCGTCGGGTGCGAACCGCTCTAGATAAATACCTTAGGGCTGTAAGAGGTTTTAATATGAAATAGTTTTATTCGGTGAGGAGCTTTTTGGAGTGGTTAAGATTTTTATTTATTTTTGTCATTTAAAAGATTTTGAATACGATAATGTGAGTGCGTGATTTTACTTATAATTTCACATTATTACTACAGGTTTTGCTATAACTTAACCGATCAGACTAAATATTATGAAATAAGAAATTATTTCAAATTTTAACATGGCGAAGAACTGTTGTTATAAAAAATATCAAAATAGTAATTTAAATCTTCCTTTAGAAAAGCCTAACTCAACATTTTTGATAACTATGCCCCGATTTCTGGATTATGTAGTAAAAATTTGAAGTTGAGTTTTTATCAAACTCTACTTGAGTCTGAAAACTTTTGAAACTTTACTTTAGCGTTCATGTAGGATTTGTCACATTCTTAATTCCAAACACTCAATTCAGAAAACCGCTCTCTGTTGGTATATGTCACAAAAAAATGTTCCACATATTTAACACATACCTACGCAGAATGACGCAACAAAATTTTCTGAGCTCCAAAAAGTCACACCTTTTCGCAACATACCTACATGCAACAGTGTTCCAATATTCTGCTACCAAAAACAACAGAGCATCAAGAGTTTCCCCTTCAGCGCCATATTACGTGATTAATCGTATCCATCATCGGAAAACACCATGTTTCTACTACCGAAACAACGCTGTCTTCGACAATTTCGTTCGGAAACTCCGCAAAAACGAAACAGCCCAGCCAGCCAACTTTCATCTTCATATTTTGCTTGCAAAATCTTTGTGGATGATCAGAGACCAACATCACTTGACACCCCATACAAAGCAACTCGAACCTTAAATCTTTCTATCGTATGGCTGTTTGATATATTTCAGAAGGTCCACCTAATTTGGTCTTGTATCAGCTAAGTGAAATCGAATATTTTTTTAACATGAAAATATGTTTGCCGCGGAAATTGTTTGTGTTTTTTTTTAAATATAAATGTACGAGATATCTCTATAAGATTGTAATATTTAGAAGGAGATTAGCCAAGCTTGGCTTGTTATGTATTTCTTGAGATAATACGAGGTATTTCTAAGATTTTGTACCTACAGAAAGCCGTATCTCTAGCTAAGATATTGTGCCTGCACACAGTAACATTGGTAAGGTAGATTTCTAACTACTTACTGATAACTTGGAGATCCAAGAAAAATAAAAGCAACGTGTCGTTCATTTCTTTATACAGCTTACCTTTCTGATGACCATAGCTTACTTCAAAGAGATTTTTCCACATAATTTTAACTTCATAAATTCTCGAAATACAAAAAACCTAAATTCAAAGGGGGGGTTATAAACCTGTAGGAATTAGGAATATGAATAAGAGCTGGCTGGCAGAGCATTAATATTTATAATAAAAAACTTGCATTATCTACAAGTTGGTACAAAATCAATCAATACTTTTCACTTAAATTCGTTTTAAAATACATAGTATTTTCTGTCGGACACAAACTGGCTAGCCAGTGCTCTTATCTTTCTCGGCATCCGGCAGGAAGTGAGAGGGACTGAGGGTAGTGATACCAACTTTGATAGGTTAGGTAGGTGACATTATCGATTGATAGGTTCTGTGGAAGAAAGGTGCAGTTGGAATACTGAAAAGCCATAGTAAAACATATAATAAACAAGAATCTACACAATTTTAAAATAAAATGTGGATACTTAGACCAGTGAAAGAGCAGTGGTGGCGTATTGGTAACGGCCCCAAATTACGTGTCGTAGGTTTGAACCCAGGCAGGCGCTATACTTTCTCTAAATTATTTCATCACCACTGCTCTAAAAACAGTGAAGGAAAACATCGTGAGGAAACTGGCAGTACATGCCAGAGTACTGCCAGTTTGCTAGAGCCAAAAATTCGAAGACTTGTGGCATCCACCAATCCGCATTAGGCCCGCGTGGTGGATGTCATTCCCTCTCTCACAGAGAGGAGGCCTGTGTCCCAGCAGTGGGAACATTAAAAGGCTGATGATGATGATGACTTAGATCATTGTAGTTAACGATGAATGCAGACATCAGAACTAGATATAATTACTTTTATGGATTAATTTTGTAATTTACACTAATATATTTTTCATCACACTTGCACGTAAAAAGTATCTAAACATACAGGTTAACTTGGCCGTAATGCCCCATATAAAACCCTCGGGCTTTCTTTTTGTCATGAAGCCCTAGGGCGGTAAGTAATATTTTTTTAGTTTATGGCACAGCAAACAGGTCATGCAAGTTCAAGCAAGGAGTTTACACGCAATTGAAAAATTGTCTTAAAATGTTATCTAAACAGGAATTTCTTTGCAACCTCGCTACATGTTACTTAAATACTCAAGTAATGTTCTTAATAATCGATTTTAATAGTTATAGTATGAAAACGTCGAAATTATTTAATTCTTTTTACACTCCGTCATGGCTGTATTTACTTACCTACGTAAGTATTTCTGAACGAAACATTGTATAATCTGTGGTGTGGGCAAAAATTCGCCAACCGCTTAAAAAAATTTAACCTATTTCGTAATAACAGCTGTGCTGACTTGTGTATTAAAGCTATAATTCATAATTATTACTCGCAAATGTGATGAAAAACATTGTATGTATCACGGGCGGTACGGGAATTACGAACCTTGACTCAGAAAGCCCTCAGTCTTCGACTTCGGGCTTCTACTAGAGAATCGATCGTAATTCCTTACCTACCGCCCTTAATACACAATGTACTATTGTATCATACTCATAAATTATAACGTCTTCACTTACAAAATTCAAGAGAAAATGTCTCTTTTCTTTCGTACGATTAACAATAAAGGATTGTTTATGAATTTTTAAATGTTTACAAGTAAATATTTATTTATTTTCAAATACCAAGAAATTACAAAACCAAATTACATATTATTTGGTTTTGTAATTTCTTGCTACTACTAATAGATAATTTGACAGTACTACAGGACTGTCAAATTATCGATTAATTATCTTATAAAACAAGCTCATTTATCGATCGCGATATATTGCAATCGACATCTTCTTGGTTCATCTGATATTCATATAATTATATATATTATACATACATAATGTTTTGATACAAATCGCTGTGAACATTCCAAGCCAGTACATAACATCCAAAACCAGGGCCAAACTCACCACACTATGCCTCGATGTCTACCTCCAGAGACCACAATATAATATAATAAGTCTACATATTTAAAGTTACTAATAACTGCTATAATTACGTGGGTATCACGAAACACGCTAAAATCGTTGGTGGAACTAGGGACAACTAATAAACTAACTTCATTAAATAACGCACTAGAAACTTGTCCGGTGAGAATGCTGTTATTATTATGGAGTATAGTGATGTTTTGGTCTTTGGACATGGTATTTTGTGGTGGTTTTCAAAGTTTGACGGTTTCCTCAATTTGTTATAGATGATGTTAATATGTTAAATATAATAAAAACAATTTGAGATATAAATAAATAGGTATATTCATGTTTAACGGAAAACTATTGCTGGTTCATAATTTTTTTGATAAAAAAATGCACAAATCAAAATCAAATAAGCGGTTCGCTTATTGCGTCATATAGACGATACATAATTTATATTTAAATGTGAGAGAATTACCAAAAAAACATAGGTATTACCAAACAAATCGTCATGCTCAATGGAATACCTTTATTCATTTATCATTATTTTGGCGTTAAAAATATCATACCAAACCAAATCAACGCTAAACAAGTAAGAAGAAATCAAATCGGTTCATCCATTTAGGAGCTATGATGGCACAGACAGATACACAAATACACAGGTACACACGTCAAACTTATAACACCCCTCTTTTTTCGTCGGGGGTTAAAAATCGTTTAGAAAAACTAAATAAAACTGCCTTACAAAAGTATTCTCAAATTTAAGGTAAAACACCTGCGTGGAGTCACAAACTTTATTCACTTCAACTGCTATTTCTTGCATAATATGTATGTAGTTTAGCATTATCAATTCATCAAAGCTGTATCAATTCCTTTTTACTAATAACTACTCGATATTGATACCACAACTGCCATAGAACACTAATCGCTTCAAACACAGGTGCACACTACAATCGATTCCCCACACTATATAATTTTCATACAGCGAATACCGCCTCCATAACTCGGTGTAATTAGTGCGAAATGTGTGAACCGTGCGAACAGTGTGAACTGTGCGAGTTGTGCGAAGCCACATCACTAGCGCTATGTGGTAGTGTGGGAACAACGTCACCTGAAGTTATGAACTTCCCCAAGCGTTAATATGAACCAACTTCTGCTAGGAAATTGAAATTTATTACACATTGAATTTTATTTTAATTGTAGTTGAGAAGTAATGATTAGTTCTTAATTTAGACTTTGGTTTGGTTAAACGTCTGAAATTATAAGTTTGAAAATGAATGATGTGTCAGGCTGAAAATAACTAGTTATTTTCTTTTTAATTACCACTCAGAAAGTGATAGTGGGTTTCGTTAAAAATTATTTCAGGAAGGAAAATATGTTGTATGAAAAAACATAATAATTAAGAAAAACCCGACTGCTTAAGAAGCGAACTAAAAATACGTACTTAAACATGAAGAACATTAAGCTGTGCATAAAACCATATTATTATGACAAGTTTCATAGCATATCCATTTTCATCTATGGACTTAAAATAATTTATTATATTCCCAGATATTGAATTTCTAACTTGGAATCTTGAAAAAATTTATGACCTTTATAACTTTAAAATGAAAAAGATAAATTAAAAAAAAAATACAAGTTTTTTTTGGTCTGTAACAATTTATAAAGGTAACCCAGTCAATGCAACCTCGTTACAGTACTTAATGTATGAATGAGGTGACAAACGCCCGCGCTAGAATTCGTGACAGCCGCGACTGAGCTCGGTCCAATATTGCCCATTATTCCCTGTAAAATCGTAATCTCAATGTGTGCGTGCAAAATAGCGCTTTGTTCGTAGTGGACTCTCTGTCTGCGGCGCGCCGCCGCTTACGTACTTTGTGATATTGACCTCTCTGATATTGACATACTTTATAAACACATAACTGAAATTTTAAAAATAGAATCTAATTATAACACTTTTTCCCTAACAAAGTAGTGCTATAAAACATTTTTATATACTTCGGTTTCGTTATATTCGAATTACAAAATTGACAGCGGTTTCATTATGATACCCATAACGACATCGGGTTGCTTTATGCGAATCGTCATAAATTCTAAAACACAAGCAAAAGACATTCTGAACATACAGCCAGGTACCTAGAATATTACTTCGAAATCGAGACAACGTAAATGATGATTTTAAAAATGGAACAAGTTTAGAACAAAAGTATCGTATACTACGAGTATTTGGCTGTTGCGGCTACAAGATCTTTGCCTTATACCTAATAAAAATTAAATAAAAATAAAGTGGACGCGCGAAAAATTTTCTAAGTGAAATTTTATTATTAATAATGTCTTCAACATCAAGTGAAAAATGTGAAAATACTCCACAAGATATAACAAATAGAGCAGTTGCGGTTACAAATAATTTACTACCAGAAAAATCAAGACATGTAAGAGAAATGAAATACTTAAACACACTGCCTGAAATACTTATTTGTCTATATCTGTGTTTTATTCCTTCCTTCGTAGATAAAATCTTGTATGCAACTGTACGTTATTAGTCTTTTAATAACTCGTGCCCACCTATTTCGGTACGCGCTACGCTTGTACCGAAAAATGGCACTCGTATTAAAAGACCGTCCATAACGTAACAGGTTGCATAAATAGCTATTTTTCTATTACGATACAGGGCAAATCCAAGAAGTAGGTTCCATCTATATTTTTTGTGTAAAGGAAAGATGCGGGGCGCGCCATTTTTATAGTACCTATTATATAAAGTTTTGATTCCAATTTTTACTTGTCTATGACAACGCCCGCTTTAGCGCATGCACGGTTAATGCGGTGATGTGCTGGGTTTTGGCGCCATTCGTACGTTTTATTGTACTGAATTTTTCTTACTGTTTTGACTTTTATTTTATTTAGTAGGTACAATCCCAATGTATGAGTGTAGATAAAGTAGTGTATGAAACTGCACATAACTAGTTATAAAAACATTATTGTGTTATTATTAAAAACCTCGCCTACGGCTCGGTGTTTTAATACCCGTTATCATGCAACAGTTTCATAAACTACTTATTATACTTTATTTTATTTGTATGTATGTATTTTATGTTATATCTAAGTAATATTATTTAGTATAGTTTTTGTACACTGACAGCCCTATGACTATCTTCTCTCGTTCAGTCCATCCAAAGGTTGTCTGTAAGAGATTGCCCTGTGCGATAAGACCGCCCATTGTACACTTATCTTTATAAATGTTTTGTCCTGTAATTATTTAAGTGGTGTACAATAAAGTATATAATAAATAATAATAAATATTACAGCACAAATTTTATTTTCTACATATTTCATGTTATACCATGTTAAAAGCCAAATTTTACAATACAAAACATATCCTTACACTGGCGTGCACAATTTGGCCTAAACCACACAGTTCGGCCTAACTGCAGTCCTTGTGTGTCAAAATATTTACACTGGAGTGTCTCGAGATTGCTTCTACGGTCTACAGTGTGTTTTGAGTGTGTTGAATGGTTGGATGGATCGGGCTACTAATTGCCTTCATACATAGACTAAGTTGGATACTCACCTCACTATGTAGGCAATATTACTAGAACTTGCACAAGAAGGCTTGTGCAAGTTCTGGAATGCTACAGGCAGACTCAACCAATTACGAGAACAGTTTTGGTTAGATTTTCTTTTCTTTGCGTCTAAAAGAAAGCAGAGAGAATGAAAGACGTTAGCTTGAAAAGGATAAGTAGAATTGTAAACTATACCAACATATTGCGACAAATTTATCCCAACGGAACTTATTCACGGGTTAAAAAGTATTTTTTTGTGTTATTTATTTGTGTTATTCCTGACTATAATCTATCTCTGAGCCAAATTTCGCCCAGATTCGTTCAGCCATTCTAGCGATATTGAGTATTTGTTATTCAATCTCGACACAACATAAACATCCATCCATACAAACTTTCGCATTTATAATTTTAGTAAGATATATAGTGTGATGTAAATTATTTCATCACCACTGCTCTCAAAAACGGTGAAGGAAAACATCGTGAGGAAACCGGCATGTCCTAGAACCAAAAATTCGAAGATATGTGACATCCACCAACCCGCACTGGGCCTGCGTGGTGGATTATGGCCCATCCCCTCTCACAGAGAGGAGGGCTGTGTCCCAGCAGTGGGAACATTAATAGGCTGATGATGTGATGATGATGATGTGATGATTTTGGGACCAGAAAAAAGAAGTTAAGTTACAGTTAGCAAAAAAAATATAGTGTGATGAAGCACTAAAAGGACCAACAGTTGTAGAATGTGGCTCGCTTAATTTTAAGATGATGTAGAGTTGTAATGTCAACACTTTTTTTTTCGCTCACTCATTATAATGTCTACTGTTACCATTTTGTTTCTTTCTTTTGTTTTATAACCATATCCCTCTATTTTGCCCCACTTGTGACCATCGAGTATGTGATGTACACTAAAGACCTTGGTTTCCGTATGTCATGTCCTAGGCAGCCACTGAAAATCAGCGGCGTTCTGTGGGTACCCCAATGCCACAACGCACTGGAACAAATAACCGTATCTAGTCGTAACACGGTGACACTGCAATGGATAAAGGGACACAGCGGATCGTTGGGTAACGACGCGGCTGACGAGCTCGCGAGGCGAGGATCCGGCACGACGGTCTATGGACCCGAACCTGTTGTACCCATCCCCTTCAACCAAATACGCAGGTGTCTAAAGGAATTCACCCAGGCACAAGCGGAAACCTGGTGGACTTCGGCACCAGGCTGCAGGCAGTCCAAAGAGGCTTTGCCATCTTTGGACAGTAGGCTTACCAGGCGTTTGCTACGTCTGGACAGGAATGGCCTGCGCCTGATGACGGGGACCATCACGGGACACTGCTCACTAAATAAACACTTTCACACCATAGGTATAACGGACAGTCCTCTATGCAGGGCATGCATGGAGACTGAGGAAACCGTTGCGCATGTTCTCTTTGAATGCACAGAGGTCACCACGATAAGAACACAAACCCTCGGGTCGCCCAGATCATACACAGACGTTCTAAGTAAGCCAGGAGCCCTATTTAACTTCTGGAGGGAGGTGGGCTGGTTGGAATAACCCACCCAACGGCCGCCATGGCCCACGCACAATGGTCCACCGAAGGACTAAGTGCGGAAACCAAACCCCATAACATAGAACATAGTGGGTACCCCACGGCACAGCATTATGCTGAGTGGAAGCCTTCTTGTCATAACCACTTCATGCATCTGTTTTTATTTATACTCACATTTTATTTCTTCTTTTCGTTACTATCATATTTAATTTAAGAACTACTAACACTATTTTTAAAGGGTTTAGTTTCCAATATCTACTACCAATGTTTGTTCTTGTAATATTATATTTGTGTGTCGTTTTGTTACAATTAAATACTTTTCTTTCTTCTTCTTTTCTTTCTTGATGTAAAGTAAAGCTTATTTAATTTTGATTTTAAACAACAATTTCACTGTTCATTTCCAACTTCCAAAAATGTCTACCATTCCTACCATTTTACGTTCACGCTGGCTCCAACAGTTTATTTCCTACTAATTAGCAATTCTGCCCGCCACCGCAAGTAGGGAATCTCCGAGTCAGTTCCATTTCCGTTAATACAGCCAACCGCACGTCTTTGGTAACATAGACAGCGCCTTTAAGCCATATCCTTAAGGGCGGTTTTTGCAGTTAAAGTGTTAAAATGTGCTGTTGCCTGTACATACTCAGCTTCATAACGTTCGGCTTTTGAAATGCATTTTTATTGGTTCCTTCCCGCGGTTTCATCGTGTGGCTTCGCTTTCCTGAAAGCTAGGTTTGGATGAAGTGCAGGAGTTGTATTTTTTTTTGAGCTATATGATTTCAATTTCCGGGACTGTTTCTTGTGGAACTGTTTCTTTAGCTGTAATCTTTCAGTAACCTTTACAAACTGTTCTTATATTTTGTCAGTAAATGCTTTCTTCTTCTTCGTCGGTACACTCTTGGAAGAGCGGTGTTAAATACAGGTCATAGCGGCGTTGGGACTCCTGGACCCTTTTGAACCTGTACCCCACGAAACCGCGGTCCGCGGCAGTGGAAAGCTAGGGATTTGCTCCTTATTGGGAGGTCTCCTGGTACCTATCTCACAGGTGAAAGTGGGACGACCACAAGATGTATCAATCGGACTTACCTTAGATTCCTGCGGTAGACTCCTGGGGGTCGATCAATATCGTGCCGTAAGGTTAGGGATAGGAGAATATATATATAATAAAGGACAATGATTGGATTGGGACCACCAACGCGTTCTGATCCGGGCTACGTTCCAGGCAGACACACACGCGTTTCCCACAAAAGCGCCTCGCTGCGCGTGAAAATATATTCTAAACCACCCTCGCGGGCGCCCCACAACGCCGATTGGGAACGGCGGGCGCGATTACCAAATACAATGGGTGAAACACATCTCGATTAGATATGTTTCTACAAGAACCCAACTTCAGCGTGTCCACGTTACAAATTTTCTCTTTCGACTGTCAAGTGTCAGCTGTCAAATCGTTGACCGCCCACCGACACGGTGTTGCAAGTAAATACCAAAATTCGGGACGAAACAAGCGGTCAAGGTCATCATGTTGCAGTGAGACTTCGGGTTGCCATAATTTGCTTAACGATGCGACGCCATCCCTCTCTATCGGCTGTTATTCGTGTGCACTCATGCAATGGGCCACACACTGCAGACTCAATCTGGTCGGTCCATCCCATGGACGACCTGCCGCGCGATTTCGTTCCTTCCACTTTATCCTGAACTACAGCTGCTCGATGGAGTCGTTGCCTCATCGGTACAAGTGTCCAAAGAACTGGAGTACTCGAGATTGGACTATAGCCGATAGACGCTGCCTGATACCGAGTTCTTGAAGGATGGATATGTTAGTGCGAAAGTCAGTCCACGAGACTCCAATTATTTTTATCCAGCACCACATTTCCAGAGCGTCTTTTCTCTTCCTCTTCAAGGTCGTCGAGTGGAGTCGTTGCCTCATCGGGACACGTGTCCAAAGAACTGGAGTACTCGAGCTTGGACTATAGCCGATAGACGCTGCCTGATACCGAGTTCTTGAAGGATGGATATGTTAGTGCGAAAGTCAGTCCACGAGACTCCAATTATTTTTATCCAGCACCACATTTCCAGAGCGTCTTTTCTCTTTCTCTTCCAGGTCTCGGCTGCGTAAAATATGGGGAACACAAGTGCATTTATGAGCCGGGTTTTCGTGGCTTTGGTGATATTGTTATTCTCATTTTATAAAATTAATTCGTGTATTTTCTTTTGCAAACTCTAAAGACATTCTGATCTACTTTGTAGACACTGCATAGAAACAAAGTTTGAATACAAAATAAATTCAGTCCATAACTAAGATACAACTGAAAAAGAAAATACGTAACAATAAATGCAAAGTCGTCCAACAAATGCCAGCAAAGCACACATTTCTCTTACTCCTCACTGAAAATCCAATGCTGTCACATTTCCATTGACGCAAATCAATTTTATTTCTATTTCAAAACGGCGATGTCACACAAAATTCTTTGGTGAACAGTGATCGTGGCTTCCCGTGTAGAAAATTGTATTTCTAAATCCTTGACTTACCTACAGGTACGTTTTTTCATCTTTTGCATGGGTTATTATTCATTTTTTCGTTCGTGTGATGATTGGGTGTCAGGGTAAGGATTATTGGCCCATACTTGTATTTCTTTGGATTGATCTAACAAGTTGACATGCTGGTCAAATCAACAAGTCGAGCAAACAAAGGCGACAAAAAATAACAGAAAAATAATAATTAAATCAAAGGGAACATAAATGATTATATTTTATTAAGAATTGAACAGGTCTATATTCTATGTCAGTTTGAAGGCATTCTAATGAACTCAGTTGCCATAAAATCGGAAAAAGAAACAACCTGTATTTAATGTCAATAAAAGTACGAGCTTACTGCAAATTTAATTGTTCCAGTGGAGATTCCTGGTAGCTACAACCTGGGAGTCTTTAAGTCAAGAGTGAATAGGTTTCTTCTAGGCAAGTGTGCTATATCGTCGACCACATTATCGCTTACCAACATGTGAGATAGTGGTCAATCGCGAGCCTATCAAAGATAAAAAATAATAATTACTAGATTATTTTAAAAAAATATTTCTGTTTTCATTTATACTTCTACATAATGTAAATATTCACGATTATAACATCTTTTTGACCAATTAGGCAATGTGAGCAGCAAAACTGGTTGCCGAAGTGACCTTTCCTCTCAAAAGTTACCTTTTCAGAACGTTTCCGAGATCTCTATTTGAGCAAAATTGACTAAGGATTGGCCCAGTTAACTATTTTGTATGAAATACGGTCGAAGTATCAAGTTTGCTTGGAATCGATGGTGAATTGCTAAGTTTGTTATACAAATCATGCATCGTATTAACGAATAGTTTGATAAGTTTTTGGTAGCACTACGGAGAGTAGAGAGTTGAGAAATTATTAATTCATTTTTAATTTTATCTTAGTGTGATACAAGTGTGGATTTCTTGAAAACATTTTTGTAAGTAATACAGAAGGTAGGCCTTCTTAACTTTTTCAGGTGGAGTAGTTAGTTGCAGATCTTTGCTTTGTGTTTAATGTTCAGTTGCTTCTTATGGATAATTTTACAGCTTGATAATTTTACAATTTTACATTGATCTCAGAGAAATTAATTGTTAAAAACAATGTTGAAATTATCCTTGTCCTGACTTTGTCGTTTTACGTGGTGCAAGCGAAATTCAACCTTAAGGTTGCCCTAGTCGATCATTCTTCCATAAAACCGAAGTATGGTGATTACGCCACTGTTTGACGGTGGCCGTTAAAAATAAAAAAAAACGATATCAATTTGTCTCATCATTATCTAGCCCTGAATGGAAACAAAAGTAAAATAAATATATTTGAAAGTTATGAGCATCGAACGTTCCATATTTCAACACTCATTTTAACGTATCTTTGGGTGGAATTAAATACCATAAGAAGAAAGAAAATTGAAAAATGGTCATCATACAGATTAGTGTTCAACAATGCATATAATTTTATTTTGCACAGAAACAATTAGTAGTTTTTTCATGATATCCATATTTCCAAAGGTCTGTTTATAAAATTTCGCGCGCTCATTTTCTTCCTAAATCATCATCCATTTCGCTACAAATTTGCAAAAGTGTGTATTCGTACGCGAACTAGCTTTTTACTGCTCATGACAGCATCTATCTCTTTCGCACGTGTTGTCGGATGAGATAGCATGCATTTTAACCCCGTGCACAAAATAGTTCGTGCAGTCAACTAGGGCAACCTTAAAATAAACAAATAATTTCTCTTACTGAACATATCTAATGACATTGTAATAATTAATCAGCCTTTACAGCTATAGATAGAAAACTTCATGTCCTCACAATTTAAATCGAAAGCATTTGATTGAAATCATTACACAATCAATAATCTATTTAATTCAGACAGACTTACTCACAGCTTTCAAAAATGCAAATTCAATTTAATACCTTTACAAATATGTACCCTATTCCTAGTTTAAGCAGTGCCATTGTAGGAACGGGATCCTCGTTGAAGTGCGGAACCCTTGTAGGGGTCCGGGTCCAGAATGCAATTTCCTTGACAACGGCCCCAAGGCATAGGGACCCTTGCCAAGATTTGAACGGCCCAAGTGTTTGCTTACACGATTTTGAAAGAAAATTTTCGTAGTAGGTACCTACTTAGATTTAAATATACATGAGTTAGGAAAATATAATTTTAAATAGGTGTATCTTAAAATGAGGATTTTTCTATTTTGATCTCAAGGTTGCTTACAAGGCTACCACAATGATTGGATGTCATAGTAAGCGATTAAAAGGCATCAAAAACATTCTCACTTTTTCTAAAGATGTTTTAGAACTAAGAAGATAATGAATGTGAAAAAGACCTTGTTTTTAGCAGTGGATCTTTACGAGTACACATATTTCGGGTAATTTGTTGTCTGCTTTAACAATAAAGGTTACAGTATCCTTTGATTGGATGTACTTTTACTAAATTTAAGTCAGCGTCAAATTACGCTATTCCCCTTTATCTTAGTAATTAATATTATAAATGCAAAGTTTGGATAAATGGATGTATGTATCTTTGTCACTCAATCACGCCAGAACAGCTGGATAGATCTGCATGAAATTTGGCTCAGAGATAGATTATAGTCTGAAATAGCACACAGGCTATTTTCATCATGGTATAAGGTTCCCTTGGGATAAGAAAATACTTTTCATGAGGGCAAAGCCGCTGGCAGAACCTAGTTAGTCTAAAGTCATTTGTTATTGTTTACCGTTTTAATTCTTTACTACAATAGGTATGTTTTTGGGTAGAAAAATGAAAATTCTATTTAGTCCGTCAGTGAGATTAACAAAAAATATTGGTCAAGTATTTTTTGCTTTATCAAATAAAAGAAAAATTGACAAAGATAAAGCACATCAAAGTTCAGGAGTGGGGGATTGTGACGTCACTTTGTCAGTAAAATTGTAGCACGGCGTGACGTCACACGATATTTCAATGCACTGTATCGTCGTATTTTTTTGTTTACGTGGCAAAAGAAAATATACGTGTGCTATATATTTAAGTGATCTAACTGACGAAATAAATAGTTTTTAGTGTTCCGTACCCAAATGGTAAAAACGGGACCCTATTACTAAGACTCCGCGCGTCCGTCTATCTGTCTGTCTACCAGGCTGTACCTCATGAACCGTAATAGTAAGACAGTTGAAAATTTCACAGATGATGTATTTCTGTTGCCGCTATAACAACAATACTAAAAACAGAATAAAATCAATATTTAAGTGGGGCTCCCATACAACAAACGATAATGTTTTGTAGTTTTTTGCGATAATGGTACAGAACCATCCGTGCGCGAGTCCGAGTCGCACTTGGCAGGTTTTTTTTGTCATCTACCTTATTGAGTCAAAGTAACTATATCAAACAAGGTACCAAAACTAATAGCTTTCAAACTATAGTTATAAACCGATTAAATATAGCCTATATTACAAAGATGTCAGTTTTCAAGCGATTAAGTAAATTATAGGAAATTGACACGGTACGACTTGTGTAACATTTGAATAGTTAATATGACCTATGTTGGATGATGGACGCCAATGTATTGCGTCCATTGCTGAATATTTAATAACTTGGTTATATAAATTATGGTGTGTGGATGAATTAAGCCTTATGTATTTTAAAGACGCAACATTTCAGGTCAATATTATTAACATGTTTGAACAATAGAAAACACAAGTTTTTGGAATACAGATATAGGTACAGTGGTGAACCTAACTCTACAAGCATTTTCTCCAATTTTGGATGCAAAAAACCAACAATGGACAACAATATTCATGCTATTGTTATTGGGGGATTATTGATTCGTCCAACACCCGGTGCGATTGTGGTGCCCCTGTACAGACTTGGCTGTCCATTCACTTGAACCCTGGATGACCTGTACAGTGCTTCTGAGATTCTGACGCTGCAATAAGCGTGGCCACCTACTGGGCTCAGACAACCTAATCAAATGTGCCAACAAATCTAAAAGAAGAAGATGCTATTGCACTGACAAAAGAATACTTACATTAGAGATCTTTAAGTATTGTATAAAGTTGTCTGCATCCTTGGTCTTGTGGGACTGCTAAGGCTCCCGGCCTCGATTTCCTGGTTGGAAAGAGTTATAGGGTTTTCCAACTAGAACTTTTCAGTAGATAGAGCTCCTAGGTCTGGATATATGCTCGGTTAAAGCAATACGTCCACTACTACACAGAAACTTAATTGCTAGAGTGTGGGTAAACTATAGGTACACAGCAGTTTATCCCTATAGGTGTGATGTTAAATCAAACTTTATGTTATTTTTCAATAGACATTACAGTGATTGCTGTTTGATAGATTTTGATTTTTAATGGTCTGTACTGATAAAGGAATAAAATGTTTCGTATATAGGTCGTAAAAATATTTTCATTTTGTTTTGATTGAGGCTAAATTGCCTCTTTTAACATATAACATTAATCATTTATATATTGATATTTCCTGATTAACAATACAATAAACTGAGTAAATTATGTAGCGTTTGCAGGCTCATATTTTTTTTAGTATAATTTAAATTTTATGATTTTATATAAAGAAAAGAAATTCCTAATAATATTCATTTTTAAGTCTAATAACTGATACTTAATTGCTAATTGCTATGAGATAATTCACAAATTCTGATAAACGCGAGACTAAATAAAAATTGATCACGAAGTCAGTGTATTCGAATAAATGGAAAATAAGGCTAGTGATATTTTTTGCTTCATCATCATCATCACCCACAGCCCAACTTCGCCAACTGCTGAGCATAGGCTCTATCTTCTCGCACCAATCACTACGTTCCTGTGCCAACCTCATCCAGGTTCCACCCGCAATGGCAACAATGTGATCTGCCGATCTCGCCTCTGGACGACCAATACTTCTTCTTCCAGTCGCCCAGCAAATGCTGAGTTGGTATATGTAACCCTTTCGGTATGGACACGCCCGGCGCACTTGTTTGTACTTTTTTAACCCCCGACACAAAAAGAGGGGTGTTATAAGTTTGACGTGTGTTGCTGTGTATCTGTGTGTCTGTCTGTGGCATCATAGCGTCCAAACGGGTGAACCGATTTTGATTTAGTTTTTTTTTATTTCGATTTAGGGTTTAAAAGGTGACTTGTGTTCTTAGCTATGTTTAATAAAAATCGGTTCAACCGTTCAAAAGTTATGGGCATTTTACTGTTTGATCCGGGATGTTTTCGCAAGATATCGTGTCATAATTACGTATTCATTAGATTCCGATCGAAGCGTGTTTACTATATCTATATCTATACTAATATTATACGAGTAAAGAGGTAAAGTTTGTGAGTTTGTAGGTTTGTGAGTTTGGGACGTTGTAAGGGGTAATCTCTGGATCTACTGAACCGATTTTGAAAATTCTTTCACCAGTAGAAAGCTACATTATTCCTGAGTGTCATAGGCTACAATATAATTTCAAAATAATTAGAGATCCTTATGAAAATTGCAATAAGGTAACCCAAAAATTTGGCGTGCGCTGAGAAAACTATTGATGATAGATAAAAATTAGTACGTAGGGTACGCAGGGTACGCAGGATAGGCAGGGTAGACAGGGTACCCAGTGTAGGCAGGTTAAGCAGGGTAGGCAGGATAGCCAGGTTAGCCAGGGTAGGCAGGGTAGCCAGTGTAGCCAGGTTAGCCAGGGTAGTGGCAGGGTAGCCACGGTAGAATGGGTAGGCAGGGTAGCCAGGGTAGCCAGGGCAGCCAGGGTAGGCAGGGTAGAGGCAGGGCAGCCAGGGTATACCATAGTAGCCAGGTTAGCCAGGGTAGGCAGGGTAGGCAGGGTAGCCAGGGCAACCAAGGCAGCCAGGGTAGGCAGAGTAGGGGCAGAGGAGCCAGGGTATACCATGGTAGCCAGGGAAGACTGGGTAAACAAGGTAGGCAGGGTAGGCAGGGTAGGCAGGGTAGGCAGGGTAGGCAGGGTAGGCAGGGTAAGCAGGGTAGGGGCAGAGTAGGCAGGGTAGGCAGTTGACGGGAGCGAAGCCCCGAGGGTCATATAGTACTATGTAAATTATGTAGCATGAAATAAAAATGTGTCGGGGGTTTTATAAATTTTGAAATTTTACTTGTTTTACTTCTCTGTTACTTGGTGATTGTTGTTGTCCTGTTGTGTCTATGTCGAATAAATGTTTTCTATTCTATTCTATTCAGTCCTTCTTTTCTGCTTATTGGCATCAAATTCATAATAATTACTACGACAAAGCCTATTCAAAATTCCATGATAATAATCCTCACATGACCTACAAAGTCTTTCATTGCATTATTAAGGCGTATAAAAATGGGTCACCGTAATAGATGACTCGGCTTTAATGAAAGCAATCATAGATAATGATTTAATTACTTAATAGCTTTTAAAACACTTTCGATAAAATGTAATGAGTACCTATTAATAGTTCTTTTTTAGTTTTGTATGTTTTAATGAGTGTATGCTACTGTAGACAATTTTGTGTAGAGTACTGTCTTTCTAATAAGAAAACTACAAAGTGAAAAATAACTTTCTTTTTGTATGTCAGTGTCTTTGGTAGGCACCAATTTTTTTGCGTTTCAGACACTCAATATCAAAAAGAAAGTTATTTTTCACTTTCAGTTTTGTTATTAGAAAGTCGGTAGTATTTTTTTGGAAAATGTTTTTTTTTATTTTACACTTTTTTGTTGTACCTACCTAATAGGCAATTTGTTTAGTAAGGTACCTATAATGCCAGAATAGATTACCCTAATACCATGAAACTTGAACATAACCGGTGAAATGAGAGTGTACCAAGGTGAATGTACACATCTGCGTACCCCTTTAGAGCGTACTGGCGTGATGTTATGTTATGGAATGGTATAAACAATAAACAGACATGCGATTGCAGCAATCCTAAGAGATTTGCCGTTATTTATTGAAAAGTTCTATTGTATATCTTAAAAGTTCTTCATCAGATCTTCATCAAATTTAAATGGGACCAATTTCGGAACATACTCATTCAAACATAAAAATAATTTTCAAAATCGGTTCACAATTGACGGAGATATCGGTGAACATACACAAATAAAAACACATCGAACATAGAACCTCCTCCTTTTTGGAAAGTCGGTTATAAAGAGATTTTTTTAAGGAGTAAGTATGTGTTGTGTTGTTGACTTTTATCAAAACAATAATAATTTTAAAGTCCAAACCAAAATAACTCAGAATATATCACCCGTATAAAATGTGGTGACATCAAAGGATAACCACATGATTTTTATAAGCTAAGTTGGTAGAGACCAAGTATTTTGTATAGATATGTTTTTTTTCTGCTGCATAACGAATATTCGTATACATTTAGCATATTTTGAATACCAAATTTAACTATTTAAGACCTTAAACTTCGTAATTTATTTTTATTCAACCCACATTTTCTCACGGCTGACATTTAAAAACATTTCATTTATTGGAAAGAAAATAATATTCCTTCAAATCCACCTGTCATAATGACCTATCGAAAACTGTCAAGACCGATCCGAAAGACCGAAAATATTGATCAGTCTGTCCCCCTGAGGTCGATGTCCGATGATTACCTTCATTGACGAATGGCTAGGTGTCGGCGAACGAACCGAATAGCCGAATAACCGCGTTTACACGTAAATTGGGAAGGGAGTTAGGTCATGTTGGTATAACTTGAACGATAGTGGAGGGTTGGAATATTGACAATTCGTGGAAGCGATTGAGGGTTAAGTTTTTGACGGTGTCCCCGTTGGCTATAACATTGCAATTCAGGTATGGGTAAACAGTTTTATGAACTATGTTCAGATCTGCTATACTTTTATATAGTACTGAAAAGGAAAAATAAATTATGATGTTTTGAATTCATGTTTCTTTTCCATCAAAGAAATTAAAGTAGTGACACTTTTTATTCTTGTTCAATCCTACATAAAACCTTTGGTTTGATTGGGAACGATAATGGGTTTCTTTTTTTTGTATTCTGCTATTATTTACAGATACGGTTTCCTTCCGAGGAAGACCCTTAGGCAAATTAAGTAGGTAGGTATGTTTAAATTATGTTACAATATTCCAAGTTTCAGCTTAGT
This sequence comes from Orthosia cruda, assembly GCA_964057195.1. NCBI lineage: Eukaryota > Metazoa > Arthropoda > Insecta > Lepidoptera > Noctuidae > Orthosia > Orthosia cruda. The sequence continues at coordinate 8,321,516 of OZ059832.1, read as the reverse complement.
TGTCTTGTAAGGAAAATAATTAAATATGCACTTTTATACCAGCCATGGCCACATAGGCTTTTTTTAAGTTTTAACAAAAGAATAGCGGTAACTGCTCTTTTCCTAATACATAATGTCATCGTAAGAACACAAACGAAAGACAAGAAACTTTATAATGTCGTTTTTATTTAAATTTGGAAATCGCAATTGATTCAGGCCGATTTCATTTTTCTATTCCGTTTTTGAACAAAACATTTAGAACTATTCCATTTTTGAAATTAAGAATAGATGAAGGTGAGCTTATGACCGCTATTGCCATGCTAAAACAAAACTCCTAAAGTACCTATCTAACCCTACTCCATCCATACGAAACCTGCCAAAATAAATCATAACCCTCTCCTACTGGCTATTCTGGCAATAAAAGCAGCACAACGATTAAATACAATTAAACCCAGTGAGTGCAGTGTGTGTGCAGGCGCGATAGGGTTGTGACGTCATGCGTGAGTGATTGTGTTCGGGGGCTGACGGCGGGTTATATAGATTGAAGGCATAGGTTTTTTGAAGATTTTTTTAATCCCTTTTTTTGGCGGGTTGGGTCAGTGTTGGTCAAAAAGTCTGTCCAGAATTTGTCAAGACATTTTTTAATTGATTGGTTTCCTGACACTTTTTATACGTTTGGTTAGCGCCTAATTCACCATTGATGAATTCACAGAAAGTATAACATACCTATTGTTGGTTTATACTTAGTAATTGTATGTTAGTATTGTAGCAGGTGGCGTTTAAGGTTCCCTTAGTCGACGGCACGAACAATGTTTGCGAGGTTAAAATGCATGCTATCTCATCCGACAACACGTGCGAAAGAGATAGATGCTGTGATGAGCAGTAAGAAACTAGTTCGCTTACGAATTAGCACTTTTGCAAATTTGTATCGAAATGGATGATGATTTAGGACGAAAATGAGCGCGCGAAATTTATAAACAGACCTTTGGAAGTCTAGATATCATGAAAAAACGACTACATGTATATTTTCAAAATAAAGTTATTTGCATTGTTAGTAAAGTAAAGTAAAGTAAACGTTTATTTGCATAGATTGTAGGTACAGTAAATAAGATGTGACAGTTAAAACATGGGTGATCCTTGTACAATCTACCATAAATTAGGCATGCAAAAATTATTTATTGAGGTGCAATGCTATTATGAGGTGCATTCACATAGTAATATATTAATTTAAATGTCTTAGTACAATATAATAGCAATAGAATTAATAAATTGGAACAATGTCATAATTATGTAAGAATGTCAATTATATAAATCAAGTTATTGAGTACAAAATAATATGTCAGTGTCATTTAGAAATTCATTCTTAATAAGTCATTTTTAATTATGTTAGGTATTTTTAACCGACTTCAAAAAAAGGAGGAGGTTCTCAATTCGTCGGAATCTTTTTTTTTTTATGTATGTTCCCCGATTACTCAAAGACCCCTGGACCGATTTCAAAAATTCTTCTTTTGTTTGAAAGGGTATACTTCCTAATTGGTCCCATAATCATCAGGTCAGGATCTGATGATGGAATCCTAGAGAAATCGAGGGAACTCCTCAAATATTATAGGCAAACATATAGCGATTTTGGTATTTTCATCAACAATGCAATCATTTGCACTCGGAAAGTACCATTTGGTGGAGTCGAACTGATGAAGAAGGCCACAGATGGCCACTGGAACTCCTAAATGCTAAATATGTCACGGGCATAAGATATCTCGAATAGTAAACCGACTATAATGAAGCAAATACTTATAAATGAATGGTACTGATGAAAATGGCACCATCGAACTGATCTGATGATGAAGCCGGAAGGTAGGCACTGGAACTCTAATATAAAACAATGTATCCTAGTCGTGTTTGGGCTTATTGGAATCGCAATGAAATGTACTTTGGCTGTAAATGATAATCATGTTAATTGGAGGTACCAACCAAAACTAAAAAGAGAAAAATAAAAAACTTTTTAACAAAAAATCAAACCGACTTCCAGAACAAAAAACTACAAAGCAAAAAATAACTTTCTTTTCCGAAGTCGGTGTCGAAAAACTGAAAAAAAATGGGTACAAAAGACACCGACTTCGGAAAAGAAAGTTATTTTTTGCTTTGTAGTTTTTTGTTCTGGAAGTCGGTTTGATTTTTTGTTAAAAAGTTTTTTTATTATATATTATGGGGCCCATACTAACAATACTTTTTTTTCTGTAAAGTAGTATTACAACTCTCAACATGAAGTAGATATTTATACTGACTTCTTAAAGGGCTCTTTCTATCTTTTGACACTGCAGTGAAAAGGTGAATGTTACATTTAACGAAAATAGCGACTTCTAAAATGTTCATAGCCGGAAAAGTTAATAGTTTTAGGGACTTAAACACAGGAACGCAACTATCCGTCACTTTCATATTAAGCACTGCCCTTAAGCATTGCTTTTGGGCCTTGAACACCTGTTCTCGTAGAGTACAGTTTCCCCAAAAGATTATCCCATATCTTAAAGTGGACGCGACTATACCATGGTATGCAACCACAGTTGTGGCGATGTGGACCTTTTTCGCCAGATTGTATAAGACATACGCGGATATGCACAATTTTTTACAAACCTCGTCTGCTTGAGGTTTCCATGTCAACTGACTGTCTATCACTATACCTAAAAGTTTTGCAACTTGTACCTGGTCTATAATGCAGTTATTACATTCTATTGTTATATTGGGTACTGATGTGCTTATGTGTGATGTATATGGTACGTTAGTTTTTCGAAGGTTAATTACTAAGTTATTTTCGTCAAGCCAATTTACAATGTCATTAAGGGTGTTATTTATGTCATGTTCATATTTATTGAAGTCTATATAAGTGCGGTGCTGTCATCAGCGAATAAGACCATTGGGTGTTCAATGTGGAGTGGTAAGTCATTGATGTATAGCAAGAACAAAAGTGAGCTAAGAACTCCGCCCTGTGGCACACCATGTCTGATAACTCTTGATTTGGATACGTATTTCTTCGCACGCCTAGTGGTTGTGCAGATTTTAGATATTTCCGTATATTGTTTACGGTCACTTAAATATGATTTAATAAGACTGAGTATGTTCCCTCTTATTCCATACAATTTAAGCTTATCAATCAGGGTTGCATGATGGACACAATCGAAAGCCTTTATCATGTCTGTAAGGATTGCGCAAATTGGTACTTTTTTATCAATCTGTCCCATTATTATACTAAGGAAATCGTAAATAGCAATATTTATACCTTTGTTCTTCCTAAATCCTTTTTGTTCATCACATAAAATATTATATTTACATAAAAAGTTATTAATTGACTCATAAATTATGTTTTTGATGACTTTCGAAAATATAGGAATTAGGGCAATGGGTCTGTAATTTACAAAACTTTCTTTATCGTGTTTTTTGTAGAGTAGTTTTACGATAACTGTTTTAAGACCATTTGGGAATACTCCAGAGCTAATGCAAAGATTTATAATATGACATAAGTGTGAGGCGATATTATTCGACACGAATTTTACTACTTTTGTAGCTATGCCATCATATCCAAAACTTTTTGTATTTTTTAATGATTGTATCATTCTTATTACATCTTGAGGTATCACTGGAGCCATAAACATTGAATGTGTGTTGCTAATTAAACCAGTACTTACATATTTTGTTATTAGATTGAACCTGATCAATGACGAAATTGTTAAATGCATTAGCAATACCTTCTGGGTTACTAATTACGGTGTCTTGGGTTTTGATTTTGCATATTGGCTCGACACTGCGTGTATTTTTGTTTATAATACTCCACGAGGCTTTTGATTTATTACTAGAGGTGTTTATATTTTTTTTTTTGTTTTCCTCTGAAGACTCACGTCTGTATTTCCATAACAGACGTCTCTGTCTTTTACTGCACACTCGTATACCACGTGATACCCATTTAATAGTTCGATTTGGTTTGATAGTGACCAACCTGTATGGAAAACATAGATCATATAGCATACGGAAGTGTTCCAGAAAATAATCGTATGCTTCGTTTGCATTTTTTGTGAGGTATATATCCGAGAAAGAAAGAGAATGGAGATAGTTTTTAAACCTAGCTAAATTTTCGAATGAAAGGTCACGTTTCATAATGCGCCAAGAATTAATTCTACAGGTTCTGTTTACCTTTACTTCCTGTACCTGTGCAGTGTGATCGGATAATGCTAGATCTATTATTTCACATTTACATTTAAGTTGACAACTACACGCAAAATTATCGATGCAACTGTTACTGGATAGTCTAGTTGGTTCTCGAAGTTCCAAATTAAGATTGTACCCCAATAGAAAGTACTCAAAGTCTTTGGTAACGTTATTTCTTTTCAATATATCTATGTTGAAGTCCCCACAATACAATAACCTTCCTATTAGATTTATTACATATTAGTTTTAAGACAATTTCCAAGTTTTCATAAAAAACAGTTAAGTTATTTAATTTTGGTGGTCTATAGATACAGATAATAATTAATCTTTGTTTTAAATAATTAATCTGTCCCTGCTTAAAGATTATCTTACAGATAGGAGGCAACGCATTAGAATAGGAAAATACACGAGTGAGGAGGCAAATATGAATTTTGGTGTCCCACAGGGCAGTGTTTTGGGCCCAACCCTATTTCTAATATATATAAATAGCCTTTGCGGCATGAAAATTGAGAATGGTCGGGTATTCTCATACGCCGATGATACAGTCGTTGTTTTTACTGGGGATACATGGGAAGCTGTGTATAAGTCTGCTGAAAAAGGCCTAGCCAGGATTGCCGTTTGGTTGAACTCCCATCTATTAACGCTAAACACCTCTAAAACCAAATACATTGCTTTTACAAAATATAATAATACGCAACCAGGGCCTGATCATTCTCTTAAGATCCACAGTTGTCATGATCCGTCAAGTATTAATTATAAAAATTGTTCGTGTAATGAAGTGGCAAAAGTCACTCAAATTAGATATCTAGGTGTTATGGTTGATCAACGCTTGTCTTGGCACACACACATAGAAGTAGTTATGTCCCGAATAAGGAAACTCATATGGATATTCAAGACATTACGACATGTTACCTCTAAGAACCTCTTAAAGCAGATCTACCTCTCTTTGGCCCAGTCAGTTTTGATGTACTGTATACCGGTATGGGGAGGAGCTACTAAAACAAAATTTCTCGAACTGGAGCGTGCACAACGGTCTCTTCTAAAAGTAATGCATCTAAAATCATACAGATTCCCTACGGAAAACTTATACACACTTAGTGATCTCCTGACGGTTAGGAAATTATACACCCTACGAGTTATTTTGAAGCTGCATAAAACATTACCGTATGACCCTGCGTCCCAAAAAAAGAGGCGGAATCATTTAGTAGCACACATAGTCTCAGCTAAATCAACTTACGCAGCAAGACAATATACTAGACTTTCTATAAACTTATACAACAAAATAAATAAGATATTGAACATTTACCCGATGACTGTCAGAGAGTGTAAAAAAGCCCTAATCAGTTGGCTTAACAGCAAGACTTACTACGACATAGAAGTACTCTTGCAAACACTTCTATTGGTTTGGAAATCACACACACACACGACACACACACAAACACACACACCCACATAACATAGTTTTGTATTATTTTAATTTTGTTGTAAGTCTTTTTTATTAATTTAAGTTATTATATTTTTTCTTTCTCTTTTGTTACAAGCCTTGTTCATTTTCACTTTCAAAGTTATGAAGAGCGGGGCCTCCTAGCACAGGTATTTGATATACTTAAAAGGAGACCCCTGCGTAAGAATGATTGTAAATGTAATGTAATAATGAAATAAGGTTTTTTTTTTATTAGTTCTATGCCGCAACATTCGAATATATTTATTTTTGATTGACGTGAGATATCAATTAATTCTTTTTATTCTAAATTTCCTTTGACAAGGATGCAAGCTCCTCCACGCTTCTTTGATTGTCTTGCATAACACGCAGCCAGTTTATAGTTCGGAATTTTCAATACTTTTTCATGGCCAAGCATAATGAAGTGTTCTGTAATGCAGATAACATCTATGTCTTTTTGTTTCCTCGACATTTCCTGAAGGTGAACAGTCAGTAGGTCAGCTTTATTTATAATACCAGCAATATTTTGATGTAGGATAATTATACTGTTAAAGACGAAAAAAATCAGAGCTGCTTGTGGTCACATTTGTTTCATCAGTTTTGCCAGGAGGCGCCTCTGAACTTATTACGTTTGTGTCGGTCCAATCATATGAAATTTTATCTAATAATGTTTTTAAGTTTTGGAAGATATTGAGCATTCCTTTGTTATTTAATCGGCCATTGTACCAGGAGAACATGTCCTCTTTATAAGATAACCTTAAATTAAAGTCAAGCAGCCAAGCATAGTAATGGCTTTGATTATCCATGTAAATCATATTGTTGAAAGTTTCGATTCTGCAATTGTACATCATAGAATATTCATTGCATTTATATGTGCGTAGACACAAGATAATATTTGTGTTTTTTATTTTGGTCAAAACCTCCCTTATGTGCACAACCAAATCACAGTAGTTGTTTGTTTGAAGAAAGTCTTCCTCTCCTATACATAAATACAGCAATCTTCTACGGCATAATTTAACATAGATAGTGGCATATTTGATAGTTATCAAATGTATCTTCTGCTGTTGATAATATGCTGTTAGTTTTGTTGCTGCTTATGATACACAGTTTCTTTTTTTCGGAGAGAGACTGATAATTAGGCTGCCGTACGTTAGTTATGTAATTTTGTGTTGCAGGAGAGGAACAAGAGTCATGCCATGGTTTTTGGAATAGATCCGGGGTGCTGTTTTTGTGTGGTGTTTTATTTTTGTTATTATTTTTATTAGGAGTCTGACTGGTTACTATTTTAAAAGCTTTTTTCGCTATTTCTTGTTTCGAATTCATGTCCATTATAGATTTTTTAACTCCATGTAGAATTACTAATCTATCCCTGTATGGAGGCCGTTTTGCAATTTTCCTTCTTCTTATGGCCAAAGATGCGTTAAAATTAGTTTTGAAATATGGAACTTTCGATGCTCATAACTTCCATATAGTTCAGCTATTGCATAGCTTCTATCGCGGGCCTTGAGCGTGGAGACCGAATCCTGAAATTTTGAAACGAAAAAAATCTGTAACGAAAATAACCTCACACCCCCCACTCCGACCGGCACAGCGGTGATACTTTGACTTTTTATAAGGGTTTTTGAATTCTGAGGAATGTGAGCGGTGAGGGGCAGGGGGGCGGGGAGGGGGAGAGAGGTTTGTTGCACGTGTTTTAGATTTCCATGTTGGTATTTTTAGAATGAAAAAAATTTTTGCTGGGGTAGGTAAACGGTTAAGGGGGGGGGGGGGAGAATCCTATCTTGTTATCCTGGATGAAGTAGCGAGAGGCAGGGGGGCAAATTTTTTGTCAGAAATGCTCTAACTCCAACCGTTTCTGAGATATGAGGGTTTTAAAATTTTTGTTGGTCGTAAAAAAAAATCCTTTTATCGGTCTCTCTGAGCTGTTTCTGTGTCAATGGTGATCAATGTGGACCTTATGCTAATGAGAATAAGGGTCACTTTTGCTTATCCCAAGTAACAAAAACTAGTTGTATAATAAGCCATAGAACGTTTTGGGCAACACTGTTTTTGGTCCTATAAAACCCCAAAGAAGGTGTTTTTATTCGAAAGTGGCGCATTTATTTCTCCATTCAGTGTTAAAACGAACCAATAGCAATGTTACACATGACAAATCAGTCATATATACGCTATGTAATAGTGCACGGGTCAAAAAATAGTGATGTACTGGTTAATAAACCTTTAAGGAACTTTTATAGTACTTTTTCATACCATACGAGAGTTTATGTTTCCTTTATCTCTTATTATTGACTCACCATTTATTCTTCTATCATGGGAGTGTAAAGAATTAACAATAGTACATTATGGTACAAGTGTGTAAAGTTGGTGATTAACGCTAAGGCGCCATTGAGACCCGAGCCCTTAGGTGAGGGTCTTAAGAGAGCCGAGGACGGTAATCATCAATACACACGTGTATCATACGACGTTTTTCAACACACTTGTGAAGAAAATAATACAAAAAAATCATTTCCAACAGTGGAAACGAGTTGTGAATTTTTTTTCGCAATGGCGGGCAAAATTAATCAGTTTTCCTATGCGCGCGCATCTAACAATGGCGATCGGCCATAAACAAAAAATAATGAGTTATCTTTTTTTTGGCTTTTCGCGGATAGCATTTTAGCCACGTACAACATGGGGAATTTCAAGTTATCTTTATCACAGACAAAAACAAAAGTTATATTTAAGTGAAAGTTTTATTTATTAAACACGTACAAGTTGAAATTATCTGTTTAAATACGAAGTTGCATGAAATGTGTTGCATTTGTACTATTGAGCACGATCTTTTTTGTATCGAAACTTTTTTAAGAACAAAGCAACTCAACCAATCAATCTGCCTAGCCTTTCCCCAACTATGTTGGGGTCGGCTTCCAGTCTACCCGGATTCAGCTGAGTACCTGTGTTTTACATGGAGCGACTGCCTATCTGACCTCCACAACCCAGTAACTGCGTAACACGGTACCCCTTGGCTAGACTGGTGTCAGATCTCAAGCTTCTGACTACTCGTAACGACTGTCAAAGATCTTCAAATGACAGCCGGGACCAACGGCTTAACGTGCTTTCCGAGGCACGGAGGAAACTCGGTATGTTGAAATGGTCACCCATCCACGGACCGACCTCGGCAAGCGTTGCTTAACCTTGAAGATCGACCCGTGCGGCTGTTATTATTTAGCCACGAGCTCCTCCAACAAAGCAACTCAACCAAGAAAAAAAAAAAAAAACTTTATCTCACTTGTGAATAATAGTAATGAAAAAGTCACAGTTTGATAACAGGTGTCATTATGTGCCTAATTGCGGTGAAATTAGAGCCACTTTATGAGCAAGTGTGTTGAAAAATATATTATTTAATATTTATAAAAGGATTGAAGCAATTTGTATTGGATATAAATTTTATTTTTGTTTATAGAGTGTGAAATGATGTGCGACTGCAATTTTACGGATAAAATATGGTTAGGTTTATCATAAATTTTACGTGCCCTCCTTGAATTATTGTGATTTCACAAAAAAAAAAAACTATTATAGGGACTTTGAGTTTTAAGCGCCATTATAGCACGCCGAATAAAAATGTCTGAATATGGTTGTAAAAGTGAGATAAAAAAATCTTCTTTTGGACATAATTGTCATTTAATAGCAACATTCATAAACTTTTACGTGTCGTTTTTGTGTTATTAAAGAAACATATACTCTGTCATGATACTAACAAGCATATTATAGGAACTGAAAAGTCATTACACAACAATTTTGCCCTAAAAAAGCGTTTGTGTGATATGCTTATTAGTAAAACTATAATAGTCCAACCAATAAAACCAATAAAGTACAGTTACATTACATAGTAATAATCTGGAACTATAGTCAGAATTTTAATTCGATTCCAGATTTGACATTAGCTACTGTCATTTTGTGACATGATACCACATATAATAGTGTAGTGATGAACACAAAAATCGATAAACAATCAGTGTGTGTGCCATTCAGTGTGCCGAATGGTCTAAATGCGTATCCCATGTTGTCAAAGAAGAGGAAAACATGAGTAGGCTAGATATGTTAATTGACAATATCACAGACACATTTATAATAAATGTTACAGAAAGTGACAGCGATAGCGATAGCGATGACGGCGACAATATATAAAATAAATTATTACCATAATACATCTATCTGTTTTATTTGTCATGTTCCTTCATGATCACATTTTTTTATTTATTTCACACACAATTATAAAAGAAAAGTCTCAGATCATTAATTAATCGTCAAAACTAAATTATCGGTTCAGAAATATTTAATTTCCTGATATACTTAGTTTACGAGTGTAAAATTATAAACGAGAAGAATCGATCCGGAAATATTCCATTTCCATATCGAATAATTTTGCAACGTCACTATTTAGTACTTGTCATAACGTTGCAACACTGAAATTGTCAAATCTGGAATCGAATTAAAATTCCGAGTATAAGCTACATCACAAAATCGCTCTATTGCAGAGTTTTTGGTAACTACTAACGTACTAAGTACTATAGCGACGATCTGAATATCCTCAATACGACAAGGTCGCCTTATAGTTGAGTGTTCATCACTGCTAAAACGAAACGATTATAGCAGTTCGTTTGTAACCTTTATTACGCAAATCAGATAAATAAAGGCATTTTTTAACAATTTTATAGAGCAGTATTATTCTGTACAAGTGATATTATTGTTTGCTATAGCACATACTATAAAGGTTGTATGAAATGGTGTAGTAAATGTTTACATCCTTTATTTATGGGTCATTTTTGTCCTATATGCTTATAGAACAAAATTGTGTTGCCGAACACTTTTATACAACACGCTGTCACCGCTAAAACCTTTATCTTCTTATATATAAAATTCTCGTGTCACAATGTTCGTTCCTGTACTCCTCCGAAACGGCTTGACCGATTCTCATGAAATTTTGTGAGCATATTGAGTAGGTCTGAGAATCGGCCAACATCTATTTTTCATACCCCTTAGACCCGGTAGGGTAGGGTAGGGTAGGGTAGGTTAGGTAGGGTAGGGTAGGGTAGGTAGGTTAGGGTAGGGTAGGGTAGGGTAGGGTAGAGTAGGTGAATGTTTGGTGTTTTTATGGCAAAACAGAGTTTGCCGGGTCCGCTAGTAATTCATATATATGTCTTTTTCGAGATATAGGCTTAGATTATAGGACTACTTTGCTAGTTGGGATCAAAGAAAAACGACCTTCCGAGGGTCACTTTATATTTTTGTTTTGTTTTTAGAATTTTATTAATCGGAAATAAATGAGGGTTTGGAAAAAAGAAACAATTGTGATAAGAAAAAAATAATTAATATTTAAAAAAAATAAAAAAAATGAAATTAAAATATTGTGGTTTAGCAACTCTATACAGTTCGACATTCAGACACATTTTCCAGGACCGGATCTAGAATAAATGCTATGCAATAGCTTTACCGCAGCAGTCCCCGAGTGCCACACGTCTTTTTTTTACTTTTTTGTTTCAATACAGGACTAGATAATGATGAGACAAATTGATATAATTTTTTATTTTGAACATACATCATCAAACAGTGCAGTAATCGCTAACTACATTTGTATGGAAGAATGATCATCCCACCAGCCCCCTTCTACCATCGGACATCTAGACGCACTGCAAGTTACCATCCTTACCTTGTTGCCATTCCACCAATTCGCACCAAGCGCTTCCAAACTTCCTTCATAATGCGCACAGCGAATGAATGGAACTCACTACCTGCGTCTGTGTTTTCGAATGCACTCAACCCGAATCTCTTCAAAGTTAGAGTAAACAGGCTTCTTCTGGGTAAGCTCACTCCATCGTCGACCCTGTCTCTGTCACCTATGACTTAGACTAGAGTCAAGAGCAAACCCATCAAATCAAATCAAATCAAAATCAAAATTTATTTATTCAATTAGGCCATTAAGCGGCACTTTCGAACGTCAAAAATAAAAATTAAATGTAATAATAATTGATTGTACCGTCCATTCGAAAATGTAGCTTGTTATGGAGAAGAACGGACAAGAAACTCCAAACTTACTCTTTTTAAAAAAAATATGTGTTTTACAAGTATTTGGTGACAATAATCTTGTAGGAAAAATACACATATGTGAGAACGATGTAAAAAAAAACGCACTTAAAAGCGTCTAGAGTAAAACAAACAATTAAAAATACAATAAATAGGTAATTAAAAACAGGCGGAGGCAGCTTAGATATGACCAATCCCAACTGACGGCGCCCGTTCACGAACATGACACATGGATCGGCACCACTCAGCTCAACCATCATGAAGGGAACCGAATGATCCAACACATGTGCCACCATCAGAGAGACATTAGAGAGAGCATGACACACTCAACTGCCAGGGCACACTGAAGTCAACGAACGACACATAGGTATAGTAAATGGTAGATTTACAGTACTCACACATGTGCTGTGCAGTTATATAATCCAAAAAATAAATTGAGTTTATACAACACAAATATACATTATAATTATTCGTACAGTCTTCAGCAGGTCCAACAATACTTCAGAACTTTTCTGCTTATCACTTGTTTTTGTGCCCTAGTGGCTGTGGAGCTGGAATAGCGTTGGGCCAAGCATTTTTATCAGCGATGTAATCCCCCAACCTATAAAATGCCTGCCTGCATAGTGTGCGTTTTATACAAGTTTTAAATTTCATCTCATTCAATTCTAGAATGTGTGGCGGTATTTTATTGTAACATTTTATACAGTACCCCCTAAAAGATGACGCTACTTTAGCCAGCCTGAAACCTGGTTGAATTAATTGGTCCCTATTTCTAGTAACATAACTATGTCTATCGCTGTTTTTACTAAAAATATGTAAATTCTTTCTAACGTACATGATGTTTTCGTAAATATATTGACAAGGTACCGTCATGATGTTAATGTCCTTAAACAGTTCCCTTGGAGAATCGCGCCGGCGAAGATTGTATATCGCTCTGATGGCTCGCTTTTGCAGAACAAAAATTGACTGAATGTCTGCAGCCCTTCCCCATAGTAATATGCCGTAAGATATTATACTATGAAAGTAACTAACTAGCGAGGCTGGTATTATTAGGTGAATTACCAGCCTCGCGGTATCTACATCAGTAAATTGACGAATTTTACTAACAGCATAAGCCGCCGAACTTAACCGCCCCGCAAGTGATATTAAATGAGGACCCCATTGTAACCTTGAGTCTAGCGTGATACCCAGGAAAACCGTTTTGTCGACGAATTCTAGCTTCTCGTTGTTTAATATAATGTCACAATCATAACTTTTGACATTCGGCAAGGCAAATTTTACACACTTAGTTTTTTTAGCATTCAAAACTAAATTATTAGCAGTGAACCAATTTAGAACTTGCCGCAATGCATTATTTACGTCGGCAACGTTACTCGCACGTCTATTTATGTTAAAAATCAAAGAAGTGTCATCAGCAAATAACACCATGTTCAGTTTGTTTTTCAATAGATGGGGTAAATCGTTAATGTATACTAAAAATAAGAAAGGACCTAAAATTGAGCCCTGGGGTACCCCCATTTTCACGTTCAACCCCGACGAATTGACAAAAAAATATCGACTAGTGTAACTTTAAATATAGTTCCTGCAAACCATCTTGAGATAAGGGCGTGGGTCATATCTGTGTGTAGATTCAAGGTCACTTTACTACTGCTGTACTGAAAAGTAACGGTAAAAACTGAAAAGGGTAAAAAGATTAAGGGAATAAATATTGAGTAAAATATAATGAAGGAATCAATCACATAGCCCGCTCTGAATGATTCGATTGAAACTTTATAAATAACAAGCGGATTCGTTCGAGTGGATTTCGTTAACAAGCTTTGCCTTCGGGCGAAATTCAATTATTAATAAAAAACCGATTGACTGGGATTGTTTCATTAAAATAATTACAATCGGTTTTCAGTACTTTAGGCATTATTGGGAATTGGAATTGTTTTGATGAGATTTTTTTTATGGTACCATTAATTGGTATTTATTGGTATTAATTTATCATAGTTAACTTTATATTAATATAAATTTCCAAACATTGCATGTAGGTTTAGAAAACATATGCCTTTTTTATGCCTAAACCTTCAATTAATATATGCCCGTATTAGGGTGTCCCTTATATACGTGAAATTTTTTTTTTTCGTATATCGAAATGCATACCCCGTAATTCTTTTTAAACTACCCAGATCTACTTAAATACAAAATTTTATCTTCCTATGTCAACATTAACCCGTGCCGACAAGGCCGTAAAGATTTTGAAAATAGCTGCCTTTGACCCTTTTCGATATTCAACTAAACAAAATGAAATATTTATATTTTATAAAAACAATAATAAAAATTTAGTAAGAAAATAGGTATTTATTTATTAAAAGAACATAAAATTACAGATTAGCAAGGATATTTTCTTTTAAGGGTCTCTTTGTTACAGTCTGGATAAAGATTTCTGTGCTCTTGTACACAGCGTAGTAAAAATTGTTTCTGTTCTTCCTTTGCAGTAATTAAACCATGAAAATCTTGCATAAGTTTTACAGCTCTTTCAGCTGTATCATTCACTGCCCTTAAAGAAAAAACCTTTCTTTTTGCCTGTAAATAGGCAACATCTTCTTCCCACGTAGAAACAGGTTTCTCCAAGAAGTTATCATCAATTTTTAAACGAGAAAATAATTTTCTGCTCTTGATAGACACAAAATCACTCAATGATTTTCCTGTAACAATAGACAAGACAGTATTATTATCAGTTTATTAAAACAATTTAAGACATAGTAAAGTAAGCTTAGCGTTAGATCCTTTTACATGGTTTTTTTTTAAATTAATGATTAAAGCTAACTTTAACATAAAATTAAGTATTCCCACTTACCATGCAAATAATCAGACATATCTTCCTTCGATGGAATGTATCTCTTCCCAGAATCATACAAACTCTCTCTTTGTAAGTTCTCTACGATACTTCTCTTGGTTGCTTCATCAACTTCATCATCAAAGAGTGACAAAACAGTAATTTCTTCTGACAAGTACCAAAGATGTTGACTAAACTTTTTCAAAGCTGCTTGGGAGATCTCTTTGTTAATAGTTTCGTATTCCTTAAGCCTTTTTAATAAGGACAAATCTTGATTTGGTGCCTTCACTTCCAGACTACATCCCAGCCATGATTTCACATATACAACTGCAATGAATAAACAAATGTCTTGGAGTGCTCGTTTATCTTTGGCGCTAATTTTGAATTGAGATTGCAGCAAACATATTTTCAAACAGTAAATAGCTCTTGCCATCCACCTTGCTTGATGCATTGCTCCAGGAGGTCTTATTTTAATTTTTTCTCACTATCGCCTCCTAAGAAAATAATAGACAGTTCAATCAGTTCTCGATAATCGTCACGTACAATAGATTTTTGCAGTTCTTCATTATAAAATGTCAACAGTTCTTTAATTTTTATATTACAAAAATGTTGTGTGACGATAAAAAGAGGACTGCAAGAACTTGACGGTTAGACGGTAACTTTGCCCCAGTTATTTGATAGTTCAAGTCACCTACTAAGAAAATACTTTTTTTATTGCTTCTTAATTCCACTGCCATTTTTTAACGTAAAACAATATGTGTTCATCACGAGATTAACTAATAACAAATGACAAATACGGCGAGTACGCGCCGCTATTTCCGCGTAACTTGTATGAACATGATTCGATGCAAGTCGGCACGGGTTTCCGTTCTCCAAATAAGGTAAAAATTAATTCCCGAGTGTTTTAGGTACTAATGAACAAAACTAAGACCTATGCGTTAAAAAATATAAACTTTGAAAAATAAGGGACACCCTAGCCCGTATATTGTATGTATGTGTGTACAATTTGTCTCTGTATCACTCAAATGTTGATTGGTAAAAAATGCCTAAGGCTTAACGGCTAAAATTCAAGATGGACTTAATAGTCCGCCTTGAAATTTTCAATAAATACATGATAAGTATATATGCAATATATTTGATGTTTTTTTTTTGAGATATCTTATAACAATGCTTGCCAAAACCTAACTACCCATTACTGTAACATATTTTCTGTTGTTATACAGCGCTTTTTTTAAAGTTTGTTGGTATGTATTTAGGTACTAATACGATGTTTCAAGTTATACAAAAGCTTTTAAAGAAAATTGACAAAATATCTACAAGATTGCAAAAAAAATCCATTACTCCTAGCATCACCAGATTCAATATCAACACTACTTCACAAAAAATTAAGCACACGCAATCGAACTAAGAGCGTCAGCAAACATTGCCTAACACATACTTTTCGATATCAAACATCGTCTAGACATCACAAATACACCAAGACCCCTCGACTATGGATCATGCCCCCCCGCAAATGTATTTAAAGTATGGAGACACAGAGGGGAGCGGTAGTTCGAAGTTAACTGGTGTTTGCAAAGGATAAGGGTGCATCCAGATTAACAGGGAGATCGACAAAGAAATGCAATTAAATGTAAAATAGGGGTGTTTCACACGGCTGTTGACACGGCGTGACGAATGGGGCAGATAGGTGTCAGTCCATTTCTTTTTTTAAGTGATTTTTTAGATTTGTTTACAGCCATTTTGTTGAAGAGTTTATTAAAGTGTTTTGCCTTTAAAATTAAGGGAGGGAGATTTGTTTACGTCTCAGTTTTATTTGGACAAGTTGATGAAGATTTTGAAATAATTTTTGTTGTTTTCTTCATTGCGTTTCATTCATCTTCTGATTTTGCTTGAAATTAGAATCTGCAGTCTCGCGTTGAAGTTAAGATACATAGTTAGGAGCAGTACGCGGCTGCTCGCATTTTTTCCAATACTTAATTAATTCTTGCGCGGTAAGCGAAGCACAAAACATTCAAGAGACACCACAAATTCAATAATTTAATAATTTGATTTAATAAAAAGGCAGAAAAATAATGAGATCAGTACACTGTGATTTTCTAAGGCCATACCAACGTAATGCATTACACATTTATTTAATACTAGCTGTCCCACGCGGCTTCGCTCCCGTCAACTGGCTACCTACCTACCCATCAACCCTACCTACTCTACATACATGATTGTTGTGTAATTAAACCGTTTACGCAGCGCACGCAACGGAAGCTCTCAAAAAGGAATAATTTTGCCCGTTTTTGCAACATTTTTCATTTATGCTCTGCTCCTGTTGGTCGTAGCGTGATGTTATATAGCCTATAACCTTCCTCAATAAATGGACTATCCAACACAAAAAGAATTTTTCAATTCCAACCAGTAGTTTCTGAGATTAGCGCGTTCAAACAAACAAACAAACAAACAAACAAACAAACTCTTCAGCTTTATAATATTAGTATAGATTATTTTACACGCATTCTCCATAAAAAAACAGGAAATCTGAAGCGATATTCACTAGCATATATTATGTTCATGTCAGTATATATTATATTAGGTCATTACATATGAAATTGGCGTTTTGTAAGGGCGGAACATAAAGTTGTTTTTTTAATATAATATATTTATTTAATCAAAGTATGTACCATTGCTATCTATGCACTTTTGACATCTAAAACAACCATTCGGACGGGAATCAATAAAATCTTTGAAGGCGCTTTGGACTGCCCCATCGGAGTTGAATTTCTTCCTTTGCAAGAAGTTATCTAAAATTTCTAAAATAATGGTAATCTGTTGGAGAAAGGTCCGGGGAGTACGGTGGATGTCGTAGACATTCCAATTGAAGTTCCTCTAATTTGGTAGCCGTCTGTTATGCAGTGTGTGATCTAGCGTTGTCTTGAAGTAGCAGTGGCCTAGAGGGATATTGACCAGCCTCCGCTGTTTAGCATCTAGCTTTTTCATCATGGTTTGCAGTTGCTGACAATAGACATCCGCCGTAATCATCTGGCCAGATTTAAGAAAGCTGTAGAGAACGGCACTAGTCCACCAAACACTCACAAGTAATTTTTTTGAGTAAATTTGCGCTTGGGGCAGGATTTGGCTGGTTCGCCAGGGTTCAGCCATTGCGATGAGCGTTTCCGATTATTGTACAGGATCCACTTTTCATCACAGGTAATGATTCGATTTAAAATCCCTTCATTATTGCGCCGGTTGAGTAATGTAACGCAGCAGTCGACGCGCGTTTGTCGGTTTGCTGCACTCAATTCATGAGGTACCCACCTTTCAAGCTTTTTCACCTTCCCAATTTGCTTTAAGTGGATTAAAACAGTTTTATCACTAACACCGCAGCCTGCAGCTAACTCGGCTGTGGTTTGCGATGGATCCGCTTCCACAATAGCTTTCAATTCTTCATAATCAAATTTGGTCTCCGGCCGTCAACGGGGCTTGTTCTGCAGGTCGAAATTTCCAGAACGAAACCGTTGGAACCAAAAACGCACTGTGTTTTCTTTTGCAACATCGTCGCCTTACACATCATTAATCCTTCGAGCCGTTTCTGCAGCACTGGTGCCACGATGAAACTCGTACTCGTAAATAACGCGATATTTTAAGTTTTCATTTTGTAAACTGAGTGGCGCAAAGAAGCGGTTTTCCAAACACAAAAGCATGAGTAAATAGCTGTATAAATTTAAAATTGGAATTCCAAACCAAAGAGGAGATATTTGAGATCAAAGTGGCCAGTACGACAAAACGTCAATTTCATAGGTAAATACCGTTTTGAACGAAAAAAGCTGCGCGGACATCCTTAGTGAGCATGCTATAACTCATCATAACTAGTGAGCTCATACCCTAACAGCTATCATATTCGGACGTAGATAAATAACATCCCTAACATCCCTGTCCACTAGATATCGCATCGCAAACGATTACCTATTCATAAAACGGAAAGTTGAAACTCGGGGGAATCCAGTTAGCGGACCGACTGAGCCAAGGAGATTTATGCATTTTAAATTACTGTCGGAGGCGCTTCTAGTGGGACGACACGGATACGATTTGATGTTGAGGTCGATTCTTAGGGTCTTTACTTTAAATTTGGAAGAGTACTCGTCATGATTATAATCAAAATTGCCCACAACTCGATGCGACATCTAGGTGACGACCGTAAATGGTTTTACGGATATCGGATGTATCAATTAACGTATATTATTCGCATTGGGAGCCTTTATAAGCTGTTTTTGTAAGTCTTTTTTTAAATTAACTTGCAATGTATGTATGTATGTTCGGGTCAAATCTTGCAACTGAATTTTAAAGCAGTTATCCTCCACCGATTAAGATGACATTTTGCGTACACGTTTAGTTTGGATGACAATGCATGTTTAGATAAGTAACGTCATTCTAAATCTAATATGGCGGAGGGCCTGAAAGAGTTTGCTGTGAAGATTTAAAAAGTTTGCTTTAAAAAAATTATTTGTAAGCTTATTTAGCAGACACAATAGAAAAAACAATTGACTTTCGCCTATTCGGTGATCTTGATGATTGACTGGATGACGACAAAAATAAAAGTGAATTTGTAAAACTTAATAAACAAATCTTCAGTAAGCATCATGCACAAAGATACAAAGGATTTAATACCTTAGGCTTTCTCTACCATTCTACCATGGGTGGCGAAGGTATTTTAAATACTAGACCATTGTTTTCCTTCCATTCGTCTACAGCTTATGAAAAGTAGGTAACTAAACATAACATAAATTTTACCTCCATGCAACTTAAAACATTATGCTGCATTCCCCAAAACAACAATGACAACACGAAAAATAATAAAAGTCACTCAAAAGCTCATGTCATTTCATTATCCTTTCAGTGCCGTCATGCCCACGTAAAAACAAAGTCGCATAAAAATGGAAGTCACAAAAAAACGAAAGTCGCGTAACATAAAAGCCGTTCTCGCAGTGGTCAAAGGTCGAAACTTAACATGATAAAGATTAAGTTTGATACGATGTTCAACCCAAGTTAGTGGAAGCTTAAATTAACGACGAACCCGTTGCTAAATAAATCTATGTGGTTAGTTATATTTGAAGTTTGCTTTGTTTATTTAATGTTTTTCATGGAAAATTTTGGGTGGGTTATTGTTCTACAGCTGGCAATACATAAAAATATTAAGATATTTTACCTTACTTTTAATTTTAACAAGGCTTCTATTCTCTATAGTATGACTTATTGTCATCACTTACTTAATTTCATCTTAATCGGTTGAGGATAACTGCTTTAAAATTCAGTTGCAAAATTTGGCCCGAACACACATACATACATATCTATATTGCAAGTTAATATAAAGCTTATAAAATAGAAGAAACTGTATTTCATTTAGATTTTCAGATCTTATTGTTTAAATTAATTTAGTTTTAAGTTTATAACAACATCAATAGCGCGTGGATGTATTAGTATTTATATGAAATAAAATTATTCTTTATAAAATATTTTTTTAAACAAGCTTTTTTCGTATTCTTCTTAGCAAATCCTTCCATTTGATACCCATATCATGGCAGTGCACAAATAATAACTTGTCCGCCATCTTGGGTCGTCCGCCATATTAGATTTAGAATGACGTCACTTAGCTAACCATGCATTTTCATCCAAACTAAACGTGTATGCAAAATTTCATCTAAATCGGTGGAGGATAACTGCTTTAAAATTCAGTTGCAAGATTTGACACGAACACACATACATACATAGTTTTTAAGTTAATAAAAAGCTTGTAAAACAGAAGAAACTGTATTTTCTTTAGATTGTCAGTTCTTATTGTTTAATTATTACTTTAGTTTTAAGTTTATAACAAAATCAGTAGCACATGGATGTATTAGTAGTTATATGAAATAAAATTATTATTTATAAAATATTTTTTTCAAACAAGCTTTTTTCGTATTCTTTTTAGCAAACCCTTTCATTTGATACCCATATCATGGCAGTGCACAAAAAATAAATTGTCCGCCATCTTGGGCCGTCCGCTATATTGAATTTACAATGACGTCACTTAGCTAACCATCCAAACTAAACGTGTATGCAAAATTTCATAAGAATCGGTGGAGGATAACTGCTTTAAAATTCAGTTGCAAGATTTGACCCGAACACACTAACATACATTGCAAGTTAATTAAAAGCTTGTAAAAAGATATACATATAAAAGAATGGATAAAATGCAAATCTCAGATTAAACTGTATGTTACTTCGGGAATTGGCTCATTTGGGTACAGTAACCATAGACACAAATCAGGGTTGCATGTTTACATTTTACCTACGCTGCCTCATTATTTGTAGGGTTGATACCAAAGGGTGTAACCTCGTGAAATAATTAAAAGGCAAAGTATACAATTTCGGGCACGCATACAATTTTTTAACTTCATTAGGGCTAACAAGATGAGAGCGCACTGTTGATAAAGTAATTATATTTTTTAACAACATACGTGAAATGTTCTGGTGGAAGTCGAAAGGCAAGTTCGACAGGTACCAAAATTTGTTTATTTTTTGTTAGTGTTTTGCGGTTTCAAAGTAAAATAAATTTATAAAATTACATACATACATAATACTCACGCCTTTTGCCCATGGGGGTAGACAGAAACTACAGAACGCCACCTGATACGATCTTACGATACTTCTTTTGCTTTCACTCACATTCATACATCTGGTCATACACACACGCCGGTTATGATTACTGCGCACCTGGCCTTTCTGAAGAACATCACCAATAAGGTCTATGTACGTCTTTCTAGGGCGTCCCCTCCCGGCGTTTCCATTCACGTCTGCCTTGCAAATACCTTTCGTTAGTCACATTTCATTCATCCTCTCAACATGGCCAAACCACCTTAGCATACTCTTTTCAATTACCATCTTCTTTTAAACCACAACGTAGTCTTATTTATGAAATTATTTTAAAATATCTCCCTTTTATAGCGACTTTACCACAGTTATCTATTTCACAAGTTTCAACTGCTCAGTTTTTTGGTATTTTGACGTTGGGATGAAGACGATAGGGTTGGGTACTGTAGCTCACTTATTTCTATAATTTTCACTAGAAAACATGGAATATATTCCGTAGTATTCCGAGTATCACTTACAGACCGAGTAAGGAATAAAATCAATCCTTTCCGTCTCAAAAATGACTGATGTCAGTCGGCAAACTGCCACGCCAAAATTAAATTGGTCTGGACACAAGCGAAGCTTGACAGACGAACAATGGGCCAAATTCAGGACCCAATGGTTCCCTATACATGACAGGCGACATCGTGGAAAGCGGTATGAGCAAGACTTCTTCGATTAGGACTGACCATTTAGTAGCCCTAAATAGAGATAATTGGAAGGATTGTAGAGAGGCTTTGCAGTGGGGCATTACAGACTTGTAATAATTTCATCATCATCATCATCATATCAGCCGAAAGACGTCCACTGCTGGCGTCCCCCAAGCGTCGCCATATTGACCGGTCCCGTGCGTATAGTAACCAGCGGATCCCCGCAACCTTCACCAGGCAATAATTTAATTTGCTAAAATTGGAAAGGAACACAAACACTTTCAAGCAGCACTGTCAAAGCAAATAATTATGATGAAGAACCATATTACATTATAAATGCGTTTGTTATCTTTTCACGACTAGACGGATGAACCAATTTAGATGAATTTGGTATGGAGATGGTTTGAGACTTGGAAGGACATAGGATAGTTTTTTCCCGGTAGTGTGTTTCCTTGGGATGATAATAGTAGTTTATGCAACGGTCATATAACAGGGATTATTAAAACACGAGTGTGGCTGTGATAATAGTTTCACACAAGTGTTTTAATACCCAATTATATGCCGTTGCACACACTTTTTTATCTTCAATCATACAGTTGAAATAAACCAAAAGTGGAAATAGAAAAAATATGTGGTATGGTGGAAAATTTAGATTCTCATTGCGCAGCACGCGCATCCATAGACAATGACACTATTTTTAGCCTTTTTTTGCATTTATCATGCCATGAAAGCGTGATAGCATTTGTCATATAAGTTTATAATTCGAATATTACGATATGAGAATAGATAAAACGCTTTTTACTCGAGCGAAGCCGCAGGCAGAAGGTACTTCACACGCAATAGTTAATCAACCAACATAACTCACTACCACAAAACATTACCTCCCATTATTAGATCTAGCAATAAGCTAATGTCATGATGGAGGATGTTCAGCGGAAGGTCAGCGGCACACTGCATCAGTCTTGTCGGAGACGCGTCATCAATCACTGCCCAGTGGACGAGTATGTTTATGTATGCACGTTCTACTTACGTCTGGGAAAATGGTGAGGCTGTGGTCGTGAGGGATGTGAGAGGAAATATCTATTGGTAGATACATATGTATTAGTACAAACGGTTTATAACACAGACATAAATCTAACTAGATAACGCAAGTCCCTCCATCTGTATGAAAACCAAGCGTGCCACTTTTTCAGAAACAATTTAAAAACAAATTTACTTACCAATGAAAGAAAACATTTCCAATACCTCGGCAAACTTTTTCTAAACATTCTTTACAGCTCAATATGTCATAAAAAGGCATTTTTCTAGATTTCGGTGGATTTCCGGTGCTGATAATACTAAATGAAAAGCTCAGATTACGATCATTGATCTTAACTTTAGTCCGTTTTTTGACACGCATAGTACAAACAATCGCGTCATCTTGTTAGATTTATATCTGTGGTTTATAATATATGTCGTAGGATGATTTGATCATTAGAATTTTCGCGAAAATCGCGTAACCGCTGATATCGCGAAAACACGGATAATTAGACAATGGTGAAAACATTATAAGTTTTTAAGCTGACATGGTCACAATCATTAGAATTAATATTTGTGTCGGGATATTTACCATGTATATTTTGTTTTTGGCTGAGAGCTCAATATTTCGGCACCGTTACAAGCGCCATGATCACGAGAACTAAAGTCTTTGCGGGTGGGTGTTGTTCAACTATGTAAAGTTTGTAAAAAAACTGAACAATTGTCAAAAGTGGATACAGTGAGCATCGTTTGTCGTGAACAATATCGAGTAACTAGTGAAACGAGTGCTGAACAGTGTCGAATAACTAGTGAGACGAGTTCTGGTTGTAGCGACATCGTGCGTGAAAAATGAGTGAGGAAGAGGGTAGACAGATATATCAGCTCGTAAACAACATCCACTAGCAAAGACTTTAGTTCTCGTGATCATGGCGCTTGTAACGGTGCCGAAATATCGAGCTCTCAACCAAAAACAAAATATACATGGTAAATATCCCGAAACAAATATTAATTCTGGTGAAAACATTTCTCAATTTAAATCTTATTTGTATTAAAATTGACCGATCTAGACACGCGGCAGCGTGTGTCAAGCCAAGTTCTACAAACCAATTTACCATTATCATTAAAATGTTAGATAAGGTTATTTACCTATTCACTATTCGAGGTGCTCTTCATTTGTTATTTGAACAAAGTTATTTTTACTTTAAATTGTGTTATCAAAAGAACATTTATAGTATCGATTCGAGGTGCTCTTCATTTGTTATTTGAACAAAGTTATTTTTACTTTAAATTGTGTTATCAAAAGAACATTTATAGTATCGATTCGAGGTGCTCTTCATTAGTTATTTTAACAAAGTTATTGTTACTTTAAATTCTGTTATAAAAAGAAAATTTTATTTGATTTAATTTTCCATAAAGTTCGTGACGAAAAACTGATCTGAGATTAAAAAGTAAACCTTTTTCTTTCGTTTTAGTTTTATATACTTTGGTACTCAGGCTTCAAAATTCAATTTGATAAAAGTCAAACTAAGTTAGAATTATGTTAGTGTTTTATGATTGATAGTCACTTAGATTTAAGTTGATTTTGTCATATTCAAACTAAACTTTTTATCAGGGTAATTTTGAATGAACAGCTATTTTTTTTCCAGCATACTTCTAGAAAAAAAATTAGGTATCAAACAAAGAACGGTTTATGAAAAAATCAACTCCCAAACAGTCAAGTTTTTTGAATTTTTGGATTAACTTTTTTTTATAACTTTTAGTCAACATAATTTTTCCAATTAGGTACATTTTTAACATATAAGTGTTTTATATTTTTGAAATCACCTTCTAAAAAAACCCTTTATTTTTATATCCCAGAAGATGGGCGAAGAAGGAAAAAAAATTGGGCTCCCACAATATGGAGCATTAAAGCCGGCGTTTTTCTATTTCCCAATTTTAATGTAGCCAGTGACACCCGCAAGGTTAAGAATAGCAAAATCAGGAACAAACATACATACATAGACTGATAAACACTTTACCCTCCGTCGGCAGTCGGGTAAAAAGAAAAAAGAACAGCCGTTAAGTACATTTTTGTCAGCCTCCGCCCGCTGTAATATCTCAACTCCGCAGCTTCGGCTGTATGGAAATTAATTCCTGGAAAAAAAATTGGTTGGTCATTAAAAATTAACCTGGTATCTTGCAATAGTATATTATGATACAAGTGAACTATGTTGGTCATTACGCACGAGGCTGTGGGTTGCAACCCGAGCCGTAGGCGAGGGCGTCATTCAGCCGAGCGTGTAATGAGCAGAGCTCACGAGTTTTATACGACGTAGTTACTTACTTATACAGGTATAAGGAAAAGCGTTGCAAGAGCTCGTTCTAAAAAATATAGGTACCTACCTATGCTCTAAAAAAACTTTAAACGGCAAAGTGACTTTATGAAACCGGCTCTTAAAATGCATTATCTTTTAATCCCGGCCCTTTAATCCAACAATATTGCAATAAATTGCAACATAATGAGATTACATGTACAAAGAGCTTCACAGAAAATCTTGAGAACATAAAAAATAAAATTAAAGGTGTACATTCGGAGTGAAAGTGATTTTGTAAAGGGGAGGCTGCACCCTCGGCCTCGTCTGCTAGGGATGATATTACGCAAAAAGTAAGCACAGGTTGCATAGCGACTATGGACATAACGTGGATCGTAGTTTTTCCAGTAGAACGTTGACGATTTTAGTCAATATGTATTTTTTTTTTTTACGTATTTTACATATTTGGCCGAATTTGCAATAAAAATTGCTAAAACCCTTCTCTTTTGTTTTTCCCGGGGTAACTAGATGAAACACCTCTTGTTTTCACTAAGATCACAACATGAAATTGCTCTACTTGTACGCTACTATAGCTAATAATTGATTTAGACAAACAATAATCAAATTTTATATTTAAATTAGGCCTCGGCGGCACTTTTGATCGTCAAAAATTTAAATTTAAAAGTAATAATAATTGATTCCATTGTCTATTTGGAAAAGCAGTTTGTTATGGAGAAGAACGGTCAAGAAACTCAACAAATACTCATAAAAAAAGTTGTTTTACAACATTAAAATACATACATATGAGGACGATGCGCCCAAACGTAAAACGTAGGTAACGTAAACGTACAATGCAAAACAAACATTGGGCACTAGCTAAAATAAAATTAGATTTCTCCTATTAATTCTACTTTTATTGAATATGATTGAAAAGTGTTTTAGAATTGGAAATTCATTTCTTCGATAAAACAGTTAGGTAATTACCAAATTTTTCTTTCTAAAGAAATTCTACCGATAATACAGTTCGAGCCCTCATTTCTGAAATAAAAACTTGACAAAATTTAGTTCTATTTCTTTTATTACATCAAATTCTCAATTCAGAAACTGTGGAAAATCGTTTGTCTTACAACATTATCTTATCCTCTCTACTCTTTCAGCAAGTTCTCAGTAACACGGCTAGAATGACAGTTTGATTCACTTAGCTCGCGTTACACGGAATAAACGCGCCATCAACCACTGTGGGGTGAGCAGTGTTACCTCTGGGTTGGTTTAGTATTGATACTGCGGGATGCCAGATTGTTTTGTTCTTTTTTTATTGTTTTTGAAATATTTGATGTTCGCGTTCGATTTTTAAATGTTTTTTTTTTTTTTTTTTTTTATCTTTATTGATATACGGGGTTTTATCACTGAGTGATAATGTCACCCCATAAAAGAAAACATTGCAACTTAAAACTAAACTATGGGTAATGAACAATTAATCTTTACTTATACTACTATTTATCTATATAGATATTAAACCTAAGTGGGCACGTCCCCTGGACATGTCGTAACGTAACATATTCAGCAGACAAACCCAGCCATGCTCAGTCCCTCTTTAACAGTCGACACAGCATCCTAGCCTCCTCCGACAAAGGAGATGCTAGGATGCTATTGCATACCCCCACATCGAACCCGTCACTAAACAAAGCATGTCTTTCTTGTATGTTCCGGTCACATTCCATCAACACGTGATAGGTATCCTCAATCACCCCACATACTTCACAGTTTGGTGAGGTACTTTTGCCCATTAGATATTTGAATTTATTGGATGGGATGTGGCCGGATCGCAACCTGAACAAAGCTACCACATATTTCCTCTCTATTTCCCTTCCTTCAAACCATGGGTAACGAAGCGGCTCAGATTGAATGGTTTTATACCAGATTCCCTTTAGTTTTGAACGCTCATCAAAATATTCGTGCCATCTTATTCTGCATAGTTCTTTTACATGACCAAGCCAATCTGAATATAACGGTAAGCATGTGTAATTAATACCCTCGTAAGATGCTTGTTGGGCTGCTAAATCTGCTTCTTCGTTACCCATGATGCCGATGTGTGAGGGAATCCATTGAATGGTGACGGTCTTATTCAGAGACTGCATCTTACAGATTGAGTCAAGAATACTTATGGCTATCGGGTTCCCTCGAAGACTCGAGGGTACACGAGCCAAATATTGGAGGCTGCTTTTTGAGTCCGAGAATATAACAAAGTTATCTTGATTTATACTAAGTAAATATAATAGGGCTTCAGAAATAGCTATGAGTTCACAATACATAATAGAAATTTTAGCATTAATTTTGAACTTTGCTTTAATATTAAGTTGAGGATCAAAAAAAGCAGCTCCTAAGTCTGAGCCATCCTTGGACCCGTCCGTAAATATTTTATAGTGTCGACTAAACTTATCATTCATCATTTTTACACAAGTAATATTAAGATCCGTGACATTAATGAGTCTTTTTGGCAAACTGATATCTTTAATTGCTTCACTTATTACATTAGCTAAATCTATATTAGTTACCCAAGTGTCCAAAGAGTAAATATCCAATACCGGGCTAGAGTACAAGGGCATTTTTGTGTATATTCTGTGAACATCGACTAATAGTGGCAGTTTTTTGTTTCTCCAATAAACACCATGGCATTGGTCAGACAGCTCTCCCAATATACTGATTAGATTATTATTACGAACCGATTTTGATCTTAGATAAAATTTAGCTGTCAAAAACAGTCTTCGAATAAATAACGGTTGGAGGCATAGTTCCCCTTCCATCACATGGATAGGCGTGCTTCTGATAAATCCTCCTATGGTCCTCATTGCTTGATTTTGCACTCTGTCAAGCTTAAGAAGATGACTGTTTGCACAGTGTCCGTACAAAAAGGAACCATAGTCTATCCTACTTCTAATTATGGCTATGTACAGTTTTCTAAGATGCAAGGGATGTACGCCCCATTTGGTACCCGCTAATACTTTAAAAATATTTAAAAAACGGCAAACTTTTTCCCTTACCTCATTTATATGTTTGCCCCACTTTAAGGAACTGTCCAACCACATTCCAAGGTACTTGACACAATTTAGTTGTTCAATGGGGTTATTATTAATAGTGAGTTGGATATTATTTCTTCTTCTCCCCCTACTAAAAAGACACACCTTTGTCTTCTTATGGGAAACATTTAGGCCTAAATCAGCCATCAAGCTTTGAAAAATATGTAATGAGTTTTGTATATGGGACACAGAATCGGTTAAACTCTTCTGTATATCATATAAAATGAAGTCATCGGCATATTGGGAAATGTAAACATTGGTTATGCTTCTACAAACATTAACAGTAGCCGCATTAAATAGTAAAGGGGACAGAGGGTCCCCTTGAGCTATGCCCATACCAGTACTTCGACATATTACACTGTTGTCCCGTAGTTCAACGAATAGATGTCTTTGATGAAGATATTGCCAAAGATAATAGCAAAGAACAGAACCCACTCCCAAGTCATCCAAAATCCTTAAAAGAGATGTCAAGTTTATATTATTGTAGGCACTTTCAATATCTATAAAACATGCAATAGCTGGTACACTATTAGAAAACCCTGATTCAACCCGTGTAACCAACCTGGAAAGACCATCATAACATGACTT
Source organism: Orthosia cruda (assembly GCA_964057195.1). Classification (NCBI taxonomy): domain Eukaryota; kingdom Metazoa; phylum Arthropoda; class Insecta; order Lepidoptera; family Noctuidae; genus Orthosia; species Orthosia cruda. The sequence continues at coordinate 8,292,738 of OZ059832.1, read as the reverse complement.
AGATCTTCGAAAGCCCGTGGTATCATGGGATAATAAATAATTTTTCTCTAGAAACCATTCAAGCCTGCGTGTTATAATAGTATGAAATATCTTACATAAACAAGAGATAAGTGCAATAGGTCGAACATCGGCACTTGAGCCCGGCTTCGGTATAGGAATAATTTTAACCTTTTTCCATTGTTCTGGTACGAATCCGGATGACATAAACTTATTGTATATGGAAGTCAGCAAAATTTTAGCGATATATGGTAAATGTTTTATCATAGAGTATGAAATATTATCAAGTCCCGGAGATGTATCTGTTTTTTTAAGTGAGTTAACTACTTCCTGTACCGAAACCGGCCTGGACAATTGCGAGTTACAAGAAGTAAATGTAGGGGTATGTGGCGATACGAAATCGGGAGCTAGACTACGCAACAAATTTTCTGCTTTACCTTGATCAACAAAAGATGTAGGTGATCTGTAGCCTTTGACCCATCTCATGCGCTTCCACATTTCTCTTGTAGAAGTTACACTATCTATGCCATTGCAAAATTCCTGAAAGGATTTATTCTTAGCTTGTCGTATAAGCCTTTGAGCTTCACTCACTTTTCTTTGTAAAACTTCGAGATTTTGTGGGTTGGGATTTCTTCTAAAAGTAGCTAATGCAAGGCGTCTCTGTGCAACAATATGTGATAAATTTTGGTTCCAATATGGTTTTGGTACGAATTTATCTGACTGAAGAGGATTCTCGCTCACTCTAGTTGTAGGTATATATTGGTCCGCTGCAGAGTTTACAATATCTATAAATTTATTATATGCAGATTGGTGATCTATAGGTAGTTCCAAGTTTGTTAAATCCGATTCTATTTTCTGAGTGTATCCTTGCCAATCTGCTTTATTAAAGTTCCTCCGTTTTTTTAAAATATCAGGTTTATTATTTTCTGAGCACATTTTTATTATCATATGGTCACTTCCCAAGTTTTCATTCATCACCCACCACTTTAATTTCAAGGCCAAATCTGTAGAAACAACAGTTACATCTGGGGATGATTTTTGTATAGCCCCATTGACCAATTTCAAACGTGTATGTGTGTTATCATTGAGTGTACATACATTGTGGTCCATAACAGCGTCAAAAATCTGATTACCTCTGGTATCAGTTCTGGAAGACCAATTTGAGTGGTGGCCATTCAGATCACCTGCAATAAGAGTTTTGTGCTGTGCTATTGAAAAAACTTCATCCCAATCACTTTTGCATGTGTGCGCTGACGAGGGGCAATAGATAGAAATAATATTTTCTAAATGACTGCAGTTGAGCAATTTAATGTGCAGAATTTGAATTTGTGAATTTAAAATATTTGTGTTGCATTGTATGGCCTTGATAGAACGATGGATAAAAACAGCTGTACCTCCATAACCATCGTCACGATCTGCCCTGAATATATTGTATCCATTGAGTCTGAATATGCTCTCTGGGTTAAACCAAGTCTCACTGAGTACAGCTATGTGAATTTTCTCTTGATTAAGTAAAGCTTCAAATTCCGTTATCTTTGGTCGCAAACTCTGAGCATTCCATTGTAGAATATTGATTTTTAAATGTTTATGTTTGTTGTTGTTATCCATTTTTTAATGTTAGATAAGAAAGGCAGCTCTGTTATATACCCCACCATGAAAGATGTTAACCATTCAAAGATAACTTTTGCGCAATCCATCACTTTATTTTCCAGACTAGTCCCGCTATCCCAAATTTTCTCCTTTAATTTATCCCATAGCAATTTCAAAGACTCCTTTTCCTTTTTGTTTGAATTATCAACTGTTTCTGTTTCTTCGTGTTGTATTTCAGAGCCACTGTCTGAACATGCCACCCAATTCATCTCGGTATCAGTTTGATGTTTATTCTTCGCGTTAACCCAATTCTTTTTATTATATTCCATATATTTATATATTTTTGCAGTCTTCTTCTTTGCTTTGGAATTTGAACTTACCGCCTTCTTTAATGTGTCAGCATATGTATCTTGAGTTTGTGTTACATGACCCATTTCTGTATTTGTTTCTTGACTTAACACTTGGTAATACTCTTTCTCGGTTTCCAGTTCTTTTTCTCTAGAGATCTCATGGTTTGGTTCAGGTGGAACGTATAGTGTTAAAGCTCTTTTGTATGTACAGTTAAAATCTGCCATCAATTCTCTTAACTTTCTTTCTTTTACATACAATCGGCATGTACGAGATAACGCCATATGTTTACCGCCGCAGTTATTACATTTATAAGCCGTGGTGTCACAATTAGGGTGAGACTCACCGCATTTTGGGCATATCACTTTGATTGATGAACATACTCTAACATTATGCCCATATCGCCAACACCGTGAGCATTGCGTGACGGGGAATTGGTAGGGGTTCACCTTCACCCTGCTATCAAAGATGTGCACGTAACTAGGCAAGGAAGACCCTTTAAAGGTTACTCTGACCGATTCTCCAGGTTCCCATTGGCCAGTATTTGTATTGCGTCGTTTTAGTCTTTTAATACCTACGATTTCTGTTTCACTGCTCAAACCCCCCAGTATTTCTTCCTCAGATGATTCTAAGTCTATATCTTTAATAACTCCGTACGTTTCTTTTATCTCTAGTGTTTTCTGACATCTAAGTCCCATTTCTTTCAAACATTTTGATTCAATTAATTTATTCGCACTCTCTTCGTTACTTATCTGAATTAAAACCTTAAATGCATTGATATATTTTATACTTGTAATGTCCGGTATATTCTCTGTTTTTAATAATTTTGCTAATCCAAACTGTTTTGGTAACTTATCTTTCGACGTTATGCTAATTTCCACGTTATCCACAGGTACTCTAATCTCATCATGAACTTGACTAGTTTGGGCAAAACGTTTACCCCGTCTCGTAATGTTTGTCCACACCTCATCTTGATCTATCTGTCTATTTCTTTTACTCGGTCTCACCGCGTCGCTTTCCCTATGATTTTGTAAACATTCTTCTGTCAACTCCATATTCTCACTATTACTGTTGCCAAGGCAACACACTTCTATGTCACTACGCACATTCACTCCCTCAACAGATTGGTCGTACTCGAGCTCGCTGCTAGCCATTAGTGATTAGCATTATTTTGCGTTGATTCATACGCACGAACGAACGGAGCGAGTCAAACCGGTTTTTGTTATCACACAGGTGTGCGCGTCCAACAACGACTAGCGCCCGTGCGCAACTGCATTTTTAAATGTTGTTGATGTTGTTTTGATGATTTTTTGTATATCAAACGATTTATCTTTCAGGCTACGCACAGATAAATAGCGTTGCTCAATATGTGAAGAAAGAGGAGAAATACATAGCTTTGGTGTGTACTTCGACCTATTAAGAAAGGCCGGAGAATATAACATTATTTGCGTTTCCTTTTTCGTAATTCGTTTCATAATTTTTTTTCGTAGTTTCGTTATGCCTAGTTATATTTTTGAGCAGGGATAATATTGTAGGGAATTCGAAAAAACAAATCAGAGCCAAACAATTCTGTAGTTCTTATTCTGACGACGATGCACGCGATGTTTTCCAATAGAACAGAATATAATATTTATTTGCTAGGAACATGGTGTTTATCCATTATTATCCAATTTAATGAAATTTTTACATAGAATTACATTACATTAATATTAAAATTTAAATATTATTTCAATCATTATTAATTATAAATCAATAATTTTTAATTCCAACACTGTTCATATTTTGCCAGAAACAGTTACAGTTACAATCTTTCATTCACTTCCCTGTTTAAAACAGAAATCCATGTTACTAACAGTTTAGTACCTACAGTGTTTCCATTCACATCTTTTGTAAATTCAACAAAACCAGTTTAAAATTGTCATTTATTTACCACGCAAGACACACCTACAAAGCTACTTAAACCCCAGCTTTGCATACGTTGGTGCCAATATTGGCGCCAGAGTGTGGCGCGCCCACCGCACGCGGTTTCGCAATTTCGGACTAACAGTCCGCGCTGTCCGCAGGCGACGACAGGGCGCAGATTATGTATGTTGAGGCTATTGCTATGGGATTTAAAAATAGTAGAAAAGTGTAATGGTTCTCGGACCGATAGCGATAGATGTGACGTCACAACTAAAAAATCGGCTGTGTCACCCGAAGTGAATGATTGTTGAATGACCACAATGCATTACCCAAAAAGTTTATCACTACGTTTAGTATAGGTTTTAGCGTTAAACATCAAAATGAACCTTACTGCCAAGAGGCGTACTCTGTCTTGTCTAATGTTCTTAGATACAGTTTACCTCATGACTTCTAAAAAAGAAAAAGATATTTACATAAAACCTACCACCACCACCATCACACCACCACGAACCTAGTAAAAGTACCAAATATTGATAGACTAGCTCCTGCGAGCGGCTTCGCCCGCGTGAATGTCGAAAATTATACCAAGGGAAAATATGCCCGGGATAAAAAGTATCCTTTATGCTTTTCCAGACTATAATCTATCTCTGTGCCTTTCATCCAGATCCGTCCAACCGCTTGAGCGTGACGAAGTAACAAACATACAAACACACTCACAAATTTTCACCTTTATAATATTAGTCTGTTATGTGATTAAAGTACTTAGGTAGTATAACAAAACTTTCAATATCTATCAATAGTCAACACCATCCATGGCAATTGCACCAATTATATGTATGTATTTAGGAGTCGTTGATAAATATCTAATCTCTGTAAACATATTTTATATTAATTGAGAAAATGGCAAAAAAAAACTATCCCAATTTCCATCGGCTATCCGCACACGTAATAGTCCCCGTCAGCTTGTCCGCAGGCGTGGATATCTGAAATCTGTCGGCCGTAAAATCCTTTGGCTTAAATCGCTTTAAAGCGCTTAAGCATCGCCTCATCACGCTGAACGGTCACAACATAGCATTTATTTGTTGGCCTTTTTGTTGATACATGCCCATTTTAATTTCTCTTCTGAGGTCACTTGGATGAAGAGGAGGAGGTTCTATGTTCGACTTTATGGTTGATTTTTTTTATATTTTGTAGTGTTTTGCTTGCCAACTTTCCAAAAAGAAGGAGGTTCAATGTTCGACTTTATGTTTGCTTTTCTTTGATTTCTCCGTCAATTTTTGACCGACATTGAAAATTCTTATATGTTTAAAAGAATATGTTCCCAAATCCCATTTAAATTTGGTAAAGATCTTATGAAGAACTTCGGCGATATTACAACAGAACTCTTCAATAAATGTTGCAGCAAATCTCTCGGGATTGCTGCAATAGCATGTCTGTTTATTGCTTATACCATTTCTTAACATAACATTACGCCAGTACGCTTTAAAGGGGTACGCAGATGTGTACAGTTCATCTTGGTTCACTCTCATTTCACCGGTTATGTTCAAGTTTCATGATATTCGGGTAATCTATTCTGGCATTATCGCATATTGGTAGCATACTATACAACTTGCCTATTAGGTACCAAAATTAGAATTGAAAAATAAAAAACTTTTTACAAAAAATTCATCTGGCTTCGTATTTTTCTTTTTGTTGTGTTTTTATTTGGAAGTCGGTCATAGAGAGGTGGTAATTTTTTTGTATTTTTTTTCTTTCTGTATCTTTCTCAATTATGATAACAATTTGATTTGACAATTACAATTGTTAAGGCTTCTCATAGGAACAAATAACGCCTAGAAAATAGCCAGTTATCATGCTATATTTTAAAGCGTAATCATTCATACAATTTTCTTGTTTCTTCTTCTATTACATAATTTATCTTTATTCATATCCTGCTATAGTTAGAGCGACAGTTCGAAGAATCCATTGCATGGAAATTCAGCGTGCTACTTCTGTTTGTTAAGAGAACTCATTTGAGTTATCGCTTATCTGCTTCGCTTGGTTCATTCGTTGAAACTCTTTATTGCGATACAATTTTTACCTGTATGCGATTACATAATTATCAACCAACAACAAAAACCTACCTATAATAATAAAGATTTTCATTGTTCTCAGAGTATGACCAAGCAATATATTAATTTACTTTTATCTAACCCGGAAGGCATAATAATTGAAATTGGAAAAGCCTCCCACGAGATGGACCAATGACCTGGTGAAGGTTGAAGGCTACGAGAATCCACTGGAAGCGAGAAACACAGGTCTGATCGATTTGGTGAGGTTGGGCGTCTTTTGGCTTAAATAATGTTGATCCAACCTAATGAAAAGTCGAAGCAAATATTATTTTTTTTCCCAAAAAAATACCGACTTTAAAAGCAAAACAAAATAAGTGCAAAATAACTTTCCTTTCGGCAGTCGCTGTCTTTGGTACCTCTTGTTTTTTATTATTTTCGCCGTATATTTATATAGTATTTATTCGTATTCATAGTCGATACCGACTTCCGAAACGAAAGTTATTTTGCACTTTGATTTTGAAGTCGGTATTTTTTTTATTTCTGTCTTTTTAGTTTTAGTACTACTTTAGTACGGTACATAAAGGATTTAAAAAAAATACACATTCATGCTGTTTGTCGCTAAGGAGTTCGGTTGTATGCTCCATATCTTGAAAAATACTTGGTAAAAGCTTCTTGGTTGACTGGTAGAGAATGCTTAGGCATTAAGTCCGCCTATGTACCTGTATGTTGCATGAAGTTTTAATAAATAAATAAATAAAAAACTGCTGGGCCGATTTTGAAGAAACTTGCACTGTTCCCTAAGTTGAGAGATACTCAATCAACAATATTACATACATACGTGTCGAATTGATTATCTCCTTATTTGAAGTCAGTAAAAACAAATAAGCTAACGGATTTACAATATTAATCATAAAGATTTTGATTGCGTGGGTAGCTTTAGTGAAATAAAAATGTTAAAAGAATAAAACTACAACAGCAATCCGGACCATGTGTCGAATATTTTTTACAAAAATATTGAGGCATGCTATTCTGTTTTACAAATAAAGCTTAAAGCCTTTCCTATTTACAAAACCCAGTAACGGTGCGATAGATAGCCGTATTTTCAAAATACCTAGTGTCTGAACAATTCAGACGAACAAACCGCATTTAGAGCGCATCCCGTAACACGCGTCGGGTGCACGCTATACCAGGAACTTGCGGTTGTAAACGATTACCGCACTAATTTGTTTATATCCTATCCAGCTATATATCAGTATGGAGATAATTAATTATATATGAATTAGGTAGTTAGTAATACAGAATATTAGCTCGACATTGTATTTATAGAGTGATTCATGATCGGCATTAACTTTCCAGCTGAAATAAGTTCGTCGTTAGACAGAGCCCTCTTCCAAGCGTTGTGACATTGATATGCTCCTAGCACCCAGGGGAATCCCACGGCCATCACCAGCTCCAGATCAAATTCAAATTAATATTTTTGCATTCATAATTTACAGACAGGTGGTAAATATAAGTTACAGAAACAATTATGGACCCTGTCGGGCACAGCAGCATTCTAAATACAATCAGTGTCTAGGAGAGAGGAAAAGTGCTCAATATTTCCCTTATAATTTTAGTAATCTATACCCTTTATAAGTGTTTTTATTTAGTTAAATGCACTTATGGGCATGTCTTTTTATTTTTATTTAAGTTATATATTATTCTTAGATATTAATTTATTCGTTTAAGTTCGTTCGTTTCGTTCTAGTTTATTTTTTCGTTATTTGGCAATCATAGTTTACATTTAATAAAATTAATACATAATTAAAATTGAAATGTCCATTTTATTAATGTAAATTTTACTTATCGAGTAAACAGTTGTCATTATTTTAATTGTATTTATCCGTCAGATATTTGCCAATTGTGTTTTATTAAGAATTGTTTTAATATATTATTAAAAATATTGGTTTTACTTACTTGTTTTTTGTATTCCGGTAATTTGATATATACTTTTATCAACATAGCATACGGACTAGAAGAGTGTAATTTGAGACGGGAGGAGGGTAGATGTATATAGAGATATGTTTTTGCGGCGCAATGAATATGTTTTTTGCATGTCTTCTCGTTTGTTGACACTTTCAATGCTGCGCCTTCTTGAACGTGGTCGCCACTCTAGAACCTAATTTCTTCACAGATTTATTACCAATAGATTACAGAGAAGAAACGATAATTTAACATCTTGACTTTAACCTATGCGTTGGGGACGGTGACAAAAAAAATTGCGTTTTAGGCCTTTATCTTAAGGCGCTACCCCGAGCAAAACGCCGCGCTAGCCGTTTTTCGTGCAGTTTTTAAGAGCTATCTACTCGTTATTTAAAATGAAATATCAACTAATAAAAATACATTAACTTACACATATTATTGATTCCAAAATTGTAGATTTCTTTTTTTTTATGAAGTAGTTTCACTAATCTCCTACCAACAAAACCATAATAATGAGAAATAATGATTGATAGCATGCATCTCCTCCTAAAGTGTTCATTAATATTTTTTTGTACTGACACTAATGGATAGACAATTTGATAACGAACATTTTGTAAGTTTTATTTTTTTCAAAAGACCAATATTTGATTTTATAAAGATTTTATTCTAAAATCTGGGCTTATTCACTACTGTAATTCATGCGCCACCAGTGCCGGTAGGCTAATAGGAATGCTCATATCTCACGCTGATTTTTTGGTCAGGGTACGGCCTTAACGAGGTCAACGAGATGCTCTTCTTCATCAATAATTTCATGGCTGATCAGGATACTCCGGTTACATATGTAAGTAAACTTATATAGGTACTGCAACCCATTATGATAGTTTACATTATTTAGATCCATGTTGTTACCAACACAATTCCCCAGAGTAGTTTACAAACAAAATTTTGTTGCTCTCAAAGTTACAACAAAAACAATCTTGCTACTTACTAATAAACTCAACTAGCGAACTCTTAAGTAACTGCAAGTGTTTCCCAAAATTTCTGATACAAGTGAAATAAGCCCATTAGAATAAGCCTCTAAAGTTTACTTTAAGATGGAAACTCCTTACACTTCAGCGTAAAGTAATTACTATGCGCTGAAGTGTACAGACTTAAGAAATTCTATGCGAACTGATAGTTGAAGAGTTACAAGCACTTAGTGAATTTATATAAGACATGACTAGCTTTTACCCGCGGCTTTGCTTGTGTTGAGATCTAAAATTATCCCATGGTTACATACTGCCATGTTTAAAAGTATCTTATGTCCAATACTCAATACTCAATACTCAATACTTTATTGCATTCCATATGTATTACAAAGATGGTATAGACATGGTAAAAGATCAATATGGACCCCGTCGGGCACAGCAAAAATTAGGAGAGAGGAAGGGGTGGCCCCCTCTTCAGTAGTATTTCAAGGCATTACATAGTATCAAAAAAAAAAATTTATAAAAATATTACAAATGTCAAATTGGATGCATAAAACCCAAACCTTGGCAACGCGATCGGCCCAGCATGAGATGACGAAAGGAGCTGAATTCCTTTTTACCGACTTCAAAAAACGGAGGTAATCAATTTGACAGGTATGTATGTTATATTTTAGGAATTGCACAATATTCACATATGTTACTCTGTACGGGCTACTAAACACGTGTGTCAAATTTCATAAGTATATGTTTGTATGTATGTTGGTCCACGCATTTCTCCGAAACTACTTATCGGATCGTGATTTTACAATTGGATTTGGTATACCTCAAAATAGGGTATGGTGCAAGTTTCGTCAAAATCGGATCAGCAGTTTTCAAGATATGGTGCACGAAATGCAAAATAACTTTCGTTTCGGAAGTCGGTGTCGAATTACGATAAAAAAAAGACTTCCAAAACGAAAGTTATTTTGCATTCCCAAGATGGAGGGACTAAGGTGTGTACAAATTAATTTGCATCATTGCAGAGCCGCTACTGCCCTTCTGGCTCGGCAACTGAAGCTTAACACATTTGACGTTGCCTTGATACAGGAACCTTATCTGTATAAGGGGACTATAAAAGGCTTAGGTGGGACAGGAGGCATGGTGCTCTATGACTGTCCAACTAATGACGCGAGGACTTGCATCTATATCAGGGGCGGTATAGAGGCAATGCCCTTACGTACTTTCTGTTACAGGGATCTCACAACAACTCTGATCCAAGTGGGGATGGGCACAGAGAAAAGGAAAATTATCCTTGCCTCTGCCTACCTCCCATATGAACAAAAGGAACCAGTAACACCACTAATCAGAAGACTGGTTGACTACGGCAACCAAGAAAACCTCGACCTGATACTTGGCTGCGATGCGAATGCACACCATGTCGTTTGGGGCAGCTCAGATGTCAACAAACGAGGGGAGGATTTGTTGGACTTTGTGGTAAGCTCTTCTTTACAAATCCTTAACGCAGGCAATAAACCTACTTTCAGGACCTCGGCGAGAACTGAAGTTATTGACCTGACTCTGGCTTCAAACAAGGCCAGCGCTTACATCGAGAATTGGCATGTATCGGACGAAATCTCTCTGTCTGACCATAATTATATATGCTTTAGGTTTAGGACGGCGACAGAAGCCGAAACTAGACGAAGGAGAAACCCAAGACATACAAATTGGGACTCGTACAGGAGGGACCTAAAAGTAAATCTAGGGAGCCCTAAAGGTAAGCTCAATTCCATACTAGATATAGAATTTGAAGCTGATAGAATCAAGATGGGCACCATCGGTGCATGGGTAGATAACTGCCCAGAGAAAAAGGCCTTTTGCAAAAAGGTACCATGGTGGACTCCTGAACTAGCTAAAATACGTCAGGAAACACGACAGGCCTTCAATGATGCAAAAGTCAGGAAAGATTTCTCTGACTATCATAGCATGCTGACGAGGTATAAGATGGCGGTACGCAAGGCCAAAAGAACTAGTTGGCGGCAGCATTGCACCTCCATCGAAGCTCTGCCAAGTGGAATGAGGTTGTGCAAAGCGATGTCCATGACTAAGACAAACCCACTATCATCTGTAAAGGATGAGAATGGGTATCTAACGGAAACTGGACAGGACACTCTGGGCGTGATGTTTAGAACTCACTTCCCGGAATGTATACTGCGCGACAGCGATGAAGAGGATCCAGTCACAAGGGACGAGCTCACAAGGCACACGTCCAAAAATAACTGGCTCACGGCAAAGAAAGTGGTAGATGAAAATAAACTGAAGCTTGCCATAGCGGGCTTCCAGCCTCTCAAATCCCCTGGTCCGGATGGAATCTACCCAATACTATTGCAAGAAGGGGCATCTGTTTTGATACCTCATTTGAGTAAGCTCTACAGAGCCTGCATAGCCTTTGGGTACGTACCCAAGGCATGGAGGGAGGTCAAAGTCACCTTTATACCGAAGGTGGGAAGGCCGACTTACGAAGAAGCTAAAGCTTACAGGCCAATTAGTCTATCATCCTTTCTCTTAAAAGCTCTGGAGAAACTGGTAGACAGGTACCTAAGAGAGGGACCACTTAAAAACTTCCCTCTACATAAACTACAGTGCGCCTACAGCCCTGGTAAATCTACAGAAACGGCATTGCACTATGTTGCGAGTCGAGCCGAGGCTGCGCTAGAGGGACAAGAGATCTGTGTCGGGGCTTTCCTCGACATAGAGGGAGCCTTCGACAAGACAACATTTGAGTCCATACGCATCGCTGCAAAGGAACATGGCATCAATGATACCACGTGCAACTGGATTGACTATATGCTGAGAAGCAGAATAGTCAGATCGGAACTGATGGGAGACAGACTTAGTGCAAAAACAACAAGAGGTTGTCCGCAGGGTGGAGTGCTGTCACCATTATTGTGGTGCTTGGTAGTAGACTCGCTACTTACCAAGCTCAATACTGGACCATTCTACACAGTAGGCTATGCAGATGACATAGCTATAATGGTTAATGGTAAATTCCCGAACATAGTCTCTGGATTATTACAACAGGCATTGAGGATGACAGAGGAATGGTGTACAAAGAACCACCTCTCTATCAACCCAAGCAAAGCAGTCATTGTTCCATTCACGAGGAAGAGACAATTAGGAAACCTAGGAGAGCTCTCCCTCAATGGAATAAAGCTGCCCTGGTCTACCGAAGTAAAATATCTGGGTGTAACGCTTGATAGAGAACTCAGGTGGAAAACTCATGTGGAAAATATTACGACGAAAGCCCTACGAGTGTTCGGCATGTGTCGTTCCACCTACGGTAAAACTTGGGGGTTAAAGCCCAAAGTGATACGATGGCTGTACCGGACAATGATAATACCTATTATCACATACGGCAGCATAGTGTGGTGGCCCAGAACAAAGCTTGCCTCGTGCAAAGCGCCACTCACCAAATTACAAAGAACAGTGTGTCTAGGCATCACGGGTGCTTTCAGGACAACACCTACGGCAGCGATTGAGAGATACCTCAATATCCCTCCTCTGCATATGATGGTTGAATTCGAGGCAAGGAAGACATTACATCGACTGGCTGTGGCTGGACTATGGGATGCCTCTAAGCCTAGGACCAACCATACAAAGTTTGACGGGAATGAAGGCCTGGATCGGGTAACAAGCATGTTATCCGATAAAATGCAAACTATGTTTGTGTTTGAAAGGTCTTTCAAGGTCCAAATCCCTACAATAGAGGACTGGACGAAGGGAATCGATCCACCAGAACAAGACAGTCTGGTGTGGTACACTGATGGATCCAAAATGGAATCAGGTACAGGGGCGGGAATATACGCAAAAGGTTACAAATGTAGCAAAAGCCTAGGGAAAATGGCAACTGTATTCCAAGCGGAAACTTATGCCATAATAACCTGTGCTCAAGAGAATATAGATAGAGGAACCAGAGGTAAATCCATATATATTCTTAGTGACAGTCAGGCTGCAATCAAAGCCATGGCATCCTACAAAGTGGACTCCGGACTTATTCTGGATGCTGTCCAAACCCTAAACAGGCTTGGGAAGCACAACAGGGTAAGACTGATGTGGGTCCCTGGGCACAAAGGAATCCATGGTAACGAAATGGCAGATGAACTGGCAAGAGAGGGCTCAGCAAATGACTTTGTGGGTCCAGAACCATGTGTAGGCATCTCGACGTGCCTCGTAAAGGCCGCATTTAGGGAGTTTGCAGATCACAGACAGCGAACTCATTGGCAATCTAACACCGGTCTACAACACTCCAAGAAATTCCTAGGCTCTACGTTCAAAGCCCGGGAATGCATTTGGAGCATGAGCAGGGGGCAAATCCGCTACCTGCTTGGGGCCTTTACTGGGCACTTTGGAACCAACGACATGCTCATGAAGATGGGTTTAACCGCGACACCCATGTGCAGGTTGTGTGGGGAACATACGGAACGCATGGAGCACCTTCTTTGCACATGCGATGCACTGGCTGGTAAGCGAATGAGTCTCTTAGGGGTTGGATATCCAAGACCAGAAGACTATAGGCTCATATCTCCCAGTCTCGTTGTAAAATTCATGAAAGGAGTTTTCAACGAGATTGGGGAGGAGTAAGGTATCTAGGGGACCACAATAGATCCCAATGGGTCGAAGTGTCCGAGTTATTTCTCGGCCCCTCCACAAGATAAGATAAGATAAGATAAAGTTATTTTGGACTTTTTAACCGACTTCGCAAGAAGGAGGAGGTTTTCAATTCGACAGATTATTTTTAATTTTTTTATTTCTGCTCAAAACTTTTTATCGGGTGAACCGATTTTAATGATTCTTTTTTTATTTGAACGCTGGTGCTTTTCATCAAGATCTGATGGAGAACTTCGGAGATATACATCAGAACTCTTCAATAAATGACTGCAAATCACTCGGGTTAGCTGCAATCGCATGTCTGTTTATTGTTTACACCATTTCATAACATAACATCACACTGGTACGCTCTAAAGGGGTACGCAGGTGTAAACAGTTCTCCCTGGTATACTCTCATTCCACAGTTTTGTTTCAGTTTAATGTTATTGGGTTAATCTTTTCTGGCTTCACTTTGGGCATTATAGGTAGCTAGCCTTTAGAACTGGTCCATTATGTACCAAAACTAAAAAGTGAAAAATAAAAAAACTTTTTTACAAAAATTACAACCGACTTCCAAACAAAAACACTAAAAAGTGAAAAATAACTTCAATTTCGGAAGTCGGTGTCAAAAAACGAAGAAACGAAAACAGGAACACCGACTTCCGAAATTGAAGTTATTTTTCACTTTGTTGTGTTTTTGTTTGGAAGTCGGTTGTAATTTTTGTAAAAAAGTTTTTAGTATTTTGCTTTTGAAGTCGGTTTATTTTCTGTGCAAATTTTTTTTTTTAAATTGGCCTGAAATGAAATCTCATCAGATCAAAAATAATAGCCAGCCATGTTTATTCAAAATTCGAGTCAAATCCATTCCACCTGTTATCATTAGATTAATTGGCAAGCATACAAGTTCACAAACGTTACGGGGTCAGATAATGGGAAGCTGTCACCTCCTTCTGCGAAGCAGAAATGCTCGCGAAGGAGGAGGCGGATCGCGTGAGGAAGACGCAACGGAGACGCCCTGGGCGTCGGGAGTCGCAAGCCGATTCCCGGCCACCGTAGGCTCGGGTTTGCGGTGAGTAATGGATAGCTCGCCGTCCGATAAGGACCATGGCCGAGTCAACGGCGCGTAGTGTTCCACGCACGCCTCAATTAGATGTCAGCAAAATCTGACGGGGTCCGCTAGGGCCGATGCCTGTCTGAGTCGCGGATAAATTTCAAAAAGAGTTACCGCGACCCTGGCACAAGCAACTGAAGGAACCCGGGTGGTTTGTAGTCAGTAAAAGTCTGACACGCCCTGTCACTTCAATGTTCCCACTAAAAAAAAAACGAATTTCATAAACTTTGACTTTTATAATTTATGCTATTGCCAGCGGCTTCGAAAAGAAGGTTTAAAATTATAATATCAAGGCAAAGTCCTACCGATATCAAAACTATTCCATGTCCTATATCATAGTCATGGTCCACCCTTGTGTAAAATTTTATCTATATCTCTGCATCCATTTAGGTGAAATAGATAAACAAACATACAAATTCACATACTCGCAGTTATATTACTTGGAGCAGGATTTAAATAAGAAACTACTTAGGGAAATTTCAAGAAGGAAATGCATTAAACTATTTAACAAGTTTGTAATTGTTAGTAATAAAGTTCGCTTGATGATGGAGGTGAATTTGAAGTGGTAATTACTTCGCTGGTATGTACAAGTTGAGGTTCTGTTTGAGATTCAACTTGCCTTTCTATTCGGAACAGTTTCAATGTGTTTGAGGAGTTATTGGAGAAATTGTACATGTATTTTAAGTCATGAAATTCTGGGTTCGTATAGTATATGTATAGAAAAAAAAGTTTAAAAATTGATCTTACAGATAGTTGTTGTTTAGTACACGTACTTCCATAAACTCGCATTTTTAGGGTTCCGTACCCAAAGGGTACAACTGGGACCCTATTACTAAGACTCCACGGTCCGTCTCTCTGTCTGTCTGTCTGTCCGTCTGTCACCAGGCCGTATCTCATGAACCGTGATAGCTAGACAGTTGACATTTTCGCAGATTATGTATTTCTGTTGCCACTATAACAAAAAATATAAATATTTAAGTGAGGCTAGAGTAGAATACGTTTAAAAAATACATGAAAATAAGAACAGTTTTTGTTCTGGAGTAGTTTCTTTTCCAAGAGTACGGAAATAAAAATATGGTATGGCGGTTATCGTATATGAGTTGATATTAATCTTTTTTTTGTTTTATAAGAAAATACCATTTCTTTTTTGTAATATAGTACATAAATGTCTTTAAATAATTGGCAACACCCACTGAAGTTTACCGTATACGGACGGGGATTTTTCTAATTACAAAGAAAAGATAATTCTGAAAAGATAATTAAGTATTATCTAGGTTCATAATAATGTACCCATTGATTTAAACATAATTTGGCTTTAATTAAAACAAAACAACCAAATTTAGTGTTTCACTTTTTCTGCAAAAGAAAAACCAAATGTAGAAAAAAAACGACGGTGCCAAGTTTTTTTCATGTTTTTTTTTCAAGATTGTGAAAATCAGCAAATTGTTTTTTTTTCAACTTTCTTCTCTAAGTAGGGCTCCAATATAACAAACGTGATTTTTTTGCTGTTTTTTGCGATAGTGGTACGGAACCCTTCGTGCGCGAGTCCGACTCGCACCTGGCCGGTTTTTTATTATTTTCCATACGGTTGAGCAGAAACTGTAGATCACCATACTAACATTGTAACATAGGTATTCTTGTTGAACTTCGATTGCGTTCATACACGCACTCTGGCTATGAGTACGATACATCTGATCTTTCTGAAGAACATCACCAATATAGTCTGATTGTTGTTTACTACAACTGATTTGATCATCACACAATCTGATCGTGTGATCATTCTCAAACCCATCTAACTCCACACCCATATCCCGATCACTTAGACCCATCGACAAACTATGCGAAAGTCATCCGCAAACACGCGCGTCCTATTTTCTGTTCGAGGCGAATATTCGGCGATTGCAAGCTATTTGAATAGAGTTAACCCTCTTCCGGCCCGTGATGGAGCGATGATTGATTCCTGTTTACTCGGGGGGTGGGTTGCAATTTAATATCTTATTGTTAATCGCGGGTTCCGTAGTGTTGATTCAGTGGAAACATAGGGTGAGGAGGTTGTGGATAGTGGGCGGGCACGATGCAAAAACCAAATTTCAATCGCAGAACACAAATAAAAAACTAAAATAATCTGTTAATTGAAGAATAGATAAAAATCACACTGTTAATAATATTATTAAAGATGCAGATGGACTGACACAAATGAATAATAATAAAAGTAAGATTGAAAACATAACGGGCGAACAGTTGCATTAACAATAATATAATAATCATCATTTCAGTCGAAAGACGTCCACTGCTGGACATAGGTCACAACGATCTCATTTGCACCATAACTCACTTCAAGCATATACTAAAATTTTGGCAAGGATGAAGCCATTTATTTTATTTACCAGTTTTTTTTTTGCAATTTGCAACACACATCAGTTGTATTTACACTGTACATCAAAGTACAAATGCAATTCCCAAAACAAATATAAAAGGTATCATTTTAAGTCAGTAAAAATACATTTTGATGAGAGGTCAATATTTGATTTGTAATTCGATGTAGAGAAACTATTTTTTATTTATCCTACGTAGGCCAAACAGTGGTTTATCCCATTCGTTTGGGATGAAAAAAAACGCGAAACATTTTATTTCTTCGTTTTATGTTGCGCGAACTGAAATTCAATATCAATTCGTACTGTTATTTTTCGTTCCGATTTTATTTTTAAATACCGTGAAGGAACGCGCAATTAAAAGAATTGGGCCTTGTTAGCAGCGAAACGATTGATGAAAAGAATTACGTGCCAGTGTGAAATGATAATAATTATGGTGTACGATTGGTTAGAATAGTGATTCCAATATTCTATTATTCAAAATTAAATCATGAATTTAATGGTTACTTTTGTTGAGGTTATCGAATAAAACTAGGATCTTGCCACGGGATCATTTTGTAATTACGCCAATAGTACAATGCTATTGCAACCACACGGTAGGTTAACATAGATACAAAATATAGAAAGACGCGATATTAAGCACAGACAAAATATTTCACCAAACTAATTTTTAGATAGACCGTTTTTTGAGATCTTCAATCAAGTTTGAAGGGTTAGAAAACTGAAGAATCGTTGAGACTTTTGAGTTACCTATGACTTAACAAATATTAATGTAATTAAAAATACATAAGAGTATGTATCTATATAGGTAAATTATGATAATCAACTCTTTTGAGTTGCTACTCAACGCAATACGTATTCTCCTGTCAAGATTTTCATAAATAGGTACCAATTTAAAGCGTTTACAATCCTTCTAAAACCCCGTATATTTTTAACTCGTAAATTCAGCCGTTTGCTGTACGGCTCCATTGTTAATTATTATAAACGCTTTCAGATATTGTTGTGTTTGGTGATTAAAATTTGGATTGTAAACTGAAATGAAACAATCCAAGCGGAAAATTTTCATGGAAATCTAAAATGTAAATGTTAAGTGTTTGACTTGAGGAACGGAGTGAGCTGGCGTTGCAAGTTTTGGAGTGTTGCTTTCCGGTATCGAGATCGGACAAATATTGATGTTGTATTGTGAAGTATGTTGTTGGAAAAGAATAAAATATAGGAGGGAAGACGCGGTCATTTAGATGAGAACAAAGGGTGTTATTATAAAACCATTCGTAGTTCAAAAACCTTTTAAAAATCCTCATATAAAGAAAACTTTATTTAAGTTCAAACTATATGACTTAGACCTTGTCGTTTTATGAATTCCAAGTGACATGATATAACCTTATCATCAGATAAGGACATTGGGGTGTGCTTTCAGTCTTGCCGGATTCAGCCGAGTACCAAGCAAGCAAGCAAGCTATGAAATTAATAAAATACCTAAATAGAACATTATTCATATTTTCACAGAGAGAACAAACTATTACAGCAAAGTTAGACATACTTTATTATTGCTTCTGCTGAGAGCAGTTCAAAATTACGAACCGATTAAAGCAATTAAAGAAGGCAAGACTAATATAAAATCAACAAAACCTGACAAAAAGGCATTCATACATAAACTCACGCCATTTAGGTACTCATCGGGTAGGCAGAAACTACAGAAACATTGTAATTAGAGTTGTGACGGTGACTTTGGAGCTTGTCCTTATCATCAGATAAGGACATTGGGGCAACTACATTGGGGTGTGCTTTCAGTCTTGCCGGATTCAGCTGAGTAGCAGTGTTTTACATGGTGCTACTGCCTATTTGACCTCCACAACCCAGTAACTGGGAAACATGATACCTTTTGGCTAGACTGGTGTCTGGCTTTTGACTACCCGTAAAGACTGTCAAAGATCTTCAAATGACAGCCGGGCCTAACGGCCTAACGTGCTTTCCGAGGCAAGGCAGAAACTCGCTATGTAAAGATAGTCACCCATCCACGGACCGATCTTGGCAAGCGTTGCTTAACCTTGAAGATCGACCTGTGCGGCTGTTATTATTGAGCCACGATCTGTCACACATCTTCGAATTTCCTAACGATATTTTCCTTCACTGTTTTGAGAGCAGTGGTGATGAAATAATTTACACAAACTAAAGCGCCTGCCTGGATTCGAACCCATGATCTACGACACGTAAGTCGGGACCGTTACCACTGGGACATGATATAACCTTAAAGTGAGAAAAAATAATATTACTGGCCGTTCCTACCTACATACTGGATACTATAGGTAGGCACATATACCTGCTTATCCTATGACAGACTGTCGCATTGAAAAAAAAACTCTGTTTGACACTGAAGAATATTGAGAGACATAACAAACATTGTTGCTGGGTGTCTCAATATTCTTAGATTCTTCAATGTTTGAGCTACCAAGTAATAATCCATCACACAATCTCATATCCAAGACGCTACGGAACAAGAAACATAGTAATTCCATTACATGAAACACAATTACAAAATCATCAATCTCAATAAACAGTTTGAAATTGAAAACACTCAGTAGATTGTCCCTGAACTTTACTTTAAAACAAACTTGTGCATTTAGCGGAGTGTGTCGTCTGTCGTGCATAGCGACCGCAAAAGGGCTTGATCGTGCGTGACATACCGCTGTTTAGATAGGAAAATACCTACGTAGGTAGAAATGTGGCGATTAGTTTATTTTTTCAGAGGTAATAATATTCTGGCAAGTAATTTATAGGAGTAGAATTTTTGAAATGTTACTGTCACTATGTTTTAAATGTAGGGTAATTCAGTACGAGTATTACTTACTTTACACCTAATTAGGGAGATAGAAAAATGTGATAATGGTTGTGATGACAACTCGTCACACTAGCTATGTCGTCCCTTACCTTAATAGGTCACTTTCACTAATACGTCACTTTGTGCAGGTAGTCAGCTTCCAAATTTGTCTCAAGCCGTATTACGTCACTTTCCCAACTCGTCCGACGCTTGTGTACACTTAAGCACAAAATAACTAAACATTTTCACAGCAAATTTCATTAACATACTAATACTTTTTAGTAAGTATTTTATCTAATTTTAATATTTAGGAACAGACTAAATGGGATGAAGATGAAGTCGAATAAAAAAACTATTTAAATTCTTATTGATAAAAAAATAAGGAAGAAATAAAAAAATGACATCGCCGAAAAACAAAATATGGAATTTAATGTCAAAATCCAGCTTTTTTTATTAATAATAAGGCCAACAGGTAAACAACCTCTTATTTTCTCATTTTGTACCTTACAGTACATTGAACGAAGCGTCGGACGAGTTGGGCAAGAGACGTAATACGGATTGAGACAAATTGGGAAGCTGACTACATATACAAAGTGACGTATTAGTGAAAGTGACCTATTAAGGTTAGAGACGACATAGCTAGTGTGACGAGTTGTCATCACAACCATTTTTTTTGATAAAAGGTAATGGAATGTTATGTTATTTAATAGTGTAGTATTTTTTATATATATTTTGCTTTAGTATTACTTACTGTACTAAGTATTACAATGATTTAACCATAGTTTCTCTGAAAAATCTATGGTTTTCTCATAAACAATAGACATGATGTCTAGCAATGAAACAAAATTATACTTGTTTAGCGTTTGTAAGTTGTTTCGGTTTACACAGCTATATTGATGCAAAACTAAATTCTACTATCGATCTTGAAATTAATCTCACTAGCAAATTTTAACAAATGCGGCAAAGCTTACCCAACTCGCTCAACGAGCAATCAAACAATGTGTATCAAAAGTAAAGAAAATTCCTAATCACATTAATGTAGTTTAGTTGCGATGCAACCCACAAAGTTTGTCCATTACGGTATTATCGATGGGTTTCAAATTGCATCAAATCTATGGGGACTCAACCCTATGGTTTATCATGGGGGGCCAGTTTTTTCTAGGACCCACCAATTTTGAAATAGATGTCCCTTGAAATCGAATTATCCATTGTGTTGGAAGTAATTTGTTTTGCTTTCAAAAGCAGACGGTTTTTATAAAATTATGTTTGTTAATGAAAGTGGAAAATCTTGTAGTTTGAATTTTGTAACAAAGTCATAATTTTAATAGCAAAAACGAGGTTACAAGCCTTTTATCTCCACCCAATTTGCATTTAAACACAAAAATGTTTGATACAAAATTTGTCCCTGCATAATTTGCCTATGTGAGCTCCATAGAAAATCCTCTTTGCTATTTGACTTGCAAATTAGAACCGACTTTCAGGGCCAACCTAATCGTTGTAAAGTTGCCACCCCACTTTAACTTAATGCCAACTTATGTGATAAAAACCTACGAGTACCTACCTCTTAGCTGAAGTTCCTGAAAATTCAGTAACTGACCAATTTGGTGGGCGAGGTTCGCTTGTTACCAAAACCCGACAAGTAGCTGCGAAGTACTGACCAAAAACTTGGCCCGGGTAAGTTTGGGTCAAAAACTTGGCCCAGGCCAGTTTGGGTCAAAAAGTTATAGCTGTACAAGAAGACGGAATTGGTTATCTGAGTTATATTCTCGGGTTTATTAAAGTTAGTGGTGTTTATGATTGAGTAAAAAGTTTGTTATGCCACCAACTACAGTTATTTTTGTGAAACTTTTTGTTATGTTGACGGAAAATAGTTCGAGATGTCCTTGAACATTATTTTGTATTTGATCTGGATGGAAGTTATGTTGAAATTCTTTTACGTTGGTAGAAAATGAGGATAAGAAATTGGACGGAATTAGTTTCCTGAAACTTTTCCGGGCAAATTGACAAAAGTTGTAGTTTATTAAGAGAGATACGACATACGACATTTTTTTGTTCATATTTCGAGTAAAGTAAATAATAACCGCGGAAAATGCTTTCCAATGTTTTATACAGGCTGTACCGGAAAGGTGTGATCATATTTTAAAAACTGCATGCACGAATGAACAACTTTCTTCGAGGAAGTCATAGGCAATTCACAAAAAATTTGGATTGTCCGTACAAAGTTGTACGGACGTTACAAATTTTTGCACCAAAATTTTTCTTTTTTTAAGAATTGACAATGACTTCCTTGGAGAAAGTTTATTTTTAACAAAACCTTTGTCCCACACACAAAATATATAAACTCACGTACACAAACATCCAGATAAAGCAGAAGAAGTAGTTTTTAAAATAACTAGGTAACTAGATAGCCTTGTCAACAAGAACGGTTAATGGGTTCGTAATTAGTACGAACACTCGATCCCGATACACGTAGCACACAAAAACGTCCGTATTCGTTCCGTCCTCGCTGCTAAGGCCCGTCGCGTTGTCCCTATAGTTAAAATATTAAATATAAAAGGAGTTTCTTGTCCGTTCTTCTCCACGTAGGTGTTTTCCGAACGGATGGTAGAGTCACTTAATCACGATCCAGCCTTGTTGTCCCCCCAGCGACGCCCTGAGCCGAGGTCCGACCCCATAGGGTATCCCTCAGCGTGGTCGCTTAGGTTAAGCTTTTAAAGCCTGGCTGGAGGCTTTAGTTTAGTCTCCAAAGGGAAGACTAACCGGTCTTCTCCGGTCTCTTCCGGTCTCCGGCAGAATAAAATCTTAGAATTTACCTGCGAGACGCCAGGTATGTCCGACGCTGCAGGACTAAAATCAATAGCCTGCAGCGCAAAATGGCCATTCGAATCGCACGAGGATATCGAACAGTATCTTTTGAGGCGGCAACACTCCTGGCACGCTTTCCACCGCTGGACATTCTGGTGGATATGGACGCGAGGGTATATGACCGGATTCGCGCCATCCGTCAAAGTGGCAATAGCGTGCCAGGAATCGCTGTGGTTAGGCTGAGGCGGCAGGAACGGCGACACGCGCTCGAGCGGTGGCGCGAGCGGCTACAGCAGCCGCAATTCTCGCGCAAGCGCGTTGTCGAAGCCGTCCTGCCGCACTTCGAAGCCTGGCTGGAAAGAGGGGAGCGCATCTCCTACAGGCTCACTCAGGTACTGACCGGCGGGCACGGTTGCTTCGGTAAGTACCTGAACAGGATTGGGCGAGAGAACACGGCAAATTGACATCACTGCGGAGGTGACCTTGACTCTGCACAGCACACGCTCGAAGAGTGCCCTGCGTGGATTTCTGAGCGGCAAGTCTTGGTTGCCAGGATCGGGCGAGACCAGCATGGCCCTCACAACCGCTGGCAGAGACAGAAAATTGGAGAGAAATGGTCTCCTTCTGTGAGACCGTGATGGTTCAGAAGGAGGCTGCCGAGCGGGATCGTGAGAGGTCCGATCCCGCCCGGAGAAGAAGGCGTCGTGGAGGCAACCGCCTCGACGCCGCCTAAAACGCCGAAACCCCGCCTGCATCAATTGCAGGTGGGACTCCAGGGTCACGGGTGGTCAGATTGGGGATTCTGTCCGCCCACAAAGTGACTCTAGGAAAGACGGTGGCACAGTGATCACGTGCTGCCGTGCACAGCGAGGCTCAGGGGACGCTCCTCAGTCTCTCCCCAGGGAAGTGCCCTAACAGGCGTTGCACAGAGGGGGTTCCGGAGTGGTCTTTTAAGAGGTAACGGGGCCCCTTCCAAGTGCTGATGGTGATCACCGGGGTGGTTTTAGTGAGGTAAAAATCCCACACTCCCTGGTCTTTTCCCCCAAAAGTCCAGGCGCCTTTTGAAGGTTTCCCCCCGTAACAAAAAAAAAAAGGTATGATACCTGGCGTCTCGCAGGTAAATTCTCTAAATTTAAAAAAAAGATTTTTAAATGTAATTAATTGCACTCCGTAACAATCTGCATTTAACCAGATTTTACCAGCGGCAAAGTTGAAAATATCTCATTTATCCAGGTCATCATTTCTGGCGTTGAGGTATCGTTGATTAACAAGCTTCCAAACATACTAACTAACACGATCTTACTAATATTATAAATGTGATAGTTTGGATGGATGCATGTTTGTCTGTTACTCAATCACGGCTGAACGGATCGGGATGAAATTTGGCACAGATATAGTTTATAATCTGGAATAGCATTTAGGTTTTTTGTCCCGGTATAATGTTCTCTTGGGATGACAAAACACGCGGGTGAAGCCGCTGGCAGAAAGCTAGTTTATAATATTTGTAAGCAGTAGGGTAGCGAAAATTAAACTATAACTCTGTAAACAGAAAGAACCCCATAACAAAATGCATCAAACCCGAAAGCCTACTCACACACCGATTACATAATATTCAACCGTCGATTTTTCCGGCCATGCACGATTCCGGTTAAGAGACAAACCCTATTTGCTGAATAAATTCCAGTTCAGACTTGGCGAATGTCGTTCGTATTTGAATCCGTGCCAAGTCCCGCAATCAGAACGGTATATAGGCCAAGAGGCTGCGGATGGCGGCTTTCGGCTTTTTTGTCTGGAGGAAACAAAGACAGGTTGCAGAGCATGAGTGTTTTAAACTATTTTTGTGAGGCTGAGACTAGGCCGGCTATGCAATCTGGAGTGGGACCAGGTTAACAAGAAGACAGCAAAACACTTCCAAAGCTAACAATGCTACCAAGACGGTTATAGTTACACTTATTTTTACTGTTTTCTTCTCCTTGCCCTTGTTCCATGCTACTTGGGTTCAATGCAATGAAGTTCCACTTTATTTTTTTCCCAGCCACTCTACGTTATGAGGTGACATAATGACTTTTTAATCTGAAAGAATAACTATAAAGAGTAACGATTACCTCAGCCCGGAAATGAATGTTTCTTATGCTAATGTCGTTATGACTTTCTGAATACTCATCATCATTATCATTTCAGCCAAAAGACTTCCACTGCTGGACATAGGCCTCCCCCAAGCGTCGCCACACTGATTGGCCGTCTGCGTCTCTCATCCACCGGACTCTCGCAGCCTTGACTATGTCTTCGCTCCACCAAGAATAATATTATCATTGAGAATAGTTTGTATAGACCTTATAATCAAAAATACCTACTGGACTACTATCTAACTGATTGATATATTGTAATAATTCTCCCATCGCTCATCTTGAACCAGCTTCTTCTCTAAATTGATCCTGATTTCATTATATCTAAACAGAAACTGTTTCAAAACAAGCAGTAAAGAGATGTTGAAAATATAATGTACAAGTGATACACAGACACACAATGTGCGTTCCGTGTTTGCCGGTAAATATGTCTCGCCGATCAAACAACATATCTGAGGGAATATTTGCTCGAACCTTTAAGAATCTTGCACTCTTGGGGAACAAAGGAAAGGCGGCAGCGAGAAACTAAAAAAACTGAAGAGTGCGGAAAGAACTGAGACTTACCTGGAGATTTTAAGAGTAAGGATTATATTATTCATCATCATCATTTCAGCCGAAAGACTTCCACTAGTTGACATAGGCATCACCCAAGCCGGTCTATTAAACATGTCGGCCAGTGAAATACCGATTCAACTGGTTTTTGGCAAAGGTCAGTTAAGTGCCTTTTTTTTCTCTCAGACAGGAGGCCTGTATTTCAACATTATACGCTGGTTATGCTATATTATGCTGTCGTGAAAACATATCCAGCAACTAGACACATCGCGACATATTGTCGATTGCTCGTTCACGTCAAGACTGTCGGTCATGTCTGCCACAGGACTAAGACCAACTGAAGTGATTGATTGATTGATGACATGACATACCTTGGGCATACCCAAGGTATGTCATGTTACAGTACGTCAATTGCATACTGGAATACTTTGGACACGTCTCTAGGCGGGATGACGACTGCATAGTGTGGCTGGTCGTACAAGAAAAATCGGAGGGAACCAGATCGCGCGGCAGGTCACCTATGCGCTGGACTGATCAAGTGAAATCCGCAGTAGGAGGCCGCATATCTGACTGCGCCAAACAGTCCGCCAACAGGGTGAGATGGCGGGTGACCGTGTGGGGAGCTGTGTCCGCATATACCACTGACGTGGATGCCTCGACATGACCACGACCGCTCTGCCAAGAGGGTGAGATGACGGGTGACCGTGTGGGGAGCTGTGTCCGCGTATACCACTGACGTGGATGCCTCGACATGACCACGACCGCTCTGCCAAGAGGGTGAGATGGCGGGTGACCGTGTGGGGAGCTGTGTCCGCATATACCACTGACGTGGATGCCTCGACATGACCGCGACCGCTCTGCCAAGAGGGTGAGATGGCGGGTGACCGTGTGGGGAGCTGTGTCCGCATATACCACTGACGTGGATGCCTCGACATGACCACGACCGCTCTGCCAAGAGGGTGAGATGGCGGGTGACCGTGTGGGGAGCTGTGTCCGCATATACCACTGACGTGGATGCCTCGACATGACCACGACCGCTCTGCCAAGAGGGTGAGATGGCGGGTGGCCGTGTGGGGAGCTGTGTCCGCATATACCACTGACGTGGATGCCTCGACATGACCACGACCGCTCTGCCAAGAGGGTGAGATGGCGGGTGACCGTGTGGGGAGTTGTGTCCGCATATACCACTGACGTGGATGCCTCGACATGACCACGACCGCTCTGCCAAGAGGGTGAGATGGCGGGTGACCGTGTGGGGAGCTGTGTCCGCATATACCACTGACGTGGATGGCTCGACATGACCACGACCGCTCTGCCAAGAGGGTGAGATGGCGGGATGGCGAGAAGAAGTACGTCAATTGTGTAACTCGGTCAGAGAACCGTAAACATGTTACTCTGTGTCAAAAAGAACTTTTAATTTTATTTTCTTATGGCAATATGCTCGCCTCGTAATACATGTGACTTTAACATAACTGGTGAATGTACTATAGAAACGCCTCTGACTTACTCTTTGGGAATTACAGGCATGATATTATGTCTATGTGAATTTTCTTTACCATCATAAAAACAAAGGCAACAAGTAGACCAGAAAAACAATCTCTCAGCTTATGCCTTACACATACACATCTCGGCGAAACAGGAATAGTGAATAGTTTCACTTTTCTGCACCGTTGAACTGTGCGCCATGAATATACGGGGAAGTTTCAAACTGGAAATCATTCCTTCCAGAAGAATGCACTAGTATGTTTTTTTGAATTTCATTTTTAAATAATGTCTCATTTCGCTAGAGCGGTGATCAGTAAACTTTAGTGGAGGCACTCGAGTTTAGTCTGGTGTGAACAGTTGTGAATACAGTGTGAAAATATAATTCAGAGAAGTGTGAGATATTAGAATCTAGAGATAGAGAGAGTAGAGTTTTTAGTTGCGTGCCTATTCATAAAGAAAAATAAATGATTATAAGGACAACGTGACAGCGTGACGACAAGCGACAGGACGGTATGGAAGAAGAAAAATATTTTTAACAAAAGATCATACCGACTTCCAAAACAAAACACTACCAAGCTATAAATAACTTTAATTGCCGAAGTCTGTGTCTTTTGTACCCATTGTTTGCCGTTATTTGACACCGACTTCGGAAAAGAAAGTTATTTTTCGCTTTGTAGTGTTTTGTTTTGGAAGTCGATTTGATTTTTTGTCAAACAGTTTTTTATTTTCCACTTTTAAGTTTTTGTAGGTACCCCCAATTAAAATGAAAATCATTTATAGCCAAAGTACATCTCATCACGATTGTAATAAGCCCAAACACGATAAGTATACGAGTACCTTTGTTTTATTTCGGAGTTCCAGTGGCCACTGTGGTCTTCTTCATCAGTTCAACTTCACCAAATGATACTTTCTGAGTGCAAATTATTGCATTATTGATGAAAATACCAAAGTCACTATATGTATGACTATAATATTTGAGGATTTCCCTCGATTTTTCTAGGATCCCATCATCCGATCCTGTTTCCTTATCATGGTACCACCCTTGGTATAAATCTCCTCGCTAACAAAAAAAGAATCTTCAAAATCGGTCCATAAACGATTAGGTTATCCGCGAACACACAAAAAGGAAAAAAAAAATACGGTGGAATCGAGAAACCTCCTCCTTTTTTAAAGTCGGTTAAAACCATGTTGCGCCGACCCCAAGTAAAATGGGATGAGGAAGATGACGATTCTAAGGACAACGAAGCCATGACTGATGATGATAAATTCAGTTCAGTTTCTGTGTGACTCGCACCTTAAGGTTCTTAGGTCATCGGATAATATGAAACTTAAAATGCCAATGCATTCCACTACCTTCCTAGACAAATCTTTTACTGTCCAGGCCACTCGTCTATGGAATGCATTGCCTGTGACTATAAAGCGCGCGCAATCACTGCCTGTTTTTAAGCGACTTGTGAAGGAGCACTACTTGTCATTGTGATCATAATGTTGTATAAGCTGAATTGTTTTCTTGTCTGTATATTAGTTGTATGTATGTATTTATGTATCTATTATTTTATTTTGTTTAGTTTATATTTTGTATTTAGTATCTACATTCTTAATAAATTAATTATTTGTTGTAAAATTTGCACCAAGTGCAACCCCATATTGTGTCCAGGCTGTCTCTTTCCATTCTTGGTTGCCTGGAAGAGATCGCGGTTCGCGATGAGGCCGCCTGTTGTTTGTTTTTGTTATAAGATGTCTTTTTGATTAATTTTTATCTTGGTGTACAATAAAGTATATAATAAATAAATAATAATAAAAATACTTCCATGAAAAATTAATATCATGACTGATAATAAAAATATTTCTTTCTATTATTATGCATGTGTTTTAACCCAATCAAAAATAATTTTCAGCTGACATATTCCTTCTGCCAAAAACCTCTTACAAAAAGATGAAACAATTTTCACAACACTTATAAACAAATCGTCAACAAAAACACAAAACGTTATTCGTAGTTCAAAGCAAGGGACAGTATCTACCCTCACGGGCCAATTGTCGCACTTTCCAATTACTAGCACAAAGCCGGTATCGCACCGTTTCGCACATAACAAAGGGTAGCTACTCCGGCCACTTAGCCCCCTTTTACTCTTTGTACCGCATTTTAAAATGCCATCTATAAGTGTGTGCTCGCACTGTAGTGTAACATTATAGTTTGGCTGTCTTTTCTTTTGTTGCCAATAAACGCAATTATGTTTTTCTTGTACATCATTTTTGTATATTTTCATAGATAAGAATACATTAAATTCGATTCTTTATAAACGTCATAATGGCGAGACCAACTCTTGTAATTGAAAGATTCTACCCCGTATATTTAGTACGCATTTAGTACTATATTGTACCTGTCCAGAAAAAAATGTACCTCACACTTCATAAACGGAATTGCACGATAACACTGGTCCCGCCATTATGACACGTCATAATGACAAGACCTATAATGATTCACGCGTATGTTCTTTTTGTATCGTGGTTATACATTTTCTTTTCAATGTATCATAGGGAATTCAAAATCGATTTGACATGCACTACCAAAATCTTCAAAATATTTTGGAGTTTTTAAAATATTAATCACTGATAGGTACAATTTCACTTTGTCTTGCGCCCAAGTGCAGGCGTCGCGGTTGTTTGCATGCTTCGAAAGATACTGGCGTGCTGACTATTAGGAACAATTAAATAAATATTTTATGTACATCTTACTTGGAAATCTTAGGAAACTATTTAGGTAATCCCTGCAATCCCTCATTGATGATAGGGACAACTTTTTCCGCAATTAGACTCTCATTTGGTCCGATGTTCATGTTGGTTCTGGCTAACAACGCCAGCCTAGCACCGCCTAAAAGCACAGAAGCTTCCTGGGAACTTTACAGCCTTCAGCGCGACGTTATTTTCTTTTTGGATATCGCTGCACATGCTAAGATAGGAGGAGTCTTTTTGGTCTCGCACGGGGTTTTAAGTTTTTATTGTTTAATTTTATGCATATTTCTCGTGTCTCCTGTGCGGGTCACAAATAAATATTTTTTCTTTCTTTCTTTTCTTTCTTTCACGGACCGACCTAATTGTTCCGAGGATTTCTTCACGTCGAGAAAGTACTGCCTCGCATTCCAAGATGACATGGGTGGCTGATTCCTTGGCGTCAAAGCAACCCCTGCAAAGCGGGCTGTCTATGGCGATAAAATATATTTTTAAGAGGGTTATAGGCCGTAATTTTTCCTATGATTATTCTAAGATTATTTCTACTTAGGCTGAGAAGTTATTTGGCTAATCGCGGGTACACTTTCGGTAAAGCCAATTTTGATTGTCTACAGTCTGTTGCCCGTGACCGTCTGTTATTATGAAGTTCCGTCGATCTTTGACGAATCCACGCACGTATTTGTGAGAAGACTTTTAAACAACGTGTATGCTTAATTCAAACAGCATATTTTAATAAAACGGTACACAACGGTGTGACGCGTAGCCGTTCAATGCTGAAAGCGCACCGATGCGTTTCGACTCCAGCAATTATTTCAGTTTTCACTCGCTCGAGCGGAAAACTTCTTGGATTTAAAAACTTTTGTTAGATAAAGCTGGTTGGAACTAAAAGGTAATTTAATATTGGTAGTTTTGTTCCGCCAAGAGTTCGTTTTAAGAACTAGTTTAGTTTTTCTTGGTGCCGTTCGTTTTTAGGATTCCGTAACCAAAGGGTAAAAACGGGACCCTATTACTAAGACTCCGCGGTCCGTCTGTCTGTCTGTCTGTCACTAGGCTGTATCGCATTAACCGTGATAGCTAGACACTTGAAATTTTCACAAATTATTTATTTCTGTGGCCGCTATAACAACAAATACTAAAAACAGATTAAAAAGTGGGGCTCCCATACAACAAACTTGTTTTTTTTGCCGTTTTTTGCGATAATGGTACGGAACCCTTCGTGCGCGAGTCCGACTCGCACTTGGCCGGTTTTTTTAAAAGCAGTGACTGGGCCTTCAAAAAACTTTCAGGACTTTTCCAAAGGTTAAATAAAGCAAGGATTATAATGATTTCGCATGTGGAAATGTGACCTTATCGTATTATATTGCGTATACCTACTTATTACAATCTCTTTTTGGATAATGAAAAGCTGTTTGTCGAATTTCTGATGAGAATGTATATGTTGATTTTAAATATTTTCTAAGATAACGTGACACTTGACACGATACATTTGAAAATATTCAGTTTTGTGTATTAGTAATTCCAATGCCATAGATATTCACATATATCATATATATAATCGCCACATAAATCAACGAATTTATCATGATTTATTTATCAATTTACTAAAATTTTACTAAACATTGTGGTCACAAATACGGCCGAGTTCTACACAATCAGTCTTATTACAAAAAACGAAATAAACCTTGGTTTAAACCTGTACTGTCAAGCCCAGGCTTATCTGCAAAACCATGGTTTAAATGTGTCCGTATTACAAAACTTAAGAAAACCGTGGTCTTCATAGTACCGTCATTTGAACCATTGTCAATATATCAACCACAGATTAATACAAATATCATTCGTTCACCATAATATCATTCAATTGCAAAGTTCCGTATACCCAGAAATGAAAACGTTTTGATTATACGATAAGGATTAAATTACGTTTAAGAGTGTTAAAAATATTGAGACTTTGTTATTTTGCATGGAAATAAACATTTGTTATTTATGGATTGAAGTTTTGTTTAGATTTAAGCAAATTACTTAAATTCTTAATAATTACTAATAATACATCTACGTACGTGTAAAGAAACGTAACATTCTCGCGCGTTGTATAAAACCATAACATTAAACAAAACCATCTCAAGCTGAACAAAGTTCACTAAGCTTTGGAATTTTTAAGTTATCGAAGTCTCTAATAGAACAATTGCCTCTTTGTTAATAATGATAATAATATATTGTGATGGACCAACAAAAAAAAACGATCTGAGAATTGCAGTACCGAGGAAAAAGTAATATCCTCAATAGTTAATTAAATCAACCATGTTAATATCCATTTTCGGGTAAAAATAACACAACACAATAAAAAAGATGCTATAACCTAAAAGAGTAACTTTGACAGATACGACTTAGACCATCGTTAAACTAGGGGCCGCCGAGGTTTAGCATTAGTCCATGATTTGGACTATGGTTTATCTTTAAACCATTATGTGTAATATCATTTTTGTGTAAACCACAGTTTAGAGAGATTTAAACCTGGGTTTTTAGTTAAACCGCTTTTTGTAATAAGACTGATTAAGTCTAAATTAACGAATATAATTTATTTTGGTTTACAAGTGTTCTAATTTGCGGTTTACTTGGTTCAAACATGACAATATTTTAGGGAAAAACGTTCGTAAATTCAATTCCATGTTGGTCAGCAATTAAAGTACAATGCTGATAATATTTTCAGTTAGCGGTAAGCAGGATTATTGCCGGTGTTCACCAAGTTTAAGGAACCGTTCACACGCTAATTAGTCAGTGCACGACTAGCCTTATTTAAAATTTTTATGGTTACAGGCTTATGACATACAACTTTATTCTCTTTTGTTTCTGTTTTTTTAATGCAAATACTAGTGTTTGCCATCGGCTTCGCCTATATGGAAGCCGGAAATTATCACACGGGAATGTTCATAGCCAGAAAACAGTTTCCTATGTCTTAACTCAGGCAATAGTCTACCCGTATTTCAAACATCAAAATCTGTTCAGCCGTTGAGTAGTAATGATTTTCGTATTTCACGCGAGCGAAGCCACTAGCATAGCTACTATACTAGAACACTATAGCACAAGCTGCTTAGTAAGGTATTATTTCGAGGTCGCACGAAGCATTGTCTCCGAAGCTATTTGCCCACAATCTTCATCGTTCATAGTAGCAATTAAAGGGACAATTTGTTTAGTAGTGGCACACATTCTTCCCTTCATTTTACTAATCAAACAAGTGGTAAGTACTGTTAAATTCGCGACATCACGGTAACTCCCTTAAACCCACACTTCAAGGCCCTATTTTACTACTTCAAAATTTCGCACATACGAAGCCAAACTGCCTGGTATTAAACACTGAAAAACAGCCATTAAAGGCACATGAAAGTTTAAAAAGTTAGCTGTGTGTCGCCCACATTATGTCCTAGAAGCATGCTACGTTCGCATGACTGTCAACCGTTTGATTCAATGCCTTATATTGTGGGGCAATGCATAGGAAATTGACGTTCTTTTTTCTTTTTTTTTTTGGTAAAGTTTAGTGACTGGCTGAATTGAAAAATGCAGTTTGAATTTGGAATACTGCAGTGAATGCAATATTATGTTTTGGAATTCTAGCTTATTCTAAATGTAAAAATTCGGTTCCTGATTTAAAATAGATCCATCGGGTTGTGTACGAATATGTTGTGTTTAATGCACATCAAACTTTAGAAAATATTAATTCAGAAATGCATCATCGTCTTCAAATAAATATGTTTAGTGTTAATACACAGATTTTCCGATAATGGAGATCCTCAGCATCCGATGCCGAGTAATGCAATTCAAAGACAAAATAATTGTACTGCTCCAGTAGAGAGAGGAGACCCAATTTGCTCAAGCAAGCTCATTACTCTAAAGATTGGTACTGGCTGTTAGACACTCGGCTCGTATAATCAGTGTAGACGCCATGGTCATCAACGGCGAGAGGGTTGAAGTTGCAGACCGTCTTGAATGCATAAAGGCTGCAGAGGCGCATGAGGTGATGGTATACGAAGACAGAAGAGCGACTTTGAGATACCTTAAGTCCTCAAAGAAGTCGCATACGGTAAAACAGGGCAAGCTGTCGTCACCTCCAGCCACAGCGCGGAGTTAATTTTTTTCATCCATTCGAAGTTGAAAGGTTCACTGTGATTGAGTTTATAACAGGATCAAAAAATGGAAAAATATTGGCTTCAGTAATTGTTTTATATTGCAGACTCTATAGTCTCCATGAGACTATATTTTTCAAAAAAAAAAAGCAGCCACCACTTATAAATTAAGCTCCCTATTGTAGTGAATTCTAAGGACCCCAGGTTTCTAGGTTTACGACTTTATAACGACGCGCTAAGCGGTGAAATATGTGCTGTTAGTACATGATTATGTTAATTCTGACGTACAACGCCTTGGGTGTGTTGCGATAATTATTCTAAGCAAATAACTCACATACATTTGCTCCAGTTTTTGTTAGAAAATAATAACTTGATCTAAGGATTAGTTTGAGGTTAATTGTTTATTTTACACGTGTTGGTAAATAAATGCGGAAAGTAGGACCAAACGTTAATAAACAAGATAATTTATAATATACCTAGGTTGTTAAATTATGACGGGTTCTAGTTAAAAAGGAAAATAGCTACCTATTGTAGCGAAACGATACGATACGCTAATTGCCATCACGCCTTTTTTTTCATCTGAAAACTGGCCGGTTACAGTTTATTAATTTTTAAATTTCGATTGACAAGAAAACATTATGTCATGTTATCTTTTGAAAAATGTCATTCACAGAAAATTCATTCAAGATTTCTAAATCTTCAACCAAATTCTTGATATTTTTATAGAAGTTGTTTATAAAAGCGTCGATATTAGACCGGCTCTAGGCATAACACTATACTTCATAAAAGATAGCTTGATCTCTGCAACATATAATTATGTCAAACTGACGTATACGTTATTGTTACGTTATTATTAGCCTGTCAAGCGCTATTGTTACTGTATTGATACTGACAGCTGTCGCAGAGATCAAGCTATCTTTAAAAAGGTTGGTGTACAACTAAGATTCAAGAAGAAGAGAGATTTCTCGCGTCTCCTGTGCCGGTAACAAAAAAAAAATTCTTTCTTTCTAAAACTGGTTTGTATCGTGGTTTCTTATAAAATTTTCTTTAGAGTTTCACTTTCTTTGACATCTCAGTCACTTTTTATAACGTGGCTGTGGTTTAGATTAGTCTTTTCTATGTCGGTAGACATCAGTTATTAGAAGCCGGTATCCGACTTCACCGTACGGGCAGGGCGTATGGCCGAGTGCCTGAGACTTCGTAGTTCCGTACAAATTACAACGGGTTCCGTATGTTTTTTTCACCAGCCTGAGTTTTGCTCTGAGAACTGCGGTGTTGTTTCAGCCCGTAATCCAGCCCAGCATTGGGGCGTTACTACTGAAGGCGGTATTTTTCGGCAGCCGCGGTTGCCGACGAATGGCTGGGGTATTTTTTTTTATTACATTTATTTTTTGTGTTAGAATTAACATAATAATTACGTCTTCGTTTCTACTTTAAAAATGCCTCGGCTAAAAAATTAAATTTTATGTCCTAAAGATTTGCCCAGAATCTAACCAGTTGCAACTGCGTTGAAGATAGGTGCGTGTGTTCAGCGTAACACTTTCAAATCTAGTACAAATTTCAATATTTTTCTTACTAAACATTTAAAAT
The DNA here is from genome assembly GCA_964057195.1 of Orthosia cruda. Lineage (NCBI taxonomy): Eukaryota > Metazoa > Arthropoda > Insecta > Lepidoptera > Noctuidae > Orthosia > Orthosia cruda. The sequence continues at coordinate 8,257,587 of OZ059832.1, read as the reverse complement.
ATCAATTCAATATAGATATATGCGGTTTTTCTGTATTTTTTAATTCAAGTGTTTTACCATTTTGTATTATTTTAAACAAATTTATACGTATTAAATTGGCGTTAAGTGTTTTCCTTTTTATAATGCCACGCTAAGTAAGGTAACCTCTTATACTCCATAAAAGATAGCTTGATCTCTGCGACGGCTGTCGGTATCAATACAATAACAAAAGCGCTTGACAGGCTAACAATATCGTATACGTCAGTTTCACATATATGTCGTAGAGACCAAGCTATCTTTTACGAAGTATAACAATCAATAGGCGAAAACTCATGAATGTTTTTGAGACTACAAGTTGAGTTAGTCGACACAAAAAATGAAGAAGTTAACACTAGGAAATACCTAAAAGAGCGACTAAATATTATTGCACATTTAGTTGACTCCCAGTGTTGTGAAAACGGGCGTAAGAAGCACCTATTACAAAAGCGTTCCCTTCATCTAAATTTCCGAATATCAAGCAATAACTTTAATCAATATTCAGAAACAGAAACTCAATAACACAGTTCCCTGTTCACAAGTATAATGATTCACGATGCCATGAATCGAGCTAACTGCATTTGAATTTCGAACATGGCGCCGATTTCAATGGCCAGCACCTCTTACCCGGAACGCCAAGTTTACGATACAAAGTCTAAACTATCGCGGTTCGACACTAGTACCGCTCTAGCGAGATTAAGCGAACTTCGGCCAAGTTCGTGGAACTTCGGCTAAGTTCGCCAGTGAACCGTAGCTAACGGTTAGGAAGCAAAACAATACAGCATGTTGGTTTAGAAAAAATGTTGGTGGAGTTTAATATACAACGTAGTAATTATTGAGAATGAGATGTAAAAGTTCTAGAAATGAGTAATGTTTGAACAATGTTATTTTACCGAAGCAGCAGCTGAAATAAGACTGAGTTTTTTTCTGTCTGTCACTTAAGTTTCAGGGAAAATATCCAGCTGAAATAATGTAGTTCTAGGTATAATATCCCACACCGACTGTAAGGTAGATACTCCCACTGATGTTCTCTGCCAAAGTTTGAGAGAAAAGAATTAAAAAAACCGGCCAAGTGCGAGTCGGACTCGCGCACGAAGGGTTCCGTACCATTATCACAAAAAACGACAAAAAAATCACGTTTGTTGTATGGGAGCCCCACTTAAATATTTATTTTATTCTGTTTTTAGTATTTGTTGTTGAAATACACCATCTGAGAAAATTTCAGCTTTCTAGCTACACGGTTCACTAGATACAGCCTGATGACAGACAGACAGACAGACCGACAGACAGACGGACCGCGGAGACTCAGTAATAGGGCCCCTTTTTTACTCTTTGGGTACGGAACCCTAATAAGAGGCAAGCATTGAAATTACGAGCTACGATAATTTAATCAGACTAAGATCCAGTTTCAGTAAAACGCGTTTATTCATCGATTTTTAATCTAATAATTTACTCTCCAACTTATTAGACTATTTTGTGATGCAAACAATTTATGAAAAAAGACATTGTACCTGAATTGGAAATCATTGATTGATTAACTATTGGTTGAAATAACTACGGATCATAAAACTGGGGCTAGCTCGCTAACACATGAATGAGAGCTTATCCTATGTTTGTTTATATTATAGCTAACTTATCTTATATCTCTATCTATACTAATATTATAAATGTGAACGTTTGTGAGTACGAATACTTATTTGTTACTCTTTCACGCAAAAACTATTGATCAGATTTTGAGAAAACTCTACAGTAATATCAACAACATCAATTCAGCCGAAGGATGTCAACTGCTGGACGTAGGCCTTCCCAAAGTGCCATCTTAATCGGTCCTGTGCGTCTCGCAGCTTGTGGATTCCTGCAGCCCTGACAAGGTGATCTCTCCACCTAGAGGGAGGCCTCCCAACGCTGCATCTTCCATTAATCCAGAACTTTTTGGCATCATCGACCTTCCATTCTGCGAGCAATGTGACCTGCCCACTGCCACTCAAGTTTGGCAATTCTACAGTGATACAACTAAAATTATTACCTTTTTACGCGGATGAATTAACTTTAGTACCTATAGAGATATATTGGATCTTGGCGATAGACATAGGATTCTCTTTATACTGGGATTATGTTTTCTTGGGATGATTGCCGACTTTCATGCGGGCAGTAGCTAATAAACTATAACCAAAAGTGGCTGTCACCGGTATAACATGGTTTCGTCATCATCAGCCTATAGCAGTCCATTGCTGGACATAAGCCTCTCCAATTGCAAGCCATTTGGTTCGATTATCGCCAACAGTCATACAGCTGCTACCAGCCACCCTGCGAAGATCGTCACTCCACGTAGCCTGAGGGCGTCCTACCTTCCGTTTACCGGTTCGCGATCACCACTCAAGAACACGTTTACCCTAACGGTCATCGGTTCGGACTTATATAGCCGGTCCATTGCCACTTCAGCTTACTTATTCTGTGAGCTATGTCGACAACTTTGGTTCTCTGCTGGATCACCTCGTTTCGGATTCGATCCCTTAGAGAGACTCCAAGCATAGCCCTTTCCATAGCTCATGAGCAACTTTGAACTGATGGAGTAGCCGTATTGTGAGTGTCCACGTCTGGCACCGTAGGTCATAACAGGTAAGACGGACTGGTTGAAGATTTAACATGGTTAACTTTCTATGAAAACGAGCAAAGTAAATACTAATGAGAATGAACGTTCCACCAAAACCGTTCATTTATTAAACAGCTCTATACAGAAACAGGTAAACTGATACACATGACATAAAACAGGTTTACTCAGAAATTAATCAAACGTAATTTCGAATCCAATTTGCCGCGCTCCGTATTACACAAAATAGATGCGGTGTCCAACTCCAAATTGGCCCACTTGCAGCTTATCCTCGTCTCGTTTGCCCAGTTTCGCGTTCAAGTCCCCCATGACAACGGTGAAGTGAGTTTTGAAACCATGCATGGCTCGAGAAATATCCTCATACATAGTCTCTACCTCGTCGTCGGGGTGTGCCGAGGTCGGGGCGTAGACCTGTATAACCTTCAGCGAATATCTGGAGGATATTCTGAGTATAAGGTACGCCACCCTGGTCGATACATTCTCGATCTTCACCACGTTGTTCACAAGGGACTTGTGGACGATAAACCCGACACCACCCTGGGACTGCCGGTCACCCTCTCGGAAATAGAGCAGGTTACCGGATTTGAGGATTATCGAGTCCTCCCCCTCTCTTCGGACTTCAGATAACCCTATAATACTCCACCGCAACCTGCTCAATTCTTCCTCGAGTTCGGCTATCTTCTCGTCGGTCCGGAGTGTTCGCGTGTTATACGTTGCCAGGTCCAGTCGTCGGTGTTTATTAGGGTAGCCGGGTCCACTAGGGGATTCTTCGCACCCCTTGCCACGCCATCGCCTCGACCGCTACCGTAGTCGAGGGTAGACGGGCTGCCGGGCACTTGGGGCCGTTTTTTCTTTGTGCTTTTCATTTTGGTTTGGGGGGGTTTGCCTTAATCGCCACGCTTGGCAGGCGGGTTGGCGATCGCAGTTTGTTGTTAAAGTGCACAGAGAACGCTGCTGCCCATTCTCTGGTGTATCCCTTAGTCGCCTTTTACGACACCCATGGGAAGATATGGGATGGTGAGATTCTTTACGTCCGTCACCATACGGAACTCCCCCCCCCCCCCTCCCTATGATTATTCTAAGGTTATTTCTACTCAGACCGAGAAGTTTTGTGGTTAATCGATGGTACAATTTTATGTACAGCCAATTTTGACTGTCTACAGTCTGTTGCCCGTGACCAAAGTTCGATCGATCTTTGACGAATGCACGCACGCATTTGTGAGAAATGCCAAATTCAAACAACGTGTATGCTTAATTCAAACAGCATATTTTAATAAAACGGTACACACCGGTGTGACGCGTAACCGTTCAATGCTGAAAGCGCACCGATGCGTTTCGACTCCAGCAATTATTTCAGTTTTCACTCGCTCGAGCGGAAAACTTCTTGGATTTAAAAACTTTTGTTAGATAAAGCTGGTTGGAACTAAAAGGTAATTTAATATTGGTAGTTTTGTTCCGCCAAGAGTTCGTTTTAAGATCTAGTTTAGTTTTTCTTGGTGCCGTCCGTTTTATAAAAGCATTCTTGATAATACACACATCAACACGGTCTAGGGATATTTCATACTCAATTAAATAACTCGAAAAGTACTGGCCGCATTGGAATATTTTATACACCGATTTGTTTGTAATTTATCTCAGACTAATTCCAAATTCAAATTTTTTTAAATTATTTTGTTTCGGTGGCATAAAAATGTCTTGATGTGTAGGAGAGGGAATTTTCATTTGTGCGAAATTTAGAAAACAATACGAATTACGTTTAGTTACAGTTTTTTTTCATTTTTAAACGAAAGATAAAGTTAAAATTGAGGTATTGTAGCCATGCAACGCCAACATTTGACGAGGGCGGAGATGTTACGAGCTGTGGGAATGCTGGAAGCTGGGTCTGTTCAGCGTAATGTTGATGAGGCCACCAAAATGTAATTTCAAGATTGTGGACACGCTATCGTGCCACAGGTGAAGTAGCGGAGAGGCACCGGGGGCCAAGTCGCATCACTACCACCAGACAAGACCGATTTTTGCAAATTACTGCGCGAGCTCAACCAAATGCAACGGCGACTCAATTGGTCCAAAGGCTGCGAGTGGAACACCAAGTGCTTGTGAGTGACCAAACTGTAAGAAGGCGACTGCATGAAAGCAATCTACGCTCTCGTAGACCACTCCGGGTCCCACCTTTACGGAGACGCAATCGTGGACGACGATTAGAATGGGTTCGGAACCACGTGGACTGGGGCCGTGAGCAATGGTCCAATGTGCTGTTCACGGATGAATCCAGGTTCGGCTTCCATCCAGATTCACGAAGGACGCGTGTTTGGCGAGTTCCTGGACGATGGAGTCGTCTTCAGAACCCTCAGGAAGTTCACCCATACCAAGGAGGAACAACTATGGTTTGGGCAGGAATTCGTCTTGGAGGACGGACGGATCTCGTTTGGGTGCGGGGCAATATGACGGCAGAATGATACGTCCAACAGGTGCTGGGGCCCGTAATCTTGCCCCACAGAACACAAATGGTGCAAGATTACCTGCTCATGCACGACAATGCCCGGGCACACACGGCGAGAACGGTAGCAGCTTGGTTACATACACACAATGTTAGGGCCTTAGACTGGCCTGCTCAATCGCCAGATCTAAATCCCATTGAGCATGCGTGGGATATGCTGCAAAGAAGAGCTCTGAAGGAAGTTCCTGAAAATCTGGCTACAGAAGATCAACTTTTTGCGCACCTCAGAAGGACATGGGACAATATTCCGCAGCAAGACATTGACAACCTTGTTCTGAGCATGCCGAATCGTTGCCGATGTGATATGAACATCATGGGCGCTTTCTCAGACTACTAACTTCAAGTTTATAAACACAAATTAAATGATTTTTCTATTTTTTGTAGTTTTTACTCATAAATTAAAAGTTATTTCATATACGGTTTCCGTCTATGCTTCATTTTTTTTCCATAAAATCCTGAAATTTTAATCGAAGTACCATAACCATTATTAAAAAATGGTAGAATATTAAATAACGTATCTTTTAAATATATACATGTCATATAAATAATTAACACATTGATAGTAATTCGCTTTTTTTTAAATATCCCTAGACCGTGTTGATGTGTTTATAAGTAACTGGGCCTTCAAAAAACTTTTTGGACTTTTCCAAAGGGTTAAATAAAGCAAGGATTGTAATGATTTCGCTTGTGGAAATGTGGTCTTATCAGGGTGTTGCGTAAACCTACTTATTATAATTTCTTTTTGGAAGATGAAAAGTTGTTTATCGAATTTCTGATGAGAATGTATCATCATCATATCAGCCGAAAGACGTCGACTGCTGGACATAGGCCTCACCCAAGCGTCGTCACATTGACCGGTCCCGTGGTCTCGCAACCAGCAGATCCCCGCAACCATCACCAGTTCATCGGTCCACCTGGTGGGAGGCCTTCCAACGCAACCTCTCGCGGTTCGCGGTCGCCACTCCAGAACTTTTCTGCCCCATCAGCCATCCGTTCTGCGAGCAATGTGCCTTGCCCACGAATGAGAATGAGAACGTATACGTTGAATTAAAATATTTTCTTAAATAACGTGACACTTACCTAAATTTGAAGATATTCAGTTTTGTGTAATTTGTAATTTCAATGTCAAAAAAGACACATGAAACTACAAATTTGACATTTTGAAATGAATGTAATTTGACTAAACATTGTGGTTACCATAAAATACGGCCAAGTTCTACACAATAAGTCTAAATTAACGATTTTGGTTTACAAGTGTTATAATTTGCGGTTTACTTGGTTCAAACATGACAATATTTTAGAGAAAAACGTTCGTAAATTCAATTCCATGTTGGCCAGCAATTAAAGTACAATGCTGATAATATTTTCAGTTAGCGGTAAGCAGGATTATTGCCGGTGTTCACCAAGTTTAAAGAACCGTTCACACGCTAATTAGTCAGTGCACGACTAGCCTTATTTAAAAAAAATATGGTTACAGGCTTATGACATACAACTTTATTCTCTTTTGTTTCTGTTTTTTTTAATGCAAATACTAGTGTTTGCCATCGGCATCGCCTATATGGAAGCCGGAAATTATCACACGGGAATGTTCATAGCCAGAAAACAGTTTCCTATGTCTTAACTCAGGCAATAGTCTACCCGTATTTCAAACATCAAAATCTGTTCAGCCGTTGAGTCGTAATTCATTAACACCTTTTAATCACGGTGGAATGGTTTTCGTATTTCACGCGAGCGAAGCCACTAGCATAGCTACTATACTAGAACACTATAGCACAAGCTGCTTAGTGAGGTATTATTTCGAGGTCGCACGAAGCATGGTTTCCGAAGCTATTTGCCCACAATCTTCATCGTTCATAGTAGCAATTAAAGGGACAATTTATGTTTAGTAGTGGCACACATTCTTCCCTTCATTTTATTGATCAGTACACACACAAGTGGTAAGTACTGTTAAATTCGCGACATCACGGTAACTCCCTTAAACCCACACTTCAAGGCCCTATTTTACTACTTCAAAATTTCGCACCTACGAAGCCAAACTGCCTGGTATTAAACACTGAAAAACAGCCATTAAAGGCACATGAAAGTTTAAAAAGTTAGCTGTGTGTCGCCCACATTATGTCCTAGAAGCATGCTACGTTCGCATGACTGTCAACCGTTTGATTCAATGCCTTATATTGTGGGGCAATGCATAGGAAATTGACGTTCTTTTTCTTTTTGGTAAAGTTTAGTGACTGGCTGAATTGAAACATGCAGTTTGAATTTGGAATACTGCAGTGACTGCAATATTATGTATTAGAATTCTAGCTTATTCTAAATGTAAAAATTCGGTTCCTGATTTAAAATAGATCCATCGGGTTGTGTATGTTGTGTTTAATGCACATCAAACCTTAGAAAATATTAAAACAAAAATGCATCATCGTCTTCAAATAAATATGTATAGTGTTAATACACAGATTTTCCGATAATGGAGATCCTCAGCATCCGATGCCGAGTAATGCAATTCAAAGACAAAATAATTGTACTGCTCCAGTAGAGAGAGGAGACCCAATTTGCTCAAGCAAGCTCATTACTCTAAAGATTGGTACTGGCTGTTAGACACTCGGCTCGTATAATCAGTGTAGACGCCATGGTCATCAACGGCGAGAGGGTTGAAGTTGCAGACCGTCTTGAATGCATAAAGGCTGCAGAGGCGCATGAGGTGATGGTATACGAAGACAGAAGAGCGACTTTGAGATACCTTAAGTCCTCAAAAAAGTCGCATACGGTAAAACAGGGCAAGCTGTCGTCACCTCCAGCCACAGCGCGGAGTAAATTTTTTTCATCCATTCGAAGTTGAAAGGTTCACTGTGATTGAGTTTATGGCAGGAACTAAAACAGAAAAATATTGGCCTCAGTAATTGTTTTATATTGCAGATTCTATTGTCTCAATGAGTCTCTATTTAAAAAAAAAAACAGCCACCACTTATAAATTAAGCTCCCTATTGCAGTGAATTCTAAGGACCCCAGGTTTCTAGGTTTACGACTTTATAACGACGCGCTAAGCGGTGAAATATGTGCTGTTAGTACATGATTATGTTAATTCTGACGTACAACGCCTTGGGTGTGTTGCGATAATTATTCTAAGCAAATAACTCACATACATTTGCTCCAGTTTTTGTTGGAAAATAATAACTTGATCTAAGGATTAGTTTGAGGTTAATTGTTTATTTTACACGTGTTGGTAAATAAATGTATAATGCGGAAAGTAGGGCCAAACATTAATAAACAAGTTAATCTATACTAATATTATAAAGAGGTAAAGTTTGTGAGTTGTTTATGACGTTGTAAGGGGTAATCTCTGGATCTACTGAACCGATTTTGAAAATTCTTTCACCAGTAGAAAGCTACATTATTCCTGAGTGTCATAGGCTATAATATATTTTCAAAAAAGTTAGAGATTCTTATGAAAATTGCAATAATGCAACCCAAGGTAGCAAAATGTTGCCTGTAAAAAACATTATTTGGCGTGCGCTGAGAAAACTATTGATGATAGATAAAAATTAGTAGGTGGGTAGGCAGGGTAGGCAGGGTAGGCAGGGTAGCCATGGTAACCAGGGTAGCCCGGGTAGGCAGGTTAGGCAGGGTAGGGTCAGGGTAGCCAGGTAGCCAGTTGACGGGAGCGAAGCCCCGAGGGTCAGCTAGTTTATAATATACCTAGGTTGTTAAATTATGGCGGGTCCTAGTTAAAAAGGAAATTCTCTACTTGTTGTAGCGAAATGCTACAATACGTAATTGCCTACACGCCTTTTTTTTGAGTTGCCACCTGGCCAGTTAAGTTTGTCGACAAAACTCCGTCGAAGCTGCCAATAAAGTTACCGCCATTTTACTGGGGCCTAACTAGGACTTTGGACTAAAAACTAAAGGAACTAGAACTTCTAAACGTGACACTGACTAAATGCACAAACCGTGCGAAGCCATAAAAAAGAAAATACATATGTCAGGGTATCTGATGAAAAAAATTCATTCACAGAAAATTCATTCAAGATTTCTAATTCTTCAACCAAATTATTGATATTTTTATAGCAGTTCTTAAAAGCGTCGATATCAGACCGGCTCTAGACATAACACTAGTTTATCTGGTAAAAATTCAACATCTCGTTATAAAAGGCAGGTGTACATTTAAGATTCTAAAAGAAGAGAGATTTTTCGTGTCTCCTGTACCGGTCACAAATAACATTTTTTTCTTTCTTTCTAAGGGTTATATTATGAAAACTGGTATGTATCGTAGTTTCTTATTATTTTTTCTTTGGAGTTTCCCTTTCTCTGTTATCTCTGTCTCTTTTTGTAACGCGGCCGTGGATTAGTCGTTTCTTCTTCTGTAGATATCAGTTATTAGAAGCCGGACTCCGGCTTCACCGTACGGGCAGGGCGTATGGCTCCTTGTGTGCCTGTAGACTTTGTAGCTCCATACAAATTAAAAAGGTTTCCGTATATCGTTTTCACCGGCCTCAGTTTTACCGCGAGAACTGCGGTGCTTTTTCAGCGCGTAATCCAGCGTTGGAGTAGTACTATTGAAGGCGGTGTTTTTAGTCAAGCGCGGATCGGCGACGAACAGCTGTTTTTTATTTTGTTTTTGAATTAACCTAGTAATTTCGTATCTACTTTCAAAATTACTCGGCTTAAAACTTAAGTTTTATATCGTAAGAATTTGTTTACACCAGGATGCATGGGCCAGAAGCTGCAACTGCGTTTAGGATAGATGCGTGTGTTCAGCGTCATACTTTTAAATCTAAAACAAATTTCATTTCTAAGTTTCTTTTCTTCATTTTTTCTTACTAAATATTTACAATATCTAATTTGATATCGATAAATGTGGTTTTTCTGTATTTTTTAATTAACTATTACTATTTTTTTTTCTGGTTTTTTTGTTTTAACGTTTTGTATTCTTTTATATTTAGTCAGTATATTTTTATTTTTAAACAATATTATACGTATTAATGTGGCGTCAGGTGTTTTCCTTTTTTATATCTCCGCACTACGTAAGGTAACCTACTAACAATGAATAGGGAAAATCTCATACATGTTTTTGAGACTACAAGTTGATTTAGTCGACACGAAAGAAGAAGAAGGTTAACACTAGGAAATACCTAAATGAATGCCTAAATATTATTGCACATTTAGTTGATTCGCAGTGTTGTGAAAACGGGCATAAGAAGCACCTACTACAAAAGCGTTCCCTTCATCTAAATTCCCGAATATCAAGCAATAACTTTAATCAATATTCAGAAACAGAAACTCAATAACACAGTTCCCTGTTCACAAGTATAATGATTCACGATTCCATGAATCGAGCTAACTGCATTTGAATTTCGAACATGGCGCCGATTTCAATGGCCAGCACCTCTTACCCGGAACGCCAAGTTTACGATACAAAGTCTAAACTATCGCGGTTCGACACTAGTACCGCTCTAGCGAGATTAAGCGAACTTCGGCCAAGTTCGTGGAACTTCGGCTAAGTTCGCCAGTGAACCGTAGCTAACGGTTAGGAAGCAAAACAATACAGCATGTTGCTTTAGAAAAAAAATGGTGGAATTTAATATACAACGTAGTAATTATTAAGAAATTAGATGGAAAAAGTTCTATAAATGAGGAATTTTAACTGGTTTTCAATGCTGTTTGAACAATGTTATTCTACCGAAGCAGCAGCTGAAATAAGACTGAGTTTTTTTCTGTCTGTCACTTAAGTTTCAGGGAAAATATCCAGCTGAAATAATGTTGTACTAGGTATAATATCCCACACCGACTGTAAGGTAGATACTCCCACAGATGTTCTCTGCCAAAGTTTGAGAGAAAAGAATAAAAAAAACCGGCCAAGTTCGAGTCGGACTCGCGCACGAAGGGTTCCGTACCATGATCACAAAAAACGGCAACAAAATCACGTTTGTTGTATGGGAGCCCCACTTAAATATTTATTTAATTCTGTTTTTAGTATTTGTTGTTGAAATACACCATCTGTGAAAATTTCAGCTTTCTAGCTACACGGTTCACTAGATACAGCCTGATGACAGACAGACAGACCGACAGACAGACGGACCGCGGAGACTCAGTAATAGGGTCCCGTTTTTACTCTTTGGGTACGGAACCCTAATAAGAGGCAAGCATTGAAATTACGAGCTACGATAATTTAATCAGACTAAGGTCCAGTTTCAGTAAAACGCGTTTATTCATCGATTGTTAGTCTAATAATTTACTCTCCAACTTATTAGACTATTTTGTGATGCAAACAATTTATGAAAAAAGACATTGTACTTGAATTTGAAACCATTGATTGATTAACTATTGGTTGAAATAACTACGGATCATAAAACTGGGGCTAGCTCGCTAGCTAACACATGAATGAGAGCTCATCCTATGTTTGTTTATATTATATCTAACTTATCTTATATCCATATCAATACATCTATACTAATATTATAAAATATGAACGTTTGTGAGTACGAATACTTATTTGTTACTCTTTCACGCAAAAACTACTGATCAGATTTTGAGAAAACTCTACAGTAATATCATCAACACCAATTCAGCCGAAGGATGTCTACTGCTGGACGTAGGCCTTCCCAAAGTGTCGCCATCTTAATCGGTCCTGTGCGTCTCGCAGCTAGTGGATTCCTGTAACCCTGACAAAGTGATCTCTCCACCTAGAGGGAGGCCTTCCAACGCTGTTAGGCGGTCGCCAATACAGAACTTTTCGGCATCATCGATCTTCCATTCTGCGAGCAATGTGCCCTGCCCACTGCCACTCAAGTTTGGCAATTCTACAGTAATACAACTTACCAGAATAACACATAATTAAATTGTTACATTTATACGCGTATGAATCAAATTTGGTACCTATAGAGATATTGGGTATTGGAGAAGGACATAGGATACTCTTTATCCCGTGAGGATGTTTTCTTGGGATAATTGCCGACTTTCACGCGGACAGTAGCTAATAAACTATAACCAAAAGTGGCTGTCACCGGTGTAACATGGTTTCATCATCATCAGCCTATAGCATTCCACTGCTGGACATAAGCCTCTCCAATTTCACGCCATTTGGTTCGATTATCGGCAACTGTCATCCAGCTGCTACCAGACACCCTGCGAAGATCACGCTCCACGGACTGCTTTGTTGAGGCAAAGTATTTTTGGTATAGCACCGGTTATTTTTAACCACATTCCTAATTCCATAAAAGAGGAATCAGTAACAACTTTCAAAAAGAAACTAACTTTACTTCTATTAAATAAATGTTACTATTCCGTGTTGGATTTTCTAGCTGATAAATTTTAGTTGTGTTGTATATCAATGTTTTTATGTTTGATGATAAATTGCATCAATGTTTGCATGCCAAAATGGTAGAATGTACAAGGATTCTTAATATTATTGTAACCACCTTATTGTAAAGACCTACATTTATTTACCAGTTGGCGGTCTCCACTCAAAATAACGTTTACCCCAACAGTCATCGGTTCTACTACTTATATGGCTGGCCCATTGCCACTTCAGTATTCTTATTCTGTGAGCTATGTCGACAACTTTAATGCTCTGCCGGATCAGCTCGTTTCGGACTCGGTCCCTTAGAGAGACTCCAAGCATAGCCCTTTATATAGCTCGCTGAGCAACTTTGAACTGATAGATCAGCCGTATTATAAGTGTCCACGTCTGGCACCGTAGGTCGTAACAGATAGGACGGACTGTTTGAAGACTTGCAAAGTAAATACTAATGAGAATAGATAGTATTCTGAAACGTTCCACCAAAACAGTCCATTTATTAAACAGCTCTTTACAGAAACAGGAAAACTGATACACATTACATGAAACAGGTTTACTCAAAAATTAATCAAACGTAATTTCGAATCCAATTTGCCGCGCTCCGTATTACACAAAATAGATGCGGTCGGACCGCGGCGCGTGGTTGTGCCCGTCAGCCACACACTTACGTGAACTTTAGGGGTAGGCACACATTGTAGCAGTATACCTCTGCAACCCTAAAAAAGCAATAAAATTACTAAAAAAGCATTATTTGCAAATTACAAATCATGAGTATGTACTTTAGTTTGATATATCTACCTCCTGTATTATCAAGTACTTAAAGATATTGTTTTCCTTTTTGAAACTCACAGCTTTATCATTGTTTGTCTCAGAATTAATTATTCCGAACTCATTAGACATATATAAGCCATAAACGGCTTCTATGGTTCTTAACTTATAATATAATTGAAACTCTGCGATATATATTTTGAACAATAAAAAAAAAAAAAAAAAAAAACTGTTACGCGAGCGCGAACGTCTATAAAAAAAAGAAAACGTGTTTAGACAGTGCCTCGGAAAATCGTCTCCATTCGTCATCATCTTCTTTCTTGTTTTATGTTACTTGGGGTCGATACAACACGTTTTCCTATTCCATTTCCGTCCTGTTCAACCGTCACGCTATCGCACATTTTTTTAGGGTTCCGTACCCAAATGGTAAAAAAAGACTATTACTAAGACTCCACTGTCCGTCTATCTGATTGTCTGTCACCAGGCTGTATCTCATGAATCGTGATAGCTAGACAGTTGAAATTTTCACAGATGACGTATTTCTGTTGCTGCTATAATAACAAATACTAAAACAGAATAAAATAAATATTTAAGTGGGGCTCCCATACAACAAACGTGATTTCTTTTCCGTTTTTAACGGTACGGAAAACTACGTGCGCGAGAACGACTCGCACCTGACCGGTATTACTTTTACAAATCGGTTGAGGACCGGGTGATCGGGTGAACACTATATTTTGCTTATTTACTTCGTATGATCTTACTTGCTTACTGTTAGTAAAAAAAGGATGCTGTTAGTTAAACTGTTAGAACTAGACTAATATCCGGCTCGAAGGACCAACAATTATCTCGCAACGTTCTTCCAAACGCACTCTGTGGTAGGAATTATGAAACCGTGGTGAATTCTTAATCAAACTGCATTAATAACCATTGGATCGAATACGTGTACCTTCCGATTTGGCCTAAGGCATTAAGTCCGCCATTGTACCTTTCTGCATGAAGTTTAAATAAATAAATATTAACAATTACACCTAAGAATACCTAGCAAATTATTTAGATTACGACTGATATGCAATAAACTTCTTGTAACAAAGTTACGAATAGCACCGCTACTGTCGGGCATATTGGGGCGGTAATGGGCGACAACCTTTACAAGGATTGAATTTTGTGGCATTGCCTGCGTCTAAACAGAATTTTGTATGAGAACTGTAATTTATGTTAGCAGTGATATGAACAGAAACCTGTTTGTAAGAGTAAAATATGAATTGATAGTAAAATAACTGTGCAACTATGCAGCAGTAATGCAGCATGTACTATAAATCCGGGCTATTAATTTTAGCTCAGCGTGTATCCAATCATAATGCTACCGTAGTTTCATAAAATATACAAAAGTCATCTTTATTATATAGCAAGTTGTAACTAAATAACTTCTGGGAATTCTGTTTTGAACAACTTTCAAAAGATCAAACCCCAGTTTTTGAATAAAGAATTAGTCAAACTTTATTTTTTCCTATCAAACCCTGGCAGTAAGAAAGAAAGCATGTTAATGAAAAAAGGGTTTGACATGTTCTGCTCCCTGAATTCTAAATTCAAAAACTGGCCTTTAACACTTAATACAGACCTTCGCGAAATTAGGAAAGTGAAAACATCCAAAACCTAGCTACATTAAACACAAAATCACAGCAGACAAAACATTAAAAAGTACAGAAAATTCACACTACGCCAGCTTTTCATTGCAGCAAGATAATAAAGTACGGCAGAAAAGCTCGTTTCGGGCACACTGTCGTTTATTTGAGTTGGCAAACAAATTGCGCCTTTTTGTGCGCGCTGTGTATGGGCTCCGGCTGGACTGCGCATTTTGACGCCGAATACTTTCGATGCGAACGCTGTTGATTGTCAATTGTCCTAGTATGTATTAGGACAGCATATATCTATAGGACAAGAGAAAGAATGCCATCACCTATATCTTAGGTGCCCTTTTTTGTGTTTCTGTACCATATTTATTGTTAAGGTAGCTTCCTAAGTTTTTACCGGTAAGTTTTTTATTTTTAACTAGGAAAGAACACCTTTATTATTATTTTTATTGATAGCTAGTGATGAGCGTGGACTGTATGAATGTGTATGAATGACATTGAGGTAATAATGTTCTACGCACTAGAGAAGTCACCACACATCACTGCTGTGTTCCGTTCATGTGCGGTTTGCCGGCCGCACTTAACTCAGTTGCTTGCTAGATCTGGAGCGGTTATGTCATTGTTTGTTTTTGATAGAAAAAACGTTCAGACGCATTACATATACCGTCTTGTGTTTTAAGATATTGCACTAATAATTCAACTAATACGGCGAAGTGCAAAGGAATAACTTTTCATCGGTGAATTACTATATAATAATTTTAAAATATAATTTGAACAAAATATTTGGTGGACCCCATGTTGTGTCATTTTTCATATTGACTAAAAATTAAGATGTGACAATTTGTGTAACAAGTGTAGGTAGAATTAGCTGACTTTTCTTTTTATAGCGGAAAATAATAATCTAACATATATATAGAAAAGAACTGACTGTGTGTGTGTCACATTATTCAATGAAAAAGATAAAAAAATGAAAGATGAAAAATAATTATTACATAAGTAAGACATAATTAGTTACATTTTGTATATTTAAGGTCTCCACGTTTGGGCCGTAAAGATAGGGAAAAATGGTAAAAAAATATCCAAATCAACCGCAGTGAAGATACCTGATTACCATCCAATCATACATAAGTAGGTTCGTTGCATTTTCGCGAATAGGATAAATATACCACAAAAGCGATATAACAATAACCCCAATGTTTTACAATTTCGAGCTCCTTATAAAAAGACGTATAGTCAGTCACGTGTAGTCAGTCAGCAGTTTAGTCTATTTGAATAACAAGGTGTTGCAGAAAATTTAACAAAACGCGTAAGCGCCATGAAAATCACGGCGCTTCCGTCTTTTTGGTCGCGAGAAAACTCCACCTTAGAAGCGCTCTAGCGCTGCATGTTTATATTGTTTTGTTAGACGACTAATTATTATTTCAGCGCTGCAGCGAACTCTTGTCAAAATTGACAAAATGGAGCATGTATTTTGCTCAGGATAGCTTCTCTAGTACGTAGTACATATTATCTCAATGATGAATGATAGGAAAACGTATAGATTTGAAACTGTTGTTATTAATTAAAATATATAGCAAAAACAAGGAGCAAAAAGCGACGAGACCGGACTAACAAGACAACTGACATAGGAATTATGGAAAAGTAAAAACTTTAAAATTTATGACATTAATAAAAAAATATCACTTCGCCAGCCAGTCGCCAATACTTATGTTGACTGGAAAAGTGTTACCAAATTTTAACTCTAATTTAAACGCATTCGTTTCTCGGTTTTGTGGTTTATTGCAGAAACAGGTTTAAATATCGAACACCCGGTTTCGAGAAATAAATAATGGACGCGTCAAAAATTAAGTGATGCGTTATGCGAGTGACTGGTGACATACATACAACCAATCACAAACTCGCGTTTCCTGTACAAAACTTCACCCGGTACGGATCCTGACACAGAACAATGAACATATTTCCTAACTATACCAATATTATAAAGAGGAAAGATTTTTTTGTTTGTTTGTACCGAATAGGCTCCAAAACTACTGGACCGATTTCAAAAATTCTTTCACCGTTGGGAAGCTACTTTATCCCCGGGTGACATAGGCTACTTTTTATCCCTGTATTCCCACGGGAACGGGAACTACGCGGGTGAAACCGCGAGGCGTTCTCTAGTCTACTATATTACGGAAACACTTTACCCATTAGCTAAGTATGTAGGCTATGGTACCTACATGGTAGTTTTGCAGGAAACATTAGAAACTTGACTCGCCCGATATCGCTAGCAAGTTTCAAGCGCAGCAAAATAGTTCAACTATCTATTTCAGTCGAACACCTTCAGGGTAAGATAAGACTGGAGTGTTCAACTGTATTGAAGGTACCAACTTTGATTACTTAGAGATCGACGTTTTGTTTAGAAGAAAAATCATAGGGTGTGACCATAATCTCTTAGAGAATGGTTATTTTGAGTGTGTGTAAGGGACAGATGTATATGACTTGTATGTCACTTACGCACATTCAAAATGTAATAATTTTATTAATTATTAAATATTAACGTAAAAAAATCCAAATAATTAAATTAAATTCCAAATTAAATTAATTAAAATTGTACAGAATAAAAAAAAAACAAAATTTCAAATCAACATTCAGTCATTAAAAATTCAAATAAACACAAAAACGAACAGAATTAAAATGTAAATAAATATATAAAAATTAAAACAAAACACGAATTTTAAGAAACTTAAACAATAATAAAAATCACTTATTAAAAATTAGCGGCAAAACCAAAACAAAAAAAAATAAACAAAATTCAACAAATTATTGAAATAAAAAACAAATCATACATTCAATTATTTAATATAAAATATACGTATGTATGCATGGGTATGTAAGAGTTTGTGAATATGAAATTATGAATGAGAACGTGTGAATGTGAGTGAGAATGTGTGAATGAGGGAGTGTATCATATGTGAGTGAGAGTGAGTAGACGAAACATCAGTTTGCTGGCGGGGCCTATGACAAAACCCTAAGAAGATTATCAGACTCCTTATATGGGCGGCTTTTTAGGAATTTGTAAAATATTAGAAATAGTGCCAGTAGGTACCTAAATGTGTTGTATTCAAATTATAACCTAGGTACAATATACCTGACTCACATAAATTATACATAATGGCTATGTATAGAACATCTTACTTAATATTATAAACGCGAAAATTTGGATGTGGTAGATGTGTGCATGTTACTCAATCACGCCAAAATGGCCGAACGGATCTGAAAAAAATTTACACAGAGATAGATTATAGTCTGGAATAGCACATAGGCTAATTTCATTCCGGTATGATGTTTCTTTGAGATAAGTAAACACTTTAAACTCTGGCGAAACCGCTGGCAGAATCTAGTGTAACTATAAACGGATTAAACAACTGAATATTCAGTAACCAATACCTAGCATAAACTAATTTTGAAACTTATCCATCCGCCGTTCTGCGTACTAAATAAAAACATTATTATTCTATACACGAATTCATTCACAAAATGGAATCTTAAATAATATAAGCATAAAACATAATATACCATTTGCATTTTAGCATGACAAAGGCGGTTAATGACCCATCTCAATTTTCTTACATTCTTCATTACAAAAACGGAAGAAAAAAACAATTGCGTAGCACACTAAATCAAAATTTATTTCACAACTAAAGGCAATTCTCGAACCATTGCTTAATATTTTTTTCAACACACTTGCTCATAAAGTGGCTCTAATTTCACCGCAATTAGACACATAATGAAACCTTTTAGCAAACTGTGACTTTTTCATTACAAGTTCATTCACAAGTGAGTTAAAGAGTTTTTTTTTAATTTATTGGTTGAGTTGCTTTGTTCTTAAAAAAAATTTCGATACAGAAAAGATCGTGCTCAATAGAACAAATGCAACACATTTCATGCAACTTCTTATTTAAATAGATAATTTCAACTTGTACGTGTTTAATAAATAAAACTTTCACTCAAATATAATTTTTGTTTTTGTCTGTAATAAAGAAAACTTGAAATTCCCCATTTTGTACGTGGCTAAAACGTTATCCGCGAAAAGCCAAAAAAAAAACATTCTATTTAGTCTATGGCCGATCGCCATTGTTAGATGCGCGCGCATAGGAAAACTGATTAATTTTGCCCGCCATTGCGAAAAAATATTCACAACTCGTTTTCACTGTTAAAATTACAGTTATTTATTAATTAAAATGTCTACAAGTACTAATTATGAAGAAAATGATTTAACTTGTACACCGCCCGATATAAGATGTGAAGCCCTTAACGTTATGGAAAGTTTACTACCTGTAAACTCCAAGGAAAAATATCTATTAGCGTACCAAAATTTCATACAATGGCAAAACAACAAGAATACGCAGTCTTTTTCAGAAAATGTGTTCATGGCGTACTTCAAAGAATTATCTTCTAAGTACAAATCTAGCTCTTTGTGGTGTATATACTCAATGTTAAAAAGTACAGTCCGAACAAAGAATGGAGTGGACTTAAAAACATACTCTAATTTGTATGCCTATCTAAAGAGACTATCCGATGGATATAGAAGCAAGAAATCAAAGGTTTTATCGTCTGACGATATTGAAAAATTTATAAAAGTTGCTCCAGATAACCAATATCTGGCTACTAAGGTTAGTTAAAATATTTTTAAATATCTACGCGACTTCAGCCTGTGTTGTGTGTTGTACTTAATTACTGTTTCTTTTTTCCAGGTTGGTTTAATATTTGGTGTAACTGGTGCTTGTAGGATACAAGAATTAACAAATATAACTGTAAAAGACGTAGAGAACCATGGCCAGATGCTTTTAGTGAAGATACATATCACGAAAAATAAAATACCGAGGTCTTTCACCATACACGGTCCATTCTATGAAATTGTTAAGAAGTATGAAAGTTTGCGTTCACCAAAAGCAAAAAATTACCGTTTCTTTCTTAACTACCAGAATGGTAAATTTACCTGTCAGCCTATAGGTATAAACAAATTTGGTTCTATGCCTAAAGAAATCGCTAAGTTTTTAGGTTTAGCAGATCCTCAGAGTTACACTGGACATAGTTTCAGAAGAACTTCAGCTACATTGCTGGCTAATTCAGGAGCTGACATAATGACTTTAAAGCGTCATGGTGGGTGGCGATCTAGCAGTGTAGCAGAATCATACGTAGAAGATTCTATACTAAACAAGAAGGAAATTTGTGCAAAAATCACAAAAAGAATTAGACTCGATTCTGAGGCGCGTCCTACTGGCGAAACACCAAGTACATCCAATGATTGGATTTCACCTACCGATACGAATAATGAACCATCTCAAATAACAATAGAATATGAAAGTATTTCAGTAAATAATGTATCTGATGAGACCGCTATGCTACCAAAAATAGTTAATTATAATTTTACTAACTGCACATTTACTAATTGTTTCTCTAAATAAACTTTTTATCTAAATTATTATTATTATTTTTTATTATTTTCTTCACAAGTGTGTTGAAAAACGTCGTATGATACACGTGTGTATTGATGATTACCGTCCTCGGCTCTCTTAAGACTCAATGGCGCCTCAGCGATAATCACCAACATTACACACTTGTACCATAATGTACTATAGAAATGTATCTGAAAAAGCAACAACTAGTGTAAAATTTTCAAAATAATGCAATGCGAATGATTGTATGAATTTGTCATCATCATCATCATCATTTCAGCCGAAAGACGTCTACTACAGGACATAGACCTCCCCCAGGCATCAACACATTAACCGATCCCGTGAGTCTAGCATCCAGCGCTTTGCTGCAGCCTTATCCAGGTCATCGGTCCACCTAGTGGGAGGCCTTCCAATGCATCGTCTTCCGGTTCGTGGTCGCCATTCCAGAACTTCTCGGACCCATCGGCCATCCGTCTCCCCCAGGCATCAACACATTAACCGATCCCGTGAGTCTCGCATCCAGCGCTTTGCTGCAGCCTTATCCAGGTCATCGGTCCACCTAGTGGGAGGCCTTCCAATGCATCGTCTTCCGGTTCGTGGTCGCCATTCCAGAACTTCTCGGACCCATCGGCCATCCGTTCGCCGAGCAACATGCCCTGCCCACTGCCACTTAAGTTTCGCAATTCTTCGGGCTATGTCGGTAACTTTGGTTCTCCTGCGGATATCCTCATTTCTGATGCGATTACGCAAGGAAACTCCGAGCATAGCCCTCTCCATTGCCCTTTATGTGACTTTAAGCTTACCGATAAGGCCCATTGTGAGCGACCACGTCTCGGTTCCCATATGTGATCACTGGCAACACACTGGTCATAGACTTTTGTCTTGAGACACTGCGGTGTATTGGACGAGAACATGAATTTGTGTATTTACGCAATTACGAAAAGACATTTATTGTGGTCCTCAATATGTTTTACTTTCTAAAAACGACAGATAAATAGTTCTGTTTTTTTCGGGTCGGACCACCTAGCTTCTAGCTTCTGACATTTCATAAGTACACGTAGATTTAATTGAATGGTATTCTGAATTTGAATTCGAATGAGCAATGTCCGCATTAAAGATTTATTTGAAAAATAATATTCAGAATTGGAATCAGCAAGAGCAATGACCGCTTTTGCACGCTAAAACGATACAACTACTACAATATTGTGAGAAGATCGCTAAATGTTTGTAGAGATCAGCCACACAAATATGGCGGTTCCCTCCATCTCGAGAGCAAACTAACATGGATGAAAATGTTTTCTGATATAGTTATGAGTCAGGATCGTGTTATGGGCGGATGTTGGATTTATTGATGTATATTGCTGCTTTGGTAGAATATTTATAGGGATAAAAGTTATAATTTTTGCAGTAAGGTTTTAAATTCTTACTGCTAGAATTTGTAGTTCAATTCAAGCTTATCAAAATTTTCCCCGAAAATTCAAACCTAAGGTTTCAAAACTAGAGTAGTCTAAGGTTCGAATTTTCGGGGAACTTGACGTAGGTCAAGTTTGTAAATTTATTCTGAAATTAAAAAGGGGTTTAAAAATACTCTTTACATTCCGATGTCGGTTCCATTTTGAATAACTTCATGTAGATAGGCTATAAAGGCACTCAGAAAGAAAAGCATTCATTAGATTGAAGCAAGAAACTGAAGATGAGATTTGATGATTGGAGGGGGCAATCCCAACGATGCCAAGATTTCTGGGTTGTTTAGCATCCCACGAAAAACCATGAAGACATATTTCACCAGAGCAAGATTGCGCCTTACTTCCAACTTATAGTACAAAACCATCCCTATTACAAAGAGAGTTGGGTACATAAGCGGGTAAAACGGGTAGACGCCAAATTGTCGCATATATAGGTAACGTGTAAACTTGTTCTGCATCTTTTCCACCATCTGAGAATATTTAGTTTCATAAGGATTCCAGATGATAGCACTAGTTTCCAAGTTGCTTCGCACCAACGCATTATAAAGTGATTTCACTGCTGCCATGTTAGTAAAGTCACGGGTTTCTCGCATGACAAACCCCAGATTCTTGAAAGCCTTTTTACACACTTGCACGACGTGAGCTCTAAATGATAGATCCTCAGAAAATGTGACCCCAAGATCTCGCACCGACCCCAACCGCGGAATGACGTGACCGCCCATAATATATTTGTGACGTCGGGGTACCACGGCCCGCGTGAAGGACATTATATTAGACTTAGTCACATTGAAGTGTAACTTGTTTACTACACTCCACGCTACCACCCGATCGATGTCACGCTGAAGCTTTTCACAGTGCGAATCGTTGCATATCCGCATGAACAACTTCAGATCGTCAGCGAATAATAGGCAACCAGCGTCTTCAATGACCTCCGGAAGATCATTGACCATGATAATGAATTCCAAGGGTCCTAAATTCGTTCCCTGGCTTACCCCGGTTAGAGTGCAATACGGGTCTGAGGTGTAGCCTGCGTATTCCACCATTTGCTTGCGGTTGCCCAAGTAGCTGGAAAAGAACTTCAGAAGGGCTGGGGTAAAACCAGCCCTCGCAAATTTACTTAGTAGAATATCATTGTCCACACTATCGAATGCCTTCCTGAAGTCAAAATACACGACGTCCAGTTGGGCACCTGCCTCAGAGTCCAGTACTGTAGCGGCCTGGTTTAAGAAGCACATTAAATTCGAATTAGTGCTACGGCCCGTGCGGAAACCATGCTGCGCGTCGTTGAGCTGTGAGGCTACTTGCGATTGAATAGATGAACACAACGCGGAGTCGAAGACTTTTGCAAATGGTGACAATACTGCTATTGGTCATAATATTATTATTAGTATTAATATTAGACCGGCTCTAGGCATAACACTATACTTCATAAAAGATAGCTTGATCTCTGCAACATATAATTATGTCAAACTGACGTATACGTTATTATTAGAGTGTCAAGCGCTATTGTTACTGTATTGATACTGACAGCTATCGCAGAGATCAAGCTCTTCTTCGATCTTTTATGAAGTTTAGTTTATCTGGGCAAAGTACAACCTCTCGTTAAAAAAGGCTGTTGTACAACTAAGATTCAAGAAGAAGAGAGATTTCTCGCGTCTCCTGTGCCGGTCACAAAAAAAAATATTTCTTTCTAAAACTGGTATGTATCGTGGTTTTTATAATATTTTCTTTAGAGTTTCACTTTCTCTGACATCTCAGTCACTTTTTGTAACGTGGCTGTGGTTTAGATTAGTCTTTTCCATGTCCGTAGACATCAGTTATTAGAAGCCGGTACCCGGCTTCACCGTACGGGCAGGGCGCATGGCCGAGTGCCTGAGACTTCGTAGTTCCGTACAAATTACAACGGGTTCCGTATGTTTTTTTCACCAGCCTGAGTTTTGCTCTGAGAACTGCGGTGTTGTTTCAGCCCGTAATCCAGCCCAGCATTGGGGCGTTACTACTGAAGGCGGTATTTTTCGGCAGGCGCGGTTGCCGACGGGCTGGGGTTTTTTTTTATACATTTATTTTTTGTGTTAGAATTAACATAATAATTACGTCTTCGTTTCTACTTTAAAAATGCCTCGGCTAAAAAATTAAATTTTATGTCCTAAAGATTTGCCCAGAATCTAACCAGTTGCAACTGCGTTGAAGATAGGTGCGTGTGTTCAGCGTAACACTTTCAAATCTAGTACAAATTTCAATATTTTTCTTACTAAACATTTAAAATATCAATTCAATATAGATATATGCGGTTTTTCTGTATTTTTTAATTCAAGTGTTTTACCATTTTGTATTATTTTAAACAAATTTATACGTATTAAATTGGCGTTAAGTGTTTTCATTTTTATAATGCCACGCTAAGTAAGGTAACCTATTATACTCCATAAAAGATAGCTTGATCTCTGCGACGGCTGTCGGTATCAATACAATAACAAAAGCGCTTGACAGGCTAACAATATCGTATACGTCAGTTTCACATATATGTCGTAGAGACCAAGCTATCTTTTACGAAGTATAACAATCAATAGGCGAAAACTCATGAATGTTTTTGAGACTACAAGTTGAGTTAGTCGACACAAAAGATGAAGAAGTTAACACTAGGAAATACCTAAAAGAGCGACTAAATATTATTGCACATTTAGTTGACTCCCAGTGTTGTGAAAACGGGCGTAAGAAGCACCTATTACAAAAGCGTTTCCTTCATCTAAATTTCCGAATATCAAGCAATAACTTTAATCAATATTCAGAAACAGAAACTCAATAACACAGTTCCCTGTTCACAAGTATAATGATTCACGATTCCATGAATCGAGCTAACTGCATTTGAATTTCGAACATGGCGCCGATTTCAATGGCCAGCACCTCTTACCCGGAACGCCAAGTTTACGATACAAAGTCTAAACTATCGCGGTTCGACACTAGTACCGCTCTAGCGAGATTAAGCGAACTTCGGCCAAGTTGGTGGAACTTCGGCTAGGTTCGCCAGTGAACCGTAGCTAACGGTTAGGAAGCAAAACAATACAGCATGTTGCTTTACAAAAAAATTTGGTGGCGTTTAATATACAACGTAGTAATTATTAAGAAATTAAATGGAAAAAGTTGTATAAATGAGGAATTTTAACTGGTTTTCAATGCTGTTTGAACAATGTTATTCTACCGAAGCAGCAGCTGAAATAAGACTGAGTTTTTTTCTGTCTGTCACTTAAGTTTCAGGGAAAATATCCAGCTGAAATAATGTTGTACTAGGTATAATATCCCACACCGACTGTAAGGTAGATACTCCCACTGATGTTCTCTGCCAAAGTTTGAGAGAAAATAATTAAAAAAACCGGCCAAGTGCGAGTCGGACTCGCGCACGAAGGGTTCCTTACCATTATCACAAAAAACGACAAAAAAATCACGTTTGTTGTATGGGAGCCCCACTTAAATATTTATTTTATTCTGTTTTTAGTATTTGTTGTTGAAATACACCTAATAAGAGGCAAGCATTGAAATTACGAGCTACGATAATTTAATCAGACTAAGGTCGTTTCAGTAAAACGCGTTTATTCATCGATAGTTAGTCTAATAATTTACTCTCCATCTTATTAGACTAATTTGTGATGCAGACAATTTATGAAAAAAGACATTGTACCTGAATTTGAAACCATTGATTGATTAACTATTGGTTGAAATAACTACGGATCATAAAACTGGGGCTAGCTCGCTAGCTAACACATGAATGAGAGCTCATCCTATGTTTGTTTATATTATAGCTAACTTATCTTATATCCATATCTATACATATATACTAATTTTATAAAATGTGAACGTTTGTGAGTACGAATACTTATTTGTTACTCTTTCACGCAAAAACTACTGATCAGATTTTGAGAAAACTTTACAGTAATATCATCAACATCAATTCAGCCGAAGGATGTCAACTGCTGGACGTAGGCCTTCCCAAAGTGCCATCTTAATCGGTCCTGTGCGTGTCGCATCTAGTGGATTCCCGCAACCCTGACTTGATTATCGCTCCACCAACGCTGCGTCTTCCGTTACGCGGTCGCCACTC
The DNA here is from genome assembly GCA_964057195.1 of Orthosia cruda. Taxonomy (NCBI): domain Eukaryota; kingdom Metazoa; phylum Arthropoda; class Insecta; order Lepidoptera; family Noctuidae; genus Orthosia; species Orthosia cruda. Next base: position 8,231,774 of record OZ059832.1, on the reverse strand, counting down.
CAGAACTTTTTGGCATCATCGACCTTCCATTCTGCGAGCAATGTGCCCTGCCAACTGCCACTCAAGTTTGGCAATTCTACAATAATACAACTTACCAGAATAACACATAATTAAATTGTTACATTTATACGCGTATGTATCAAATTTGATACATATAGAGATATTGGGCTTACATGCGGGCAGTAGCTCATAAATAAAAAAAGTTAATTTAAAAATCAAAAACCCGACTGCGAACTAAAAAGATGTAAACAAGTAGAAAATCATGCTGTGCAGTCGGATGATCAGGTGGTCAGCCAGCTCGCGAATATGTATCCTCCCTTTAAAAAGATGTAAACCATCTTTTTAGTTCGCAGTCGGGTTTTTGATTTTTAAATTAACTTTTTTTATTTACAACTTTTTAGTTACATATTTTTTTTTTAGAATCGCATTTAAACATATACGAGTAAGTGGTATATATTTTTGTAATCTTAAAAATCCTTTATTTTGATACCCCACTCAATGGGTTTCAAAGAAAAAAAATATTAAGTCGCCCCCAATATGGCGCACAAAAGCCGCCATTTGGGTTTTTTTTTAACGTCACTTATCTAAGAACACTTAGGCGGCCAAGCCCTATCTAACGATGTATTAATTATAAAAATCCAACTAGTGGTTTGCAAGATATGAGGTAATAAAGAATATTACATACATACAAACATACATACATACAAACATAAATATACGCGAAAAACATAACCCTTTCCTTGCAGCCGGGTAACTATAGCTAAAGGTAGCTGTCACCCGCCATAACATGGTTGCATTATCATCAGCCTATAGCAGTCCACTGCTGGACATAAGCCTCTCCAATTGCAAGCCATTTGGTTCGATTATCGCCAACAGTCATTCAGCTGCTACCAGCCACCCTGCGAAGATCGTCACTCCACGTAGCCTGAGGGCGTCCTACCTTCCGTTTACCGGTTCCACGGCGCTGCGGTTTACACTCAAGAACACGTTTACCCTAACGGTCATCGGTTCGGACTTATATAGCCGGCCCATTGCCACTTCAGCTTACTTATTCTGTGAGCTAAGTTGACCACTTTGCTGCTCTGCCGGATCACCTCGTTTCGGATTCGATCCCTTAGAGAGACTCCAAGCATAGCCCTTTCCATAGCTCATGAGCAACTTTGAACTGATGGATTAGCCGTATGGCGAGTGTCCACGTCTGGCACCGTAGGTCATAACAGATAGGACGGACTGTTTGAAGACTTGCAAAGTAAATACTAATGAGAATACATAGTATTCAGAAACGTTCCACCAAAACAGTCCATTTATTAAACAGCTCTTTACAGAAACAGGTAAACTGGTACACATGACATAAAACAGGTTTACTCAAAAATTAATCAAACGTAATTTCGAATCCAATTTGCCGCGCTCCGTATTACACAAAATAGATGCGGTCGCACCGCGGCGCGCGGTTGTGCCCGTCAGCCACACACTTACGTGAATTTTAGGGATAGGCACACATTGTTGCAGTGCAACTGTAACGCGAGCGCGATCACGTCTATTCAAAAAAGAAAATATTTCTGGTTTAGACAGTGCCTTTGAAAATCGTCCCCGTTCGTCATCATTTACTTGTCTTATGCTACTTGGGGTCGGTGCAACACGTTTTCCTATTTAACCGTCTAGTTTCCGTCCTGTTTAACCGTCATGCTATCGCATTTTTTTTTTGGGTTCCGTACCCAATGGGTAAAAACGGGAACCTATCAATAAGACTCCACTGTCCGTCTGTCTGTATGTCAGTCACCAGGCTGTATGTCATGAATCTTGATATCTATAGACAATTTTCACAGATAATGTATTGCTGTTGCGGCTACCTGACCGGCATTACTTTTACAAATCGGTTGAGGACCGGGTGATCGGGTGATCACTATATTTTGCTTACTTAGTATGATGTTACTTGATTACTGTTAATAAAAAAAGGATGCTGTTAATTAAACTATTAGAACTAGATTAATATCCGGCTCGAAGGACCAAAAAATATCCTCCTACGTTCTTCCAAACGCACTCTGTGGTAGGAATTATGAAACCGTGATGATTTCTTTATTAAACAGTATTAATAACCATTGGATCGAGTAAGTGTACTTTCTGATTTGGCAATATTAATAGTAACACCTAAGAATTCCTAGCAAGTTATTGAAATTACGACTGATAAGCAATAAACTTCTTGTAACAAAGTTACGAATAGCACCGCTACTGTCGGGCATATTGGGGCGGTAATGGGCGACAACCTTTACAAGGATTGAATTTTGTGGCATTGCCTGCGTCTAAACAGAATTTTGTATGAGAACTGTAATTTACGTTAGCAGTGATATGAACAGAAACCTATTTGTGAGAGTGAAATATGAATTGATAGTAAAATAACTGTACAAGTATGCAGCAGTAATGCAGCATGAACTACAAATCCGGGCAATTAATTTTAGCTCAGCGTGTATGCAATCATAATGCTATCGTAGTTTCATAAATATACAAAAGTCATCTTTATTAAATAGCAAGTTGTAACTAAATAACTTCTGGGAATTCTGTTTTGAACAACTTTTTGAATAAAGAATTAGTCAAACTTTATTTTTTCCTATCAAACCCTGGCAGTAAGAAAGAAAGCATGTTAATGAAAAAAGGGTTTGACATGTTCTGCTCCCTGAATTCTAAATTCAAAAACTGGCCTTTAACACATAATGCAGACCTTGTTCGTGAAATTCAGAAAGTGAAAACATCCAAAACCTAGCTACATTGAACACAAAATCACAGCAGACAAAACATTAAAAAGTACAGAAAATTCACACTACGCCAGCTTTTCATTGCACCAAGATAATAAAGTACGGCAGAAAACCTTGTTTCGGACACACAGTCGTTTATTTGAGTTGGCAAACAAATTGCGCCTTTTTGTGCGCGCTGTGAATGGGCTCCGGCTGGACTGCGCATTTTGACGCCGAATACTTTCGATGCGAACGCTGTTGATTGTCAATTGTCCTAATATGTATTAGGACAAGTGAAAGAATGCCATCACCTATATCTTAGGTGCCCTTTTTTGTGTTTCTGTACCTTATTTATTGTTAAGGTAGCTTCCTAAGTTTTTACCGGTAAGTTTTTTATTTTTAACTAGGAAAGAACACCTTTATTATTATTTTTATTGATAGCTAGTGATGAGCGTGGACTGTATGAATGTGTATGAATGATAGGAAAACGTATAGATTTGAAACTGTTGTTATTAATCTATACCAATACTATAAAGAGGAAAGATTTTTTGTTTGTTTGTATGTTTGTTTGTTTGTACCGAATAGGCTCCGAAACTACTGGATCGATTTAAAAAATTCTTTCACCTATGGAAAGCTACATTATTCCCGAGTAACATAGGCTAATAATTTTGACGGAAGCGAAGCCGCGGGGATCAGCTAGTTAAAATATAAAGCAAAAACAAGCAGCAAAAGGCGACGTGACCGTACTGACAAGACAACTGACATAGGAATCATGGAAAAGTAAAAACTTCAAAATTTATGACATTAAGTGTTACCAAATTTGAACTCTTATTTAAGCGCATTCATTTCTTGGTTTTGTGGTTTATTGCAGAAACAGGTTTAAATATCGAACACCCGGTTTCGAGAATTAAATAATGGACGCGTCAAAAATTAAGTGATGCGTTATGGGAGTGACTGGTGACATACATACAACCAATCACAAATTCGCGTTTCCTGTACCGGTACGGATCCTGACACAGAACAATGAACATATTACCTATCTACTCTATTACGGAAACACTTTAGCCATTAGCTAAGTATGTAGGCTATCGTACATACCTACATGGTAGTTTTGCAGGAAACATTAGAAACTTGACTCGCCCGATATCGCTAGCAAGTTTCAAGCGCAGCAAAATAGTTCAACTATCTATTTCAGTCGAACACCTTCAGGATAAGATAAGACTGGAGTGTTCAACTGAAATGAAGGTACGCTCTTAGATTACTTAGATATCAAAGTTTTGTTTAGAATAAAAATCATAGGGGGTGACCATAATCTCTTAGAGAATGGTTATTTTGAGTGTGTGTAAGGGACAGATGTATATGACTTGTATGTCACTTACGCACACTCAAAATGTAATAATTTTATTAATTATTAAATATTAACGTAAAAAAATCCAAATAATTAAATTAAATTCCAAATTAAATTAATTAAAATTGTACAGAATAAAAAAAAAACAAAATTTCAAATCAACATTCAGTCATAAAAAAATCAAATAAACACAAAAACGAACAGAATTAAAATGTAAATAAATATATAAAAATTAAAACAAAACACGAATTTTAAGAAATTTAAACAAGAATAAAAATCACTTATTAAAATTTAGAGGCAAAACCAAAACAAAAAAAATAAACAAAATTCAATAAATTATTGAAATAAAAAACAAATCATTCATTCAATTAACGAATATAAAATATACGTATGTATGCATGAGAGTTTGTGAATATGAATGAGAATGTGTGAATGTGAGTGAGAATGTGTGAAAGAGGGAGTGTATCATATGTGAGTGAGAGTGAGTAGACGAAATATCAGTTTGCTGGCGGGGCCTATTATGACAAAACCCTAAGAAGATTTTCAGACTCCTTATATGGGCGACTTTTTAGGAATTTATGATGGTAAGTACCATGATATTTATTATATTCGCTATTAGAAATAGAGCGAGTAGGTACCTAAATGTGTTGTATTCAAATTATAACCTAGGTACAACAACATAAATTATACATAATGGCTATGTGTAGAACATCTTACTTAATATTACAAACGCGAAAGTCTCGATGTGTGCATTTTTGTTACTCAATCACGCCAAAATGGCACAAAAATTTGACACACTGATAGATTATAGTCTGGAATAGCACGTAGGCTAACTTAATGCCGGTATAATGTGCCCTTGGGATAAGAAAACACTTTTAACGCGGGCGCAGCCGCTGACAGAAGCTAGTATAAAATAAACAGATTAAACAACTGAATATTCAGTAACCAATCCCTAGCATAAACTAATTTTGAAACTAATCCATCCGCCGTTCTGCGTACTAAATAAAAACATTATTATTCTACACACGAATTCATTCACAAAATGGTATCTTAAATAATATAAGGATAAAACCTAATATACCTTTTGCATTTTAGCATGACAAAGGCGGTTAATGACCCATCTAGATTTTCATACATTCTTCATTCCAAATACGAAAGAAAAGAACAATTGCGTAGCACACTAAATCAAAATTTATTTCACAACTAAAGGCAATTCTCAAAACCATTGCTTAATATCTAAAGAAGTTTAATTGAAAAAGCAACAACTAGTGTAAAATTTTCAAAATAATGCATTGCGAATGATTGTATGAATTTGTCATCATCTTCATCTTTTCTGCCGTAAGACGTTCACTGCAAGAAATTGACCTCTGCCAGGCATCAACACATTGACCGATCCCGTGCGTCCCGCATCCAGCGCCTTGCTGCAACCTTAACCAGGTCATCTGTCCACCTAGTGGGATGCCTTACAATGCATCGTCTTCCGGTTCGCGGTCGCCATTCCAGAACTTTTCGGACCCATCGGCCATCCGTTTGCCGAGCAATACGCCCTGCCCACTGCCATTTAAGTTTCGCAATTCTTCAGGCTATGTCGGTAACTTTGGTTCTCCTGTGGATATCCTCATTTCTGATGCGCAAGGAAACTTCGAGCATATTCCTCTCCATTGCCCTTTGTGTGACTTTAAGCTTTCTGATAAGGCCCATTGTGAGCGACCACGTCTCGGTCCCATAGGTGATCACTAGCAACAGACTGCATGGGCATAGACTTTTGTCTTGAGTCACTGCGGTAAATTGGACGAGAAGATGAATTTGTGTGTTTACGCAATTACGAAAAGACATTTATTGTGGTCCTCAACATGTTTTACTTTCTAGAAACGACAGATAAATAGTTCTGTTTTTTTCGGGTCGGACCACCTAGCTTCTAGCTTCTGACATTTCATAAGTAGGTACACATAGATTTAATTGAATGGTATTCTGAATTTGAATTGGAATGAGCAATGTCTGCATTGTAGATTTATTTGAAAAATAATATTCAAAACTGGAATCAGCAAGAGCAATGACCCCTTTTACCACGCAAAAACGATACAACTATGAACACTCCTTCAATATTGTGAGACGATCGCTAAATGTTTGTAGAGATCAGCCACACAAATATGGCGGTTCCCTCCATCTCGAGAGCAAACTAACATGGATGAAAATGTTTCCTGATATAGTTATGAGTCAGGATCGTGTTATGGGCGGATGTTGGATTTATTGATGTATATTGCTGTTTTGGTAGAATATTTATAGGGATAAGTTCAATGATATTCAAATAAACAGATATGTTATGAGCGCGCTCATTTTGAAGACTCGAATAGGTCACAATTGTGACCTTTAATCTTTAGTTTTGTCACGCATGGCGAAGAGCGATAGGCTTTGTTGAAACAAAAACAAAATATAATTAATGCCATCGTGTGTATTTGTAATTTATTTATTTATTGATTAAAATAAATATTTTTTAATTTTAGATGAATGAAAAGTGTGTATGTGTGCTGCCGCTATGTGCGGCACACTTTTTTCAATTGTTTTGTGAGTGTATAACGTATCTGTTTATTTGAATATCATTGGATAAGATTTATAATTTTTGTAGTAAGATTTTCAATAACTCATCTTGACTGCTTGAATTTGTAAGTATACAATACAAGCTTTTCAAAATTTGCCAACAAATTTAAAACCAAGTACGTACGTCAAGTTTGTAAATTTCTTCTGAAATATAAAGATCGTTTATAAAAACACTCTTTACAATTTGATGTCGAAAGAACGACTCAGAAAGAAAAGCATTCATTAGATTGAAGCGAAAAACTGAAGAATGAAATAAGGTTATTGGTGTTGCGAAAGTGTTATAAAAATACTTTTGGAATTGAGAATTTTAAGTGTTAAAAACGATCTAGTCTAAAAATTTCCAGCCAGCTACACCTAGCACAAAAAAAAACACAAGTCGATAGCAATACCGCTGTGCAGCAGTGTACAAATTGCTGGCAAGTTATATTAAAATTGTTTCTGGTATAACTGGGCAATATAGATAGGTTATTTGCACCGATGAAATGTGTGTCTGAGCGGTGTGGCTTAAGGAAATTGTATCAGGGCTTCCATAGATAACCTCTAGCATCCAAAAAATAATACCACTTTATTAGGTAGGTGTGGAGGCTATTCCCACTGAAGAACAAATGATAAAACACAACTATATTTACAGGCAAATGCGGTCAAAACAATCTACCTACCAGCCAGCTACACACACAAGCAAAAAAAAAACATAAGTCGATAGCAATATCGCTGTGCAGCATTGTACAAATTGCTGGCCAGCGATATTAACATTGTTTCTGTTCTAACTGGGAAATATGGATATGCGGTTATTTGCGCCGATGAAATGTGTGTCTGACGGGTTAGGCTAAAAGCTTTCTAAGCTCTTGTGTGGATTGGGGTGCAGTGATGTTGATCATGACTGGTTAAGCTTTGATGGTTCTAAATTGTGATGATTTTTTGTGTTCAAATTACGTCTTGAAAATGTAAGTGAAAACTAACTTCTCCAAAATTGTGAATTATAAATCTGAATTTAGTTATTTACACAGATAAAAGTATATACAGTGTAGAAAATAAACTGGCAGCATTGCCACGTGGTATGGCAATGCTTATCCTCTGACCAACGTAAGCCCTTGGGTCACGCGAAGTGTCAACTAGGCGTTTTGGCAAGATCTTTAAACAAAGCGTGAGTAGTCGGACACCAAGAGTTTCAACCCCAAACAGCTAGAAAATATAACTACCGATGAGGTTATTATATTTCCGCCGCTTGAGGTTCTCTGCAGCCTAGCGACAGCGCCAGCACAGCACGACGAGCTAGGAAGATGGGATGGCGCAAGACTATCGAAACAAGTAGCGTCCAACACTAAAGTCCTACCCATATTCCAAGGAAACAATGATATCCCGTCCTGTCTTTTGCCACCGTCGCGTGCTAGGCCATGGGGTTTTAATACGGCTGGAACGCCGACGCTGAAGAGAGCACATCGGATGATGTCGTTTAAGTTTCCGTGCCGTGCTATGCGACCCGCACATAGGGTGCATGACAGACCGTTGTGACCGAGGCTGTTGACAACTTCGCCATAATGGCAACGATAAGAAGTACGACAGGGAGTGCCAAAACGGCAAGTAGTTTGGTCCAAACAGGTAACAGTATTGCGATATGAAAATCCACCTTATGCAACGACATACAGGGAGTGTTCAAGGGCCTACCACTAATGGTTGTTTTTTTTAACTGTACCAATGGTTGTCTTTAATAAGGTTTTTCAGTATCGATATTTTAAACACAGATATTTAACTTCCTTGATTTTGTTTGAACATAATAAAAATGGGAAATTATTAACCGGGCGAAAAATATACTAACATATAATATAATAAAATTTGCGACTATTATACTAAGTAACTATTTATCTGGTTTGAGTAATACCTTTCAGGAGGTTTTTGTGAGCTGCGGTAATAATATTGTTACACACTTTAATTGTATTTGGGGTTCTATTTTAGCATATTATTCTTATGAAAACGATTATTCCCGATGTGCACCACTTGGTTGGCCACCACTGGGGGACAGCGACACGGATTTTTAATTATTCTCGTTGTGACCCACTGGGGTAAGTGACACAGAATTTTTAAACATTTCCTATGGCCACCGCTGGGAGACAATGTTACAATATGTTTCACTTAAATATAAAATAAAAACATCATCCTATTACTTATTAAAGGTGTGATTGCTTATTTTTTATTAAATTGGGTAATTAACCGACTTAATATTTTCACAGCGATAACAGACGTCTGCAGACTGTACTACGGGAAGAATAATTAAAAAAACCGTGTCGCTTTTCCCCAGTGGTGGCCAACCAAGTGGTGGACATCGGGAATAATAGCTGAACAACCATCGAGAGCGAGCGAAGCGAGCTCGGGAGCTTAGAGAACCCCGACACGGTTACTTTATACCCTGCAGACAGAAAAAGGAGCCCCGGGGCTCGGTCGACAAACTTTTATTTTGAAGTCGCTGTTTTAAACATTTGTATTTGCCCACTGTTTGTCGCCCACTTAGTATTTCAGTAAGCCATATTCAGTATTTTTTACACCTTCAATTTGAATTTATTTTCGCTCGTTTAAATACTATCCAATAAAAATCTTCAATATTTACAGACAAGCTTTTTATATGTCAATGAACTATCACTTAGCCGGCAATCTTAGCGAGAGGTAAGATTCCGAAGAAGAGGACTAGGATAGGTACTTATAAAAAAGCTATACTTACGTAAGTGAACTCGCGTGAACCTCAATAAACGATCCTGTGAAAGGCGTACTGACGCTGAAATTTCCTCTAAACCAGTGGTTTTCATTTAATTAGAAGTTTTATGTGGTACTTAAACGGAACTGCTAAAATAATAAAGTATTATGAAAAATACCATTTGCAAACCGTTGTCTGTAAGCTGGACGCTTTTTATGGGCTCTTGAGGCTTTAATTGTGATGTATGGATTCTTGACACTCAATTATATTTTATCCAATAAGCATATTTTATAGAAAATCATAAGGACATTTGAAAGCATGAATGTTACTGAATAATAATTCAAAGTTTGATAAGTATAAATTCTATCGTGAAAATTGTGTCGAAATCTTTATATAGATTTGTTCTATTTATTGAACTAGCTTCAGCCAGCGGCTTCGCTCGCGTGAAAAGTGTTTTATCATCCCAAAAGAACGTTATACCGGGATGAAAAGCCTTTGTGCTATTCCAGACTATAATCTATATCTGTGCCAAATTTCATCCATATCCATTTGGCCGTTCTGGCGTGATCGAGAAACGAACGTACATCCACACACACATCCTTCCAAACTTTCACATTCAGGCGAGACAGGGGTCAAACGTGAGCCTATAGAATATAAAAAAAAAGAAATTAGTAGGATGAATCGATTTTTAGAATATAGAATGTTTTCGCCGTTTTTGAAAACAATTAAAAATGCGTGGAGCGAATCAAATCTCTATCCCATTCAAAACTTGTTCATTCATAGAACCGAATTCGAATTTCAAATCCGAATAAATTGTCGTTCGCACGCGGACCATAAACTCGTTGTTCAAAAAAAAAAAGATTCCCTTTTTAAAAATATGAAAAAAATAAGCATAAACTTCGCGGCAGTCGTGCATACTTCATAGGCGTGTGAGCTTCCAGAATTTTCCGCTTGAGTGCGCTCCGATCGTCGACCGCTTACATTATGCTGGAGATACGTTGAACTAATGTTATTGAATTGTGAACTGTTTTGAATTTTATTTGTATTTATAATATTAGTTTTTAATATTTAAAACGTGGGTTGGAATCATAAACTGTAGGTACCTAGATGTATTCTTTTGTTTTTAGGAGACTTACGCTAATGACTTGTGTTGAAACCGTGCTTCGCCGTCCGTCACTTTTATTAGCTACAGATACATTTATCTAATTTCATTTATAAATATTTTTAACCGACTTCCCAAAAAGGAGGAGGTAATCAATTCGACTGTATTTTTTTGATATTTGTTATCTCAGAAATTTTTACTTGGTGAACCGTTTTAGATGTTTTTTTTTTATTTAAAAGTCTTTAAATTTAATCAAGATCTGATGAAGAACTTCGTTAATATACATCAGAACTCTTCAATAAATTACGGCAAATCACTCGGGTTAGCTGCAATCGCATGTCTGTTTATTGTTTACAGCATTTCATTACATAACATCATACTGGTACGCTCTAAAGGGGTATGCAGGTGTGAAAAGTTCACCCTGGTATACTCTCATTCCACCGGTTTTGTTTATGTTTCAGGTTATTGGGTTAATAAATTCTAGTATCACTTTGGAAATGATAGGCCTAGCCTATAGAACTGGTCCATTACCACAACTAAAAAGGGAAAATGAAAAAACTTTTTTACAAAAAAATACAACCGACTTCTAAATAAAAACACTACAGAGTGAAAAAATACTTCAATTTCAAAAGGCGGTGTAAAAAAACGAAAACAGGAACACCGACTTCCGAAATTCAAGTTAATTTCACTTTTTAGTGTTTTTTTATTTGCTACTCATAGCTGATTCTTGGTACAAAATTAATTTAGTAAATGTTCTCACATATCCATATAAGGAAAATAACACCTCCAAACAATGCATGACAAATATATCCAATTCAACATTGTATGCATTTTCCTCATACATTATACCAAGTAACCATTTACGCAATAATCACTCGCAAAAGTTCCCGTATTAAGTGGGACCATTCATCAGTGCCAGTACGAAGCGTGCCACCATATTACTTATACATTCGCCACAAACGGCTAATCTGAACGCGGCGAGAAAACTTGCCGTGTTTTGATGTATTGCGGAGAAGATAGAGGTGAACGCAGCTGAATGTTGTTGGCACGTGTTCGGATATTCTTAAAAAAATATGTATGTAGTTATAGGACTGCACACTTTGTTCGTAAAGATGGAAGTTTGTTGCTGGAAACTATGATTTTGTTCTGTTTTCTCGCTGACTTGTTGTATAGTTAGTATGTAAGCAATTGAATCTGATAAATGAATTTCGAAGTGAATTGAATATGCTTCTTTTTTTGTTTGAGATGAGTTTGCTCTTGACTCTAGTCTAGGTCAGAGGTGACAGAGACAGAGTCGATGATGGAGTGAGCTTACCCAGAAGAAGCCTGTTCACTCTAACTTTGAAGACATTCGGGTTGAATGCGTTCGGAAACAGACGCAGGTAGTGATTTCCACTCATTCGCTGTGCGCATTATGAAGGATGTGTGGAAGCGCTTGGTGCGAATTGGTGGAATGGCAACCAGATAAGGATGGTAACTTGCAGTGCGTCTAGATGTCCGATGGTAGAAGAGGGCCGGTGGGATGAGATTATTCACTTCAAAACGTATGTGCATGAAGTCTAAATGAATAATGAATAAATAATGAAAATCAACATAGTTTATATAAATGACTGTTGATGAAGTTTCTAAGCTACTTGAAGTTTCTGAATGTAAACTTCCAATTTTGTTAAATTTTGTAGCCGTGTTTGAAAATCTCTGAAAGTTCCTGAAGACAGAGCAGCAACATGTTGCTTTTTAGGGAACGAAATAAAATTACTTAAACTTAAATGTAATTAAATCTAAATGAAGTGTCTCATGGTCAGGTGTTTATATTGTGCCAACCGTAAACCAATCAAACAGGGCTATAAGCTCTCATAGAAATTTACTCTCTCACTCAATTTGCATACAACCGGCAGCTCGTAATTTAATCCGATGTAAAACGGAACTGCTACTAATTCTTCTTAACCAAGTTAGGCCTTCTTTTCAATAACATAACTCTATTATCCCTTCATAAAATCACACTCTAGTTTTCTATCGAGTTCGATACCAACTCTTGCGAAGCACTCTATTTATAAAAGAGATCGTAATTTCATTAGTACTCACAGAACGGTCTTAATGCAAAACGGAAACGCCTCTCCCTTGAGACAAACTCAATTAATTCCCTTTAAAACATGAGTCCCTCTCAATAAAAGCCTTTAAAATTTAAACACATTTTGACTATTTGAAAGATGGGGTAAGATACGAGTACATCACTAAGTTTGTTTGACGACACTTAAATTTGGCCAAAAAAAGTCTTCAATGTATTTCAAAAATCGTGTTCAAAATGATAGGGTTGTGCTGTGCGCATGTCAGTGAGTAACTTGTTGGTTCGCCGAGCTGTACTGAACTGAACGGCAGTGCGGCGCGATACCGCGAGCGTCAGACTTGTGTCCGCTTGTGAACGTATCCGAACCACCGGCTTCCGAATTCGAAAATTTTCCGGTCGGTTTGTTTTTGAACGCGTTCAATTTTGAATGGAGATTGATTTTGGGTTAGTTGTTCTAATGGGATATAACTAAATTTTGGTTATTATATTTGATAATGATTTTTTTGAATCTTGTTTCTAATTTTACATAATTTTTACTCTAGATTCTGACTTTTTTTTTAAATTCTTTCAAAAATGTGAACTTTAAAAAGTCTCACCTAATTTTTATGGTTACCTCCAATTTTCAAATACGAAGGACGCTAAAATGGATACGACGTAAACAAACTTTTGTTTTCTACGAAAATGTGTTAAAATGTACTCGAAAGTGAAAATAAAATGACAACTAAACAGTGAAGTGTAATAATTATGGCAGCTAAAGTTCTTGTTATCGCTTGGGCGGCCTGGCTCGCGTTGCCATTGGCAACGGGCCATCTGAATGTACTCATCAGCCAGGCTGAAGTAAAGAAGCTGTTAGGTAAGTCTCAACTTGATTACTCTTCCAATATGTGAAATTCGAATTTCGAACTGTTATTGAATTTGGAACTACCGATTCGTGGAAAGGGACCGTTATTTGCTTTGAATTGTGTTCTATTGGCAAAACTGTTGTTTTGATGGTTTTCGAAGCGTTATTTTAGTTTGAAAACAGTGCTTATTTGTTTTTGAACCAATTTCATTTGATTGAAACCTCGCAATTTTTCAGCATGTATTAATCAGCATGGTTTTGTTTTAATAACGTTACCTTCTATGCAATTCAAAGTGTTTGTTTATCTGAAACTGAAGGTGGATAATTAACTGAAAAACGAATCGAATAGCTTTCATCTTGTTAATTTGTTTCAGTACATACAATGATATATGTTAGTAGGTACATGCATATAGTAAAAGCTTATCAGTATTTACTAAAGAAAATTTAAGAGGTGTCTACTATTTACGGTTTATAAAGACAACGAAACAAAGAACTTGATTGGAATGCTAACGTAATTTTATTTATAGTACTTTATTAATCGATTCATCTTGGTATGGCGTTGAATTGTACTGGTAACATTCAGTTTGCCGGTCTTGCATTTTTGTAAGGTTCTAGTCTTGAATATATGAAAATTATAAATCTATTTAATCACTAGCTGACCCTCGGGGCTTCGCTCCCGTCAACTGGACGGGACCGATCTATCTACCTACCCTGTCTACCCTGCATACCCTGCCTACCCTGCCTATCCAGGCTACCCTGCGTACCCTGGCTACCCTGCGTACCCAGTCTACCATGGCTACCATGGCTACCCTGGCTAACCTGACCCTACCCTGCCTACCCTGGCTTACCTGGCTACCCTGCCTACCCAGCCTACCCTGCCTACCCTACCTACCCTACCTACCTACCTACTAATTTGTATCTATCATCAATAGTATTCTCAGCGCACGCCAAATAATGTATTTTACAGGCAACATTTTGCTACCTTGGGTTACATTATTGCAATTTACATAAGGATCTCTAATTTTTTTGAAAATATATTATAGTATGACACTCAGGAATAATGTAGCTTTCTACTGGTGAAAGAATTTTTAAAATCGGTTCAGTACATCCTGAGATTAACCCTTACAACGTCACAAACTCACAAACCCACAAACTTTACCTCTTTATAATATTAGTATTATAGTATTATCAAATTTTTAAACCAAAACTCACACTGAACTTATTACTGACCATTTTTTTGGCACTCTCCAAATTTGATACGTTCCTATCTATTATTGTCAAAAACTCACACTCATTTTCCTAAAAATACAAAAGCCAATGAAACGTAACCTTATACTCCATTAGTAACCAATTTACTAAAATACTTTTCACGCGTAACTTCCGTACACAAACAAGCCTATGACGTCATCGCTATTTTACCCGATTGTGACAAAACGGGGAGTAATGTTTTAATGTTTGTTTCTATTTACACACGTCTCATATCTGTGACACTATCGAGGTATAGGCACAAAGGGCCTTGCTTCAGACGTCATCCCCAGCTTCCGAAGATCAAAAAATGTAATTATCTACCCTCGATCTACCCCAACCATTTATATTTGTTCTACAAATTCGACGTATTTCGTACGCAATTTGGCGGGTTTCCAGTGTTTGACACTATACGGTGTAGGAAGGAGGGGTGGTTTTAGAAAAAATATGGATATCTTAAAAAGTAAAAAAAAAAATTGCAGGTAAATTTTGATAAAAAATATAGCATGCATTGATAAGCACGCTGTAGCATTTACTTAATTAATTAGTAAAAATATATAAAATTTATAAGGTATTAAATAAACTAAATACTAGTCCAACAAAATTTGATTTTGAGACAATCGAAGCGAAAACTTTATCTGACGAATAATTGACACATTTTGTATACAAAAGCTTTAAAATCGCTTTTCTTATTCCTAAGAATTATCAAGTCATTGAAATATCGGCTCTCATTGATACAAATTGTGGGCTTTTGTCGTTTGAGTAAAATGGAGAAAATAACTTTATCATTTTAAAATTTCCACTAATGAAAACTCAACTAATCTATTCACACTTGCACAGCACAACTAAATGTTTCAAGACCTCTGCCTTATAGATATTATCACTGATATATAAATTATTTTGTGTCGTACCGTGCCGTGTAACAACGGAAACGCACTCCCAACTCCACTCCACCACTAGTTTATTACTTTAGGGAGCTCGCGACATCAAGACTATCCGAATTGGAATCTTATTACAGATAAAAGAAACTTGCCACCATGCAATGCATACGCAACGAACACACCCGAATAAGTACGAATATCTCCGATTGAGTCGTAAACCAAAACGTCAAGAGATAAACGGAATAAAAATAAGTATAATAGAACAGTTACTGTAATGGTAGATGTCTTGTAATATTTTTGGCGGTATCTTGCTGGTAGGGAAATGTATGGAGATTCGCGACTGGAATTCTTTTATTCGAAAATATGAACGGCGTTTTTTATAGGCAATACCCTTCGATGAAGAATACACTAGATTCCCGGTCAGCGCTTCAAAAACACGCCGAAAAATATGGCCACAATTACGGTTGTGTCACTATTTTTAAATTAGTATGGTCCAATCATAGCCAACATTAATACGTAAAAAATGCCGCAATGTGCGTTCAAAAACTGTGCAAATAACCACCGTAACACCTTGAATTTGGAAGGAATATCTTTTTTTTGGGTAAGTTTATATCATTAAGTGTTTTTCATAAAGTAAAAACCGAATTAAATAGTAAATATGAATCAATTACCAAATATTATGATTGTTTGACCAACATTTGCGTCGAAAAAGCGAACGCGCCAACTATTGTACATTGAGTAGTTTGTAAAGCTTTTTTTCAATACAGTTGTTAAACATGGCGTACTTTCAGAGGCTATAATTATGATACGAAAATTAAATCTTTTGCACAGGCATCTTTCTATTACGCGGTCGTGACTTTTGTTTAAGAGCTCGATCATTAGTTTTGCAGTTGAGTTTTAAATGTATAAGTCAATTTAAAAAAAGTTTAGTAGCAAGGAGTTTTCATACATAAAATAAAATGCGATGGATTTTATACGATTAATGATTCCGTACGTTTTGGCATTGAATTCCCAAAAGTCTTTTAAATGGTTGTTTAATATATTTAATTACCAGTTTTAATTTAATTATTTTCACATCATCATTTGTCAAAAATCGAATAGGCTGTATAGGATGTTTTCGTTGTAAAAAAAATGTTCAATTGCAAAACGCGCCATTTTCTGAAAATTTCTTTTTTTTGTGAGTAAACAAATCTAATTCTTCGATTTGTTTTTACTATTTCACACAACTGTATTGAAAAACGTCGTGTGATACACGGGTGTGTAGGTTATTGCGAACTCGTGTCATTAAAAACCTTCGGCTCGGGCTTGTTAATGACATCTCGTTTGCAATACCCTACTTTCCAGCCTTGTATCACAATGTACTATTTTTTTAGTTAAACTAAAACGTACGGAATCATTCATTTATCCTCGTATAAAATCCATCCCATTTTATTCTATGTATAAAAACTCCTTGTTACTAAACTTTTTTAAATTGATTTATAAATTTAAAACTCAACTGCAAAACTAATGATCGAGCTCATAAACAAAAGTCACGACCGCGTAATAGCGTAAATAAATGCCTATGCAAAAGATTCAATTTTAGAATCATAACTATAGCCTCTGAAAGTACGCCATGTTTAACAACTGTATTGAATAATAATTATTCAAATCGATCCAGCCGTTTTTGAGTTTTAGCGAGACGAACAAACAGCAATTGATTTTTATAATATAGAAAGATAGGTAGATAAGTGTGTGTGGCCATTTGACCGACTTATATTCGTTCCTGGTTCTTAATATAGTATTTTTAAAGATCGATGATATAAAAAAATAATTCAACGTTTCCACTCCACTCATTCCTTGTCCAAGCAGCGAGCCGGAACGAAAATTTTGAAAATTCGAATTCCTTTTTTTGTCACATTGTAATTCAGACTTTAATACTTGCGAGTAAGACTAAATTTGTATTGAGTGCAAACATTTTTTATTGCTTTTTGTACAGTTTTGTGAATGTAACTTTAAACATTGCATTTAAGGTGGAATTTGCATTAATGAAAAATTATTTCAAGTAGAATTCTTAGAATTACCTGAACACAATTGGCGTCAGTTTTAAAGATAAGTTTTGTATGGGATCCTGTATCTAGTGAATTCTTCATCGAAGGCAATACCACAGATAATAATACTAGCATACAGATGACTCATACCATACTAAGAAACCGTGCCACGTAACTAGCGTTTTTCATCTGATTATACCGATTATATTTTGTAAATCGATCGCGTTCAGTTCCGTTCCACGGCGATAGATAGATTACCATCTATATCCGTGGAACGGAACGGAACAGAACCGAACGCGATCGATATACAGAAAATAATCAGTATAGAACGTCGGCACGGTTTTTTTTTATGGGATGAGACACCACTATGAGCTTCTGGAAGAAAAATAATCTTTAAGAATAAAGTTATTATTAGTATAGTAGTATAATAATATTTAAGAATAAATTATTATTTATTTAAAAATAAATAAATACACAGCCACATCACATGCATTTCACATCGACAGAAAAATAAATGAACAATTACAGAACCAATGCACATGTACGGCGTACATAGCACTTATAATGATAACATTACCGCCCACGAATAACTACATAGTCACAAATCAATACATAATTAATTTAATAAATAAAATACTAGTAACAATTTTAAATACAGGTCAAAATCAGTACAATATTCAATTGAGTACCTATAATAAAACAAAAAATAAATAGTCCAGAATCAAAATCATAATGTCAATAATCAAAATTATATAGTAAATATAAAAATAATCAAATTCATGAAGAAAAAATATAAATAGATACAAAATGAAAATAATTTAAAAAAAGCCCTTACCATCATCGGACTACAAGACTTACGGCCATGCGCCATCGGTACATAGTAGACATCCCTTCCATACGCACAAAGCGTTTTGCTAATACTTTCATTGTGCGCACAATAAAAGTATTAGCAAAACGCTTTGTAGTTTGCTAGCACAGCTAAGGAGTGGAATTCCCTTCCGTAGTCTTTGTTCCCTGATAGTTACAACCTTGGGGTCTTTAAGTCAAGAGTGAATAGGTTTTTTCTAGGCAAGCGTGCTTCACCATAGACCACATCGCTTACCATCAGGCGAGATAGTGGTCAAACGCGAGACTAAAGATAAAAAAAAAACAAATCTAAAAAGTTACCTACTCCTGTAGTTTATTATTCTTATTTCGCTAGGCTTCAGTAAGTGCTAATTCACTTGAGAACTTGTATCTAATAAAAAAATTGGAGTTAGGAAAACGAATATTTCCTTTAACCGGCTAAAGTTATTGGTGGCACTTTGTGCTTATTTATTTTTGAAAGTTTTCGACGAGTCGGACCCGCGCACCGAGAGTTCCGTACAAACCTCAGCTTAAAGGTATTATAGACCTGAGTATTTGATATGAATTTCAATTTAATAACTCTACGCGTTCATAAGGAAAAGGGAGGGGTACCTAGTAAGTTTAAAATTATTAAAAATATTTTTATTATATGATGTAACTAAAAATTTACGGTATTCGCAATATTTCCTTTACTTGTGCTATAAGACGTTGCTTCGTACCAAATTTCAAGATTCTGAGTTCACGGGAAGTACCCTGTAGGTTTTGATTCCCTTGCGAGTGTCGAAAATTTGCAGCATAAACGTCTGTATCTTTTGATTGCTTTGGCTTAGAAGTTTGTTTTTTTCACAGCTTTAAGGAACAGTAGACTTGAGTATTTGAAATAAATTTCAGCTTGATACCTCCACGCGTTCCTGAGAAAAAGGGTCTTGACAGACAGACAGATGGACGGACAGACGGATGGACAACAAAGTGATCCTATAATGGTTCCGTTTTTTACTTTCGTGGTACGGAACCCTAAAAAAGAAGTACAGCCAAAGGTGAATCATAACTAGTAACATTTGGAACCACAATAAACGCCTATCAAATAATCTAATCAAATTCCAAGAATGATTCATCTCGAATCAACCACAATTACAACATAGTTCAACAACCCAATCCTTCATTCAATCAAGGAATGAACGAAATAAAATAAATGACAAATGACAGCAAGGTGTCAAAAAATAATAGACTGCACTGACATCTGTCGGTGAGGGGAATTAATGACAGTTCAAACATCAATTTAGGAGGGACCATAGAGGGACCTTATCGCAACGCGCCAGGATGGGGTGCCAACTACTTACGTCCAAGGACAAAGCAAGGATGAACAGAAGGTTTGCTTGTGAACAATGAAAAGTTTTGGTGCACTGATGATAATGCCGAATGGGACAAAACTACGCTTTTGCAAGTAGAAAATAACAATGGTGCTAAATAGAGTTAAATAAAGATTTTGAAGGATACTCCAGGAAATCTTTCTATGCCATTTTTCAGATATTAAAAACACGACGTTTCTCGAAAATAAAGATAGACTCTGAATGCATGGACAGTTAATGGACAGTACTATATGAAACTTAATTTGAATTTGCTGTCAGAAATCAAAATCTATTTTCATCACACTTGCACGTAAACAGTATCAAAACATACAGGTTAAATTGGCCGTAATGCCCCATATAAAACCCTTGAGCTTTTTTGTTTGTCATGAAACCCAAGGGCGGTAAGTATTTTTTTTTAATTTATAGCACAGCACACAGGTCATGCAAGTTCAAGCAAGAAGATTACACGCAATTGAGAAATTGTCTTAAAATGTTATCTAAACAGGAATTTATTTGCAATCTCGCAACATGTTACTTAAATACTCAACTAATGTTCTTAATAATCAATTTTAATAGTTATTTGTATCAAAACGTCGAAATAATTTAATTTTTTTACACTCCGTCATGGCTGACTATGTAAGTATTTGTTCTCAACGTTTCTGAACGAAACGTTTGTATAATCTGTGGTTTGGGGAAATACTCGCCAACCGCTTAAAAAAAAGTTCACGTATTTCGTAATAATAGCTGTGTTGACTTGTGTATTTAAGCTATAATTCATAATTAATACTCGCAAATGTGATAAAAACATTGTATGTCTCACGGGCGGTACGGGAAACGAACCTCGACTCAAAAAGCCCTCAGTCTTCGACTTCGGGCTTCTACTAGTGCCTCGATCGTAATTCCTAACTTACCGCCCTTAATACACAATGTACTATTTCACAACACCTACTCGACAATGTCCAATTACATATCAAGCAATATCAACGTAAAGTAAAGCATCACGTCCCATGGGAGGTAAAGTTGAATGAAACTCCCAAGGGAGTAAAGTGATTTGAATTTGGAACGCCAACTCGTTGAAATCTCTAAGTAGCTCAATAAACAAAAAGAAAAAGGCTCGATTCTTCACGAATGTGAAAGAAAAGGCGATGTTTGGTGTTGTCATGTTCAGTAAATTATATTGCAATATTCGTGTTTACTCCTGAGTTTATCAAAACAGGCGCTTTAGAAAAACAAAAAACAGATACGAAAACGCCTATGACGATTTTTAACCGACGTCAAAAAAAGGAGGAGGTTCTCCATTCGTCGGAATCTTTTTATTTTTATTTTTATTTATGTTCCCCGATTACTCAAAGACGCCTGGACCGATTTCAAAAAATCTTCTTTTGTTTTGAAGGGTATACTTCCAAGTTGGTCCCATAGTCATCAGGTCAGGATCTGATGACGGAATCCTAGAGCAATCGAGGGGACTCCTCAAATATTATAGGCATACATATAGTGATTTTGGTATTTTCATCAACAATGCAATCACTTGCACTCAGAAAGTATAATTTGGTGAAGTGGAACTGATGAAGAAGACCACAGATGGCCACTGGAACTCCTAAATGCTAAGTATGTCACAGGTATAAAATATCTCGAATAATTAACCGACTATGATGAAGCAAATACTTACAAATAAATGGTTCAGATGAAAATGGTACCATTGAACTGTTCTGATGATGAAGCCGGAAGGTAGGCGCTGGAACTCTGAAATAAAAATAATAAAGAAATGGTATTTAGAGCGCAAAAACGATGCGTTAGAGCGATGTTTAGGATGAAACAGACTGAAAGCTGTAGATCAATATTTCCAAAAATTAAAGTGTTAACTCTACCTTGTTTATATATATTGGACATGATTATGTTTGTCAGAAATAACAGCAGTTCTTTTATTAAATTAAAAAGTCAAAGGTACCGATATAAAATAAGCTTTATTCCTAATAGAACTGCACTATTGAACAATAGTGTATTTTGTATGATTCCTAGAGTGTATAATCATTTACCCAATTACTTACTCGCAATTTCTAACAATAATATTTTTAAAAATAAACTAAAGAAAATACTGTTAGATAAATCATATTACTCAGTAAAAGAGTTTCTTGATGATACATTTTAGAGAAAAAAAAGTATTTAATAATTGTTTATCTAATCGTACATGTAT
This sequence comes from Orthosia cruda, assembly GCA_964057195.1. Classification (NCBI taxonomy): domain Eukaryota; kingdom Metazoa; phylum Arthropoda; class Insecta; order Lepidoptera; family Noctuidae; genus Orthosia; species Orthosia cruda. The sequence continues at coordinate 8,209,863 of OZ059832.1, read as the reverse complement.
CGTAATATATCGAATTATGTATATTTGTATAACTATTTTGCACTGTTTGACATGTATTGATCTTTCTATTTCTATTAATTGTAATAATATAAACTATAAATTATTGTATGCTTGACATTTTCCGCTGTAATTTATTGCCTTATTTACTTGATACTGTGTATAATTAATTAATTTGTAATTTATTAATATGCTTTTTAAATTTGCATGGCGTGAGCCTGATTATGGCGATATATATTTTTTTTAAATTTTAACACCTGTGTACCTACCCATATTCTGCAAATAAAAGATTTGAATTTGAATTTGAAATAAAACAATGTATCCTAGTCGTGCTTGGGCTTATTGAAATCGTCATGAGATGTACTTTGGCCACAAATGATTATCATGTTAATTGGAGATACCTACCAAAACTAAAAAGAGAAAAATAAAAAACTTTTTAACAAGAAATCAAACCGACTTCCAGAACAAAAAACTACAGAGCAAAAAATAACTTTCCTTTTCGAAGTCGGTGTCGAAAAACTGAAAAAAATGGGTACAAACGACACCGACTTCGGAAAAGAAAGTTATTTTTTGCTTTGTAGTTTTTTGTTCTGGAAGTCGGTTTGATTTTTTGTTCAATAGAGAACAACAAAAGTAGGAGTCAAAATTGTGTCGGAATTCGTCCTTTTAGTATATTTCCAACATTTAGCAGAAACTCGACAGTCAAGCAGCCTATGGTGCATTTGACCTACAATAAGCATCAAACACAATATTCAAATCAATACATACAGCAGCTTTTTATTGTCTCGCAGAAGGTGTGAGAAGTAGAGCTCTCCTCGCTTCACTCAGGGCTCTACATAACTCCCTCGCTTGGCTCGGGAGTAAACTCAGTCCTTCGCTACACTCCGGGTTCAATATGCCGCCCGTGACGTAAGACATTGCTTTATCCCCTTGGTGCATAGTCTACTATAACCTAAAACTAGCTCCCAGTATCTGAAACGTAAAATTAATACGACAAATTGTCAAGCGTGCGTTGACAATTTAAAAAACAAATCACAGTCAAGTTCACGTTCAATTCGCGATACTTTGAAATGGACCTAATCCGATCGGAACTTCTGCACCCCATCCGCTGCGTACCATTCAAACAGGAGACTTATGTCTGCATACGTCGGGCAAGATAATTGGATACTGTTTTTTACGCAAATACTCGTGTATATGTAGGAACATACATAGGAATGCAATGAAACTAATGCGATTTAATTAGTTTTTGTGGTTGACACTAAACTCGTTAGGGGTTTATGCAGGTGTCAGTATGCATAGCTTTGAATTTTCAGTTTGTTTTTCAGGATCTTTGTGGATTTTTTTCGAATCAGAATTTTATTTGTTAAACATAGGTTTCACAGTGTGTGGGGTGTTACAATAACTAAATAAACACTCTATGTGGCTCCATGAGGCGTACAAATATGATTTTCAATTTAAAATATAATTAACTTGCGGACGCTTCGCGGTTTCACCCGCGTAGTTTTCGTTCCCGTGGGAATTCAGGTTTGAAAAGTAGCCTATGTCACCCAGGGATAGTGTAGCTTCCCAGCGGTGGAAGAATTTTTGAAATCGGTCCAGTAGTTTTAAGTTTATTCGTTACATACAAAAATAAGAGAGGAAAGCTGACTTACCACCACCCGACTTCTTGAAACCCCAGGAACACCTGCCACCTGGAGGTGAACTGCAGTAGTGGCCTATATGGAAAGCACTCAATCGTTTGCGCACCCAAGTAGGCAGCTGCAAACACAATTTGGCAAAATAGGGTTTTATAGACCCGTCTGATACCCAGTGTGAGTGCGGTGCCCCTTTGCAAAATTTGGCACACATGCTGGAGTGTCCCAAGTGCCCATACACCTGCACTTTGGAGGACCTTATGCTCACCAATGACGCCGCAATCGGAGTGGCGACTACTGGACCCAAAATTTATAAAGAGTATCCCATCGACTCGAAAAGAAGAAGAAGAAGATAAAAAAACACAAACATACAAAAATACAACAATTAGTATAGATATAGAAGTATAGATTACTGTTACACAGTTCGGTTAGTAAGATTCTAGTTCTCGTAATAGCGTAGATTCTAATTTTACAATTTAGAAACTTTTAATAAACTATTCGCAGCGCTGGAATTACAAAAAAAAATATTCGAAGTATATTTTATTCCCAGACTTAAGACCAGAGCCTGAATCTCTATTTATTTATTTTGCACCATCCACATGGTGGATCTTCTAAAGAATCTGTGAATAATTGTGTTAAAGTTTCAGTTTCAGTTTCAGTTCAGCGATGATGTTGTACAAATCTACATTTCTAATTAAGCCATAGAAAGAATGAAAAATATATATTAGTGACCCTCACAGGAGACACAAAAATAAGCAATTTTTCCTTTTTTTTTCCTTCTCACAAACAAATCTTTACAATATTATTATAGGCCTCATAAAAGGGCCATATAAATTTATCAGCACGGATGTTTGCACCATATTATAAGGAAATAAACCACTTGTTGAGGTGATGCGTGATGGTAGCACATTAAGGTGGCCCCAATTTATGGTGGAAGGTGATATTGATATCTTTGACCTTATTACCCGCCTTCCTAGGTAGGTATGACCGCCACTTTGGTGTGGGTATCAGATTCTTTAAATTAAATAAATAATATAATAATTTATTTATAATAATAATAATTTATATGTGATCATAATAAATTATTTCGTTAAGAAAATTATATTTTTAACATTACAAATGTTTATAATAATTAATTATAATTTGAACCCCGGTAAGGGTCGTGAAAGTCAGCCAAATACAAGAAGCAACAGTCGATTAGGGTCTTTTGGAGGATGGCTATGTCCAGCAGTGGATGGCTTTCGGTGGAAATGATGATAATAACGAATTATAATTTGTGAAGCCTGTAAGTCAGTGCAATTGGTAATTGTTGCACTAATTAGGATACACACGTGTAACAGAAAAAACAAGAGATCTGAATTCAGTTTATTTAGAAACGATTTTTTAATGAAGATTTAAATACCCTAAGATCAAAAGGAATTAATTAAATTAAATTTAGTAACATAGGTATATTTTTTTCCAATGCACTCTAAAACCCATTATTTTGATATCGCACTCGATGGGTTTGAAAAAAAAAAGTATTTAACGATGTCGTGGTTTGAAAGATGGTTATTAGCGAGAATGGTTGATAACCAACTTTAAATCGTTATATATTCTAAACCTAATGATTTTTAGGGTTCCGTACCCAAAGGGTAAAAACGGAACTCTATTACTAAGACTCCGCGGTCCGTCTGTCTGTCTGTCTGTCACCAGGCTGTATCTCATGAACCGTGATAGCTAGACAGTTGAAATTTTCACAGATGATGTATTCCTATTGCCGCTATAACAACAAATACTAAAACACAGAATAAAATGAATATTTAAGTGGGGCTCCCATACAACAAACGTGATTTATTGCCGTTTTATTGCGATAGTGGTACGGAACCCCATGTGCGAGAGTCAGACTCGCACTTGGCCGGATTTTTAAATACCTATTCGCCGATACCCCTTTTGACATAGTTCGCCGACTTTTATTTTTATTTTGACTATATGGCATCTGGTGGCCGCTGTGGTGAACTTTGATTACTGTCTTGTCTTAGGTGACACTGCAAGGTTAAGACAAATCGATTGATGTAAGAAGTATCAAAATCGGCCCACGCATTTTCCTATAGAACGCCACAAAGAAACAAACTTAAATACATAGACTGATAAACACATTGCCCTCCTTTGACAGTCGGGTCAAAACAGATGGCAACTTGCGCACCGTTCACTTATTCAATAAAATGTATTACATACTTTCATATAATTAAATAAATGAATAAACAAAAATAAATTATACTAATTGAGTAAGGAGTCCAATGAGGTCTTGTACTTATTCTGTTACACGTTATTTACTACGAACAATATTTAGGGCTTTATTTATATTTATAAAAATACCGACACTGATTAGCAACTGATTGGGTACAAAACTTATTACTCTAAAAAAAATAATTAGATTGGTAGATTAGTAGATTCTTAATTCAAATTTTCTATAGAGTATTTGAATTTAGAACCTGCTAATCAGTTGCAAAACAGTCTAGAGCTTTTTTATAAATAAAGGTATTACTTCACTCGTAGAATTTTCAAATCTAAAGCAACCTTCTACCCTTCCTTAGGCCTACTTTTCCTAAATTTACGAGGTCCTAAAGACATCTAGATCAAGGTTCCTACCTGATTGGTCTTGCAGATAAAACGAGGTATTGAAACGACTCTAGGTTTTATTACTTAGCAATGAGCTGGCATCTTCTTTAGCTCTATATCTGATCTAGGTGTTAGGGATTCCGAAATATACCCTGTTGGTATAGCTAGATATTATGGCCTTTATTTATTGGCTTTATCTATTATCCCAACAATATTGGGGTCGGATTTTAGTGTCACCAGATTTAGCTGAGAACCAGCATTTAAAATGGACCGCCTATCTGATCTCGACACCCCTGGAACGGGGTAGTTTTTGGCTGTACGATAATTGTACAAGTAGCTGTAGATTCTGAATAAATTTTTAACATTGTCTTACTATCATCATCATCAGATCAGCCGAAAGTCCACTGCTGGACATAGGCCGGTCCCGTGCGTCTCGCATCCAGCGGATCCCCGCAACCTTCACCAGGTCATCGGTTCACCTAGTCCTTCCAACACAACGTCTTTCGGTTCGCGGTCGCCACTCCAGAACTATTCTGCCCTATCGGCCATCCGTTCTGCAAGCCATGTGCCCTGCCCAGTGCCATTTAGGTTTGGCAATTCTTCGGGCTATGTCGGAAACGCTGGTTCTCTTGCGGATCTCTACGAAAACAACGAGCATAGCCTTTACATTACCTTTTGGGTGACTGTAAGCTTCCTGTTGAGGCCCATGGTGCACGCACATTGTCGCTGACTATACTTAACATAAAATGCAGCGAATATCTGACTGTGCTCGTTAGAATCTTCGTATCTAAGACCTACAGAACTTTAGAAAAAAATATATCTTCTTCATTTTTAAGGTCCTGTTTAGTGAGGTATTATGCTCATACCAACCACTAAAAATTAAAACTATAACCTGCATAATATTCCTTATGAAACTAGAACAGCCGTTTGCTAGTTTTGCTAGTCGGTTCTGACCTAAAATACATAACAAACACCCATGGCAAACACCGTGACATTTGGTTATCTAACCCTTTCATACTAAAAACTGGACATGTGACAGGGTTACTAATGTACGGTCAGCCATTTTGAATCGTAGGTTCATTACATTAAATATAGGCTAGTTTTGGTTATTAGTTTTATGAAAATATCTCAAGTTGATAATCTGTCTCGAAAATCCAAAATCTTGAATTATTACTGTTTATTTCTTTTAGGTACGATTGTGCTAAAAATCTAACTCAGAGTTAGTTGCTAACTCGAAGTTAACACGTTCGCTGACGTAATAACTGATACAATTAAAAGTCTTTGGCAGCGAACGTGTTAGTAAAATATGTCATAAATAATGGGTCCATGTTAGCTACGAGTACTAACTCGGAGTAAGTAACATAACCCAGGGTTGCGCAAGCGGACCAATCGTTGATGTAATAACAACTTTTTCCAAAAAAATACTACTGACTTCCAAATAAAAACACTAGAAAGTGAAAATAACTTCTTTTTCGGCAGTCAGTGTTCCTGTTTTTTTTCGTCGTGTTTTGACACTGACTGCGTACGCGTCTGCGTACACCTTTAGAACGTACTGGCGTGATGTTATGATTTGAAATTGTATGAACAATAAACATACGTGCGATTGCAATACCGAGAGATTTGCCGTTATTTATTATTGAAGAGTCTTGTTGTATATCTCCGAAGTTCTTCATTTGATCTTCACCAAATTTAAATGGGACCAATTTGGGAACAATCTTTCAAAAAAAAAATGTAATTCGGTCCACAATTGACGGAGAAAACAAAAAAATAAAAATCCTAATGTCGAACATAGAACCTCCTCCTTTTTGGAAAGTCAGTTATAAAACAATTATATCACGCGTATATTATTCTCCGAAGGATTAAGTTTAAAACGAATTTCAATTTTATCGACATTTTTCAATATGATAGAAAGGAGTATTTGTGTTTTATTTTTTAATGTAGAAGCTTTGGGTTTCAACTTAAGAAATTGTAAGGTGATTATTTTTCAAACTCTAATATAACCTGAAATCTGTGGAAATTTGGTATTACAGTAGTCTGTGAAACATTTTGAACTCCTATTCATAATTGGTAACATAATTCGATTGCAACATTTTTGCACAAAAAAGGTATCGAAAAGATAAAATGAAATTTGTTAAATCCGGTAAATTCGTTTGTGGATAAAATAAAAAGTGTTGCCATTTACTAATTTCGGTCAAAATAGAATCGATTCCCTTTTCTCCAATCGTTTTGTTATGATGTAACTATTTTAATAATTACGTAGATACCTATCTAATAATAACTAAGTCAGGTTATTAAAAAAAATTGTAAGTAAATTTTTCTAGTTTTGAGGTTTTTGCAAAAATAGCTATTTATGCAACTGTTACGTTATGGACGGTCTTTTAATACGAGTGCCATTTTTCGGTACAAGCGTAGCGCGTACCGAAATAGGTGGGCACGAGTTATTAAAATATTAATAACGTACAGTTGCTTACAAGATTTTATCTACGAAGGAAGGAATAAAACACAGATAAAGACAAATAAGTATTTCAGGAAGTGTGTTTAAGTAATTCATTTCTCTTACATGTCTTGACTTTTCTGGCAGTAAATTATTTGTAGCCGCAACTGCTCTATTCGTTATATCTGGTGGAGTATTTTCACACTTTTCACTTGATGTTGAAGACATTTTTAATAAAAATTGAAATACAATTTCACTCAAAAAATTTTCGCGCGTCCACTTTTTTTTTTTTTATTTATTCTTTATTAGGTATAAGGCAAAGATCTTGTAGCCGCAACAGCAAAATAGTATACGATACTTTTGTTCTAAACTTGTTCCATTTTTAAAAACATCATTTACATTGTCTCGATTTCGAAGTAATATTCTAGGTACCTGGATGTATGTTCAGAATGTCTTTGCTTGTGTTTTAGAATTTTATGACGATTCGCATAATGCAACCCGATGTCGTTATGGGTATCATAATGAAACCGCTGTCAATTTTGTAATTCGAATATAACAAAACCGAAGTAGATAAATAAATAAACAGGTACAAGGAGGAACTAAAATTATTATAAAGTTGCTTTTAGTTATATTTCATTATTGAACTGCACGTTTACTAACAATTTTTTTTTTGGATTTAATTGTATTTTTAAGCTATTGCATAGCTTCTATCGCGGGCCTGAGCATGGAGACCGAATCCAGAAATTCCGTAACGAAACGTGACAATGGTGATCAATGTGGACCTTATGCTAATAAGAATAAGGGTCACTTTTGCTTGTCAAAGAAAAGCGACATTATTCCAATGTTAATAAGGGTCACTTTATATTTTTGTTTTGTTTTTTAGAGTTTTATTAATCTATACTAATAAAGCTTAATAAATATTATAAAGCTGAAGAGTTTGTTTGTTTGTTTGTTTGTTTGTTTGTTTGAACGCGCTAATCTCAGGAACTACTGGTTGGAATTGAAAAATTCTTTTTGTGTTGGGTAGTCCATTTATCGAGGAAGGTTATAGGCTATATAACATCACGCTACGACCAATAGGAGCGGAGCATCAATGAAAAATGTTCCAAAAACGGGGAAAATTTATTCTTTTTGAGACGCAACGTATTTAGAGTAGGTGGGCTAGCTTGGTAGGTAGCCAGTTGACGGGAGCGAAGCCGCGTGGGACAGCTAGTCGGAAATAAATGGGGGTTTGGCTCGCTACGTTTTCGAGTTTTTAACGTTTTTATTAATTTAAAGGTTCAAATTCGCTTGGCAATGACAAGTTAAAATAAGAATTTTTATTATGACGGATGTAGGAAATATTTTTATGTTCTATTGAAGTTGAGGTTCTTTATTTGTATCCTATTTTAAATTCCACCGCGTTCAATGTAGACTTTATATGTGTGGGAATAAGGGTCACTTTGAAAAAGCGACCTTATTGTGGTATAAATGGGGGTCACTATTTAAATTTATTATTTGGGGAAAAGGTAAAACATATGATAATAAGGGGGTTGTTAGAGGGTGGCGTTCATGGTTTATTATTGTGGGTGGACCGTGATCTGCATTTACTATTTGGGAAAAGAAAGTAGATTTTAATAACAATAGGTGAAAGAAAATGACTTAAATTCTCAAAAATTAAATGTTATGCAGTAGCTTTACCGCGGCAGTCCTCGAGTGCCACACGTCTTTTTTTTTTCAAATTAAGGTACTTCTAATTACATACAAATATTTTTTACTAACTGTACCTTATATCTTTGAACTTGTTTTGGTATTAGTTTAAACAATGGTATCTGTTCAGAATAGAAAATAAATATAAGTTGAGACAAATACCAGTGTTATTAGTTGTTGGTATTAGAACGGCAGTGTTGGCCCAGTGGTATCGGCCGCGACTTACAAGTTGTAGGTTGTTGGTTTCGAACCCAGGCAGGCGCTTTACTTTGTGTAAATTATGTCATCACCACTACTCTCAAAAACGGTGAAGGAAAACATCGTGAGGAAACCGGCATGTCCTAAAACCAAAAATTCGAAGGCATGTGACATCCACCAACCCGCACTGGGCCCGCGTGGTGGATTATTGCCCATCCCCTCTCATAGAGAGGAGGCCTGTGTCCCAGCAGTGGGAACATTAATAGGCTGATGATGTGATGTGTGATGTGATTAGAACGGAATAAATCTAAATCACAACTGAAACAAATAAAATATTGCTACCAAAACTTGTATATCACCAAACTTCACACACGTATAGCTAACCCTTCCGTACTAAATCGAGACACATGACAAAGTTACTAATGTTCCACCGTATACGTCGAATCACGTTACAATATAATTGGACAGATTTCTCCTGTCATTTTTCATATCCATGTTTCGAGTAGCCATGGGCATAGATCATCGGGGGTGATTGAGGGGGTGTGTAGTACGTACAAATTGACTAGAAGCTAAATGTGTCATGGCTGTTGTCATAAGTTATGGCAGGAGTCATTGATGATTTTAATGGTTGTCGCGTGTCAAGTGACTTTGGAACGGCGTTTAGAGTTTTATTTTTAGTATTTGAATAATGATTTATGTCTCTTCATGTCTGACTTGTGATAGATGGGTATGATTTTAGTTTTTTTGTTTATTTATTTAATTGTCTCGGTGGTTGCTATAGTCGCAAGTGCTAAACATTAGGTCATAGGTTTGATTTCCGGGTCGGGCAGTGCTATTTTTTTATTGTTGATAGGCTTGCGTTTGACCACTATCTCATCTGAATGTAAGTGATGATGTGGTCGTAGATGAAGCACGCTTTCCTAGAAGAAACCTATTCACTCTTGACTTAAATACTTCCAGATTGTAGCTATCAGGAAATACAGTCTCCGGCAGAGAATTGCACTCCTTTGCTGTACACGTAATAAAAGTTTTCCCAAAATGTTTGGTGCGTATTCGGTTTTACCGCATGGCTTTTCCTCAGTAGCAGCCCGAAGATATTAGCCCGGTTGATAGAAAATATAGACTAGTTCCCTATTACATGAGACTTTTTACATCCACTTTTTTGTCTGGATCATTGAGGGTGATTGAGGAGGTGCGTAGTACGTACAAATCGACTAGAAGCTAATGTGTCATGGCCGTTGTCATAAGTTATGGCAGGTGTCATTGATGATTTTAATGGTTGTAGCGAGTCAAGTGACTTTGGAACGGCGTTTAGAGTTTTATTTTTGGTATTTGAATAATGATTTATGCCTCTTCATGTCTGACGTGATATAAATGAATAAGATTATTTTCTATTAATTTATTATCTGCCTCGTTGCTAGTGATCTCAAGCTCTAATATTTTGGGTCCTGGATTTGAAACCTGGGTCGGGGAAAATGTTGGAATGGGTTTGAGGATGGAAAATATATTGACTAGAAGTTAATGTGTCATGGCTGTTGTCATTGATGATTTTAATGGTTGTCGCGAGTCAAGTTTGGAATGGCATTTAGGGTTATTTTATTTTTGAGTATTGGTTTTTGTCTCTATATGTCTGAAGTATGATAGATGTTTAGGATTTTAGTATTTCTGTTAATTTATCGCAAGTGGTCGCAACCACTGCTGCTAATCATGAGGACCTGGGTTCGATCTTCGGGTCGATTAATGGGTTTATGGGGTTTTTGCACCTGGATTTTCTAAAGATCAACTCGAACTCTGGATTTAGGCCCGGTTGATGGTAAATATAGGCTTGCTACATGACACATAAACATCATTATCATTTCAGGCGAAAGACGTCCACTGCTGGAAATAGATCTCTCCCAAGTGTCACCATAATTTGACCGGTCTCGTGTGTCTTGCATTCAGTATAAACATAATAAACGAAAATGTGGGTTTAGGTATTAATGGTACAAGTAAACTCATTCCTGACTAATCTTTTGGGGAATAATGTTGTTTATTATTAATGCATTTCTACGCTTTATCATTCAGCAATATTAGAACTTTTATTTAGACATTACGCCTAAGGCTAATATTAACACTACTAACAGTTAATCTACTTTTCTTCTCCAATTCTCTAGTATTTTTCGCCCATTTCTCAGAATAAGATCTCATCAGCCATAAAAACAATGCCATAATATTTATGCAAGACCCCAAACTCGAACACAATCAACTTCATCAACCGCGACCAACTTTTACGTCAACATAAAATGATAATAAATGAACCGAAAGCGTTCAAAGTCCGAAACTTTTTCACACTCAATAAAACATTTGATAAAATCTCCCGAAGGTCCTCATAAACTAGGACCAATGAAGTGACTTCGTTTGGTACAATGAGGGTTATAATTCAACAGTTATCATTTTTGGCCGCAATTTGCGTTTCCAAGCCCAGTGGGGGTCGTTTGATTGGATATGGCGAGTTATGGGTATTTGTTTTTTTGTCCAGAATTTATTGCAGTTGATACACCCCGTGTCGTTCGGCAAGAATGCTTTTTTATGGTGGTCCATGGTTGAGCCTATCTTTCGAATTTTACACGCGAAGGGGTATTATTATTTCAGGTTTGAAATTTTCTACTTTTGGTTATGACACCTTTTTACCGACTTCAAAAAAAAGAAGGTTATCAATTTGACACGTATGTATGTAATATTGTTAGAATTTCGCAATATTTACATATATTTCTCTATGTAAATATTGCGAAAAAAAAAAAGGTCCGGTGCGCAGTACTCATAACCGGCGTGTGTGTATGACTAGATGTATGAATGCGAGTGAAGCAAAAGAAGTATGTAAGGATCGTAGCAGGTGGCGTTCTGTAGTTTCTGCCTACCCCCATGGGAAAAATGTGTGAGTTTATGTGTGTGTGTTCTCTATGTAAGCTGCTAAACACGTGTGCTAAATTTCAGATCGTTATCATTCTTTTGTATTGGTTTAGGTATCATTCAACTTAGGGAATAGTGCAAGTTTCAGCAGTTTTCAAGATATGGAGCATACCACCGAACTCACGACAAACAGCACGAATGTGTAAATTGAGATAATATGAGTGTTTTGTCAATCCTTTACGTACCGTAATTGCTAATTTTTAGTGATGGTGTACTAAAACTGAAAAGAGAGAAATACAAACTATATCCCAAATAAAAATAAACCGACTTCATAAGCAAAACATTCGTTTCGTTTCGGAAGTCGGTGTCAAAATATGATAAAAACAAGAGGTACCAAAGACACCGACTTGCGAAACGAAAGTTATTTTGCAGTTATTAGTGTTTTGCTTTTGAAGTCAGTTTATGTTTTGTGAATGAGATTTTATTATATATATATTAATGTTGTTTTTTAATTAATATATTAAAACCTTTCAGTTTTTGTACGGTTGACGAGCCATGATACTTAAAATAAACTCAGAAAACCAACTACTTACGGTACTCTTTTAGTACTTCTAACTCTTTTTACCCGTCCCTAAACGTACGGTAGGCAATAGACATGTTTATATTTCTTATTCATCAGAACAATTCATCACTGTCACATGTCTTTCCAGCAAGACAGTTCAATCCGCTCCAACATGTCCAATTTATTCTCCGACTCAAAACACGAAACTAATAGAAAATGTCAAAGAACCAATTACGACTAACCTACCTAGATATACCTCCAAGTCCTAGGTCTTGTCGGAAATCTATAAATAATGGACAAAGTCCACCGTGGGAAACATCTGGTGTTCGTCGCGACGACGACGTACGGAACCGTTTGTCAACCCCTTTCTTGGCAATTACTATTTACGCGTCCGCGGAACCCTGAAAATTAAATGTCTTTCATGTAACGGCCGTAAGTGGCTGTCGAGGTAATGACCGGTGTTTATGTCGTGAATAAACTGGTGAGGAAATAGGAATGCTGTTATAATGGATGTTATAGCTTTCAGTTATGGTTTTAGATGTACAATTTTGATGATAAATGTTACTGATTGACAATATCTACGACTGTGTTCTTGGTAGTCTATTAGAATGATAGTTTTACAATTTTGATAATAGTTGTTATTGATTGACAATATCTACAACTGTGTTCTTGGTTGTCTATTAGAATGATAGTTTTACAATTTTGATAATAGTTGTTATTGATTGAAAATATCTACGACTGTGTTCTTGGTAGTCTATCAGAATGATAGTTTTACAATTTTGATAATAGTTGTTATTGATTGACAATATCTACGACTGTGTTCTTGATAGTCTATTAGAATGATAGTTTTACAATTTTGATAATAGTTGTTATTGATTGACAATATCTACTACTGTGTTCTTGGTAGTCTATTAGAATTATAGTTTTACAATTTTGATAATAGTTGTTATTGATTGACAATATCTACAAATGTGTTCTTGATTGTATATTACAATTATAGTTTTACAATTTTGATAATAGTTGTTGTTGATTGACAATATCTACGACTGTGTTCTTGGTAGTCTATTAGAATTACAGTTTTACAATTTTAATAATAGTTTTTGTTGATTGACAATATCTACGACTGTGTTCTTAGTAGTCTATTACAAAGTTTTTTTTAAGCTATTATTTTAATTGCCTTGTTAGTAAGGACCCAGTATTTTGATCCAAAGTTAACTCAACCAATGATTATACGGTAATCATTCGTTTCAAATTCCGGTAAATTTTTTGAGCTGAAATTTTGCATACACGTTTGGTTTGGACGACAATTCACGGTAAGCTAAAAATCTTGTTAAAAAAGGTTATTTTGTATAATGAAAACATTTTTTTTCGTATTTTTTTCTCATGTAAGAGACAATTTTCTTTAAAAGCAATAAAGTTCTTTAAGCCATATTTTTTTCTGGTAAACATGCTCATAATGAGTAGTTCTATTTTGTATCTTCATTGTTAAAGTTACATTTCAATGTTCAGCAAGGAAAATACCTGTAGCATACATTGTAAAAGTAGCACAAAAGACTTTTTATCTTGTAATAAAAATATTATTTCTTCGATAAAATCTACTCTACTAACAGCATCACTATGAAGGTGCATATCCCTTACCAAAACAATCTGGCGTACACTTAGTGGCAAAGTAAACGAACCGCGAAGTGTTTACGTTTCGTGTGCCTCATGTGTACACCGTGAAAGTGTGTCCTTAACTTGGCTAAGAGTGCACGTGCGTGATAGACTTATTGCTTGCTTATGCTTTCTGATGTTTTATATTTAGTGAGATTTTTGTTCATATGACGTGGTGTGAATAAAATTAGGTAGATAATAAACTCCAATTGTTGTATTCATTGGGTAACAACATTAATTAACAAGATGAGGGAGTTTCTATTGCCATCGTAATCTCGGTCTGTATCTGTCAAAATAGGTCGATTTTTTCTATACCTACTTTGTTATCAAGTTCGTTTATTGTCGCCGAGATGAGATCAGCAATTGAATTCAAAGGTATTTGAAAACAAGAATAGGCTTTTAGTAGGCCAATTCTCGTTTGATAAAATTAAAAATATAATAATAATATATTAATATAAAATAAAATTAAATTAAAAATATATTGAATACATTTAAAGATCTTTGGCAGTCGTTACGGGTAGTCAGGAGCCCGAAATCTGACACCAGTCTTGCCAAGGGGTATCGTGTTCCCCAGTTATTGGGTTGCTCCATGTAAAACACTGGTACTCAGCTGAATCCAGTTAGACTGGAAGCCGACCCCAACATAGCATAGTTGGGAAAAGGCTAGGCAGATTGATACAATTAAAAATATAATAAAATACATTTAATATAAAATTAAAAATATAATTAAAATATATTGAATAATAAAAATCTATCCAAGTCTGTGGCAAAATTAGCGTCATAATATTTAATCTTTATTAAAAACTAGTGACTTCACCCGCGTGAAAAGTATTTTCTTATCCCAAGGAAATATTATACCAGGATGAAAAGCCTATGTGCTAATCCAGACTTAATCAATCTCCGGGCCAACTTACATCCAGATCCGTTCAGCCATTCTGGCGTGATTGAGAAACAAACATCCATCCCTTCATCCAAACTTACGCATTTGTTCCTGTTCCCGTGGGAATACAGAGATAAAAAGTAGCCTATGTCACCTGGTCATAGTGTAGATTCTCAACGGTGAAAGAATTTTTGAAATCGGTCCAGTAATTTTTAAGTTTATTCGTTACATACAAAAATGCAAATCTTTTGCTCTTTATAATATTAGTATAGATATAGAGTAGTGGGCTGGGCACGTAGCTCGCCTTCAAGACCAGCGATGGACAAAAAGTGTGACTGCGTGGAAAGGGCCAATAGACAACAGAAGGAAAGGAAGACACCGAAATAGATGGGAGGACGAAATAAAATGCACAGCGGGTCCAAATTGGATGATTTTAGCAAAATCCAGAGAGGACTGGCTCACTTTGGATTTGGAGGAGGCCTTTTCCTGTAGAGGAGTTCTTGCAGAATGAATAATATTAAACTTGTTAATAAAACCATCTTGTCATAAAATAAAATAAAACATACTAACTAAAAAATCAAGAAATAATTACACTTTTTTGAAGTTACTAACCACTATTTTGTAAACCTAGATTCTGTAAGAAATATAGGCTTTTTTATTTTATTTATAGATATAGATATATAACAGTAGGAAAGCATTTATAATAGAAATAGTATAGTAGGAAAAATAGTATAGGCTTTTTCTAAAAATATCTTTAGGTATAAAATATACCTACATAAATTCATAGCTGAATTATGCTGAAACATTTCTGTTGTTTTTACCAACGCTAACTTTCTAAGACAGTGAACTCGGTAGAAGGCGGACTGCAAGAATTATTTATGTAACACAAAACTTCTACTCGCCACTTGTTGATGGCGAAGTTACAGTTATTTTTGCTAAATTATGACCGAGAAACAATAATAACATGGCCACCCCTGGCTCTTGTTTTATTCTTTAGAAGTTTTTAGGTTATTTCTTTCTTTTTGTTCTGTATTTTTTGCTACTGTGTCTTAATAGCTCACGAGATAAAGCTATTAGGAGGAAATGCGGGCAGAGAGCTCCGACTGAATTTCCTAAGTAAAAAGTCATAATTCGAGGTTTGGCTCTCACCTATTTCCTCCCTCAATATTGCACCAATTTAAAAGATATTCCATTAATTGAAAAATAAAAGATATAAACTATGGCCCAATTTTTTTTTTTTTTCATTTATAGTTGTCAAATTTGTACACTAGGAATCTGTTGACAGCGCAATTTTGAGCATTTTTGTGAGGGTTCTAGTGCTTCTAAAGATAATGTATAATCAAAAAGGAAAACATAGGGGCATATTATGTATTGTAGTTATTGAGGTAAGTACTTAAATAAGATGAACCTTGAAAAAGTTAGTCTAGATTATCTAAGGTTTTCCATCGTGGGCAAAAGTGTTCAACATTTTAACAAAAGGAATAAAGTATAGGTACTTACAAGAAGTTTATTAGATACATAGTTATCGATGCAAAGATTGATTATTTAGTAAGCGATTCAGGTACTTTTTAATTATGGAAATTGAATTTAGGTACTTAAGAAATGTAGGTGACTAGATAGGTACTCAGTACTCTAATGTTATCAATACACAACATTGATATTCGGTGAACGATTTCTATCCGAAAAAATCATCAATAAAACACCCTAAAACGTACACAGACCCATCCCGAATTCTCAAGGTCCCCTCTCTATTGCGTCACAACCCACAGAATATATTCCTACCGACATACCTATATTATCATCTTCTGCTTCGCCGGTCAATAATACAATATTTGGTCTCCCAAATGTGGGCCACTTGTTGCCCATCCGTACGTGCGTGTATCCACTTAGATACTCCTAAACAGGGATGTAAAGGAGCTCCGTAACCGTAACCGAATCTGATATAAAACTTCCGGATTATTTCGGATAGGGGCGGCATCGAAATGAAACACATTTTTGCTGCCCGGCTTAGCCGACATATTAGCCGCGCGTCGCTTGTATGTTGTTTATGATAAAAATCTAACATTCGTAACCTAAAGTATCCGAAACTAACGGTTAAGCCAAGATAATTTAAAATCCGAACCATATCTGAAACCGGTATATTATTATTTCCGTATTAGTATCCGTACGGATATAGAATAAAAAATATTATATACTAATATTATACGGAACTGAAACTTTGGATCTAGATACGGATTTAGATCCGAAATTTCAGTTCCGATACATCCCTGCTCCTAAAATAATGTCATCCTGGTCCCGTCGTCGGTTACATTTGCCGGGAAATTAACCGGAAACCAGACATTTTTTCATATTGGATGATATATTTTTGTATGACAATGGTAGTGGATAATACTCGTATGTTGGAGATATTATTGAGGTCTATTTTTAGATGTGAGGTGTTATTTTTGTTCAGTAAATTGTTTGTGAGATGAATAAGTGATTACTGTGTGTTTGATTTACTTGTTGTGTTAGAGAATTAATTAGATATTATCAAGGGCGTTTACCTTACTATATTTTGTGCAAATAACTTTTTGAAGCTAGGTGAAAGATACGGACCGCAATATAATAGATTCACTACAAAAAAATAAACATGTGCTATCTTTAATACCACGTCTTAGTTAGGTGGGTAACTCATTTACTGTCCCTTGACCATTGAGTGAGAAAGAGAGCACAAGTTTCTATTCAACCTAATTGCCAGTTTAACCAGGGATAGGTCTAGAGGGCCAATGGATAAGCTAAGGAAGATATGGAGGAATCGCAGTATAACGAAAGTCACTAAGATCAGACTCGTCCGTGCGCATGTTTTCCCCATATTTTTGTACGCAGCTGAGACATGGACGCTATGAGAACTGAAACGGAAAAAGATAGATGCTCCAGAAATGTGGTGTTGGAGAAGAATGCTTTGCATGTCTTGGACAGAATTCCGCACTAACGTATCCATACTCCAAGAATTCGGCATCAAGCGGCGTCTATCAGCAATAGTACATACTCGCATACTGAAATGCGGAATAACGACTCTATTGAGCGCCTGGTGGTGCAGGGCAGAGTGGACGGTAACAGGCCGCGCGGGAGGTCACCGATGAGGTGGAGCGACCAAATTAAATCTGCGATAGGAGGTCCAGTAAATGAATGCACTAAACTTTCATCTAACGGAGCCAAATGGAGAGAGATCGTGAGACGAGTGACAAGAACACCAGCAGTCGGGCAAAATTCATCGTGACCACGACCGCTCGCGAAACGAATAAGAAGAGAAGAAGTCATGCTGTCAATTTAAGGTCTACGGTTATATCCTACTTTTATAATAAAAGCTACACTTTGTGAGAATGAATGGATGTTTATTAATATTTCACGCAGAAACTACTGAACGAAATATGAAAGTTTACAGTCTTCTTTTCATCTTTTCTTTGTAGTACGGACTTCCGTTTCCGCACTTAGACTCCTATTCGGTCCGTTGTGCGTGGGAGCCTAACATAGCCAGCCTAGCTCCATCCAAAGGCACAGAAGCTTCCTGGGGGCTTCACAGGCTTCACGGAGCGAGCTCACTTTGCCGAGGATTTCTTCACATTGAGATACCACGGTCTCGCATTCCAGGATTACGTGGTTGACTGATTCTTCGGCGTTAAAACAGCCCCTGCAAAGTGGGCTGTCTGTGGCGCCTATGTTGAAAAGATGTCTGTTAAGGAGAGTGTGACCCGTTGTTTTCCCTATGATTATTTTTAGGTTATTCCTACTTAGGCAGAGAAGTTTTTTAGTTAGACGCGGGTATGCATTTGGCAAAGCCAAATCATCTTTTTGTTTCGATGAACTCAAATTATGTCTCAACTATTCTGAAATTTTTCTGAACACTTGATGCCCTAGACAAGGGACATTCTATCATCGCAAGCGAGGTGATAGCGATTGTCAAAAAGGTAAAATTGTATGGGATTGACAAGCGATATCGAAAAATCACGTGATCAATCCCTTACATTTTGACATTTCGACTATCGCCTTCGCTGACGTCTAGAGCCTCTGGACAGCTCCGTCATTCGCCATGTTCAGATCCTGGCACGAAGGGCAGACAAGGAGGCGGAGCATATCCTGTGACGGGGCCCCACACTGGCACTGTGTTTGAGATGGTTCTATGAGACTCTATTTGGCCAGACTTTTTCTACAGCGACCAACCTGGGCCCACAACCAGTTTATGTTTGTTTTCCTACTCCTCCTTTATTCTTTTTTGATTAATTTCGTTGCGGGATCCAAGACAGTTAAATTCATTCTCCGTGACTTCGTCGAGCTTAATTGCCTCGGCGCTTTTATGGTGGTCGTCACTGTAATTCTGGCTTTCAGGAGTTGCTGTGATATGGGAATAGTGCCGTGGGATTGACCCAAAAAGACCTGGTTTAGGGATTAATAATAATAATAGTAATATATTCTACGAACTATGTAGACTTTAATCTATCTCTGCACCAAATTTAAACCAGATCCGTTTAGCCGTTGCGGTGTGATTGAGTAACAAACATCTGTCCATCTAAACATTCGCATTTATGATTTTAGTAGGAAGTAGGATTAGTGTATTGGGGGAAGTACTAATTTAATAATATTCAAGTTATTATTGCAAAACACCAAAATATGAAATTTGAATAAGAAACTGAAACTACCTAACCTTAAAATAATAATAGTCATAGAAACTATTTAATTTCACTCAAGCATTTCTAATCCACAAGATGCTCTATCAATGTTTTTGCCTAGTCACAAGATTTGACTAATGACTTGTCTGCTACACCCGCGGCTTCCCACCGTCACAGTACGATGTACAGTCAGCAACATAAGACTGTAACATAAGCCGATTTTATGAATAATTTGTGGTTGATGTTATGAATAAGTTGACCCGCTAGATGTTGACCTATCCAAATAGTGCATACCAAAATCCAATAGAAAAGGGCTCGCACAAATTGCCTTAAAGTACCAACTATTGCAATTTTTCCGTTCCTGATAATGACATTCCAAACAACAAGATGAACATTAAAAACCGGCCAAGTGCGAGTCGGACTCGCTCGCGAAGTGTTCTGTACCATTAAAAATCACGTTTGTTGCATGGCAGCCCCACCTAAATATTTATTTTATTCTGTTTTAGTATTGGTTGTTATTGCGGCAACAGAAATACATCATCTGTGAAAATTCAACTGTCTGTCTGTATCACGGTTCATGAGATACAGCCTGGTAACAGACAGACAGACGGACAGTGGAACCCTAAAAATGAAATATTGCCAATGTTGTGCGACCAACGATATTTGATGTTTAACTACTTGTGTATCTGACTGTACGAGCTAAGGCATGAGTACGAGTATAATTTAATGTAGACTAACCCTTATATTGCGGGTTCATGAATTTAAGTGCAGATTATGTTTGTACTAATATTGTTTAAAATCAGCTTTGATATTAATTATATTTTTCGTGTAAGACAGTTTTGCCCAAAGCTATTTATTGTATCTGGAATAGAAATACAAATCCCTTTTATTTTCTGAGTAAATACGGAATGCTAGAATATTCTTGCATTTTTGTTATATGATTTCTGATACACACGTGTACATAGATATGTACAGTAAAGGGATTACCAAACCAAATTACTTATAAGATGCTTAACGGATGTTAATATCTATAACTCGGGTATATGCATAATTTTAGGAATTTTTACATGTAGGTTAAGTAGCTAAGTTGATTACATAAATCCAAGTAGGTACGAACATTTTTCTTTTACATATTACATAGAAGTCAGACATATCTGCATAAAAATGGGTTTATTATGAAATGGTACCTATAGGAGAGATTTTATGGAATTTTAATACATCTATATTAATACTAATATATTACTATCTATCTAATATTATAAAGAGGAAAGATTTGTATTTTTGTATGTAACGAATTAAAAATTATTTCATTACCACTGGTCTCAAAACATCGTGAGGCAACCGGCATGTCCTAGAACCAAAAAATCGAAGACATGCGACATCCACCAACACGCAACGGCTTGTGTCCCAGCAGTGGATCATTAATAGGCTGATTATGTGTGATGATGTGATGTGTGATGTAACGAATAAACTTAAAACTACTAGACCGATTTCAAAAATTCTTTCAACGTTGGGAAGCTACACTATCTCCGGTTGACATAAGCTACTTTTTATCCCTGTATTCCCAAGGGAACGGGAACTACGCGGGTGAAACCGCGAGATGTCCGCTAGTATTTCATATTTGTTTGAGAAGATACGATGCATTGGGCATAATGTACTGACATTGCGCTCACCTAACCTGAAAATAAAAGTTTTATCTTTACTGTAGCAAAAAATAACCACGGAAACACGACCTACAATTACAGGAAAAAAAAACAAATAAAAAAAAAAAGCTCTGGGAGGCATTGAAGCGACGAATCAACTAAGACGTTAATGATGTAAAACTTATCAAAGGGATTCTTTTTTTGAAAAAGGGTGATATAATTAAAAAGGTGAATTTTAACGAGGACGATTGTGAGCACCTCAGCAGATGTCACTGGCCACTGACATTCGCGTAATGAATATAATTCTTGCCGCTTTTATTTTGGTGTAAAATTTCATGTTTTCGTTTCGTGGAATGAATTTTAAGTTATAATTTCCATGTAAATACTGCACTATCATCAGGTAAATAAAAAAAATATTGTTATAAAATTTGCCGACTACATAAAACAGACAAAAGTGGTCCGTCGTGATGGTCGATGGCCGAAGGCCAATTCTCGTACCTACACACCTCCACCAATTCTTTCCATCGGTCGGCTGGCCAGGACGTGGCTGGAGGTGGATCACTGTGTTTCCCAATTTCTCACAGGGCATGGTAACTTTAAAAGAAAATTATTTTTCATCACACTTGCACGTAAACAGTATCAAAACATACAGGTTAACTTGGCCGTAATGCCCCATATAAAACCCTTGAGCTTTTTTGTTTGTCATGAAACCCAAGGGCGGTAAGTAATATTTTTTTAATTTATAGCACAGCACACAGGTCATGCAAGTTCAAGCAAGGAGTTTACACGCAATTGAGAAATTGTCTTAAAATGTTATCTAAACAGGAATTTCTTTGCAATCTCGCTACATGTTACTTAAATACTCAACCAATGTTCTTAATAATCGATTTTAATAGTTATAGTATGAAAACGTCGAAATTATTTAATTCTTTTTACACTTCGTCATGGTTGTATACCTACGTAAGTATTTGCCAAAGAGTATGTAACACTTGGTATTTGCCCTTAAAGTTTCTGAACGAAACACTGTATAGTCTGTGGTGTGGGCAAAAATTCGCCAACCGCTAAAAAAAGTTCAAGTATTTCGTAATAACAGCTGTGCTGACTTGTGTATTAAAGCTATAATTCATAATTATTACTCGCAAATGTGATGAAAAACATTGTATGTTTCACGGGCGGTACGGGAATTACGAACCTCGACTCAGAAAGCCCTCAGTCTTCGACTTCGGGCTTCTACTAGAGCCTCGATCGTTATTCCTTACTTACTATTCCTTCAAGCTCGTTGCATCGCCTTAATGTTAGTGTTCTACATCTGACTGCGAATATGTACAATCTGCACATTACATCTTATGGGAGTATATTCTTTGGCAGAATCTACGCAATATTATTTTGAATAATGTACAGGCTGCATCAGGAGTTGTTTACTTTACGGTCCTTGTAGAAACTAGAACAAATTGCCGTGCGTTCAAGCGTTTTTGCCATACCTATTATTAAAAACAAATATAGCAGCTCACAATGTTAGGACCCATTAATATTAATGCAAATTTATATCCGTGGTGCCAGGCAACTGGGCTTATCCCAGTTGTTAAGGACCCTATGTGCCTATTGGCCTTGTTTGTTCTGTCTCCTGCTTGATATGGAGGGAAGTGGAAATTTGTATTTTTTCCTACTCCTCCGTTATTCTTTTCTGATTAATTTCGTTGTGGGATCGAAGAGAGTTAAATTCATTCTCCGAGACTTCGTCGAGCTTCATTGCCTCGGCGCTTTTCTGGTGGTCGCCACTGTTGATTCTGGCTTTCGGGAGTTGCAGAGGTTTGGGATTGTCCCAATAAAAAAAACCTTCTCGCCGACAGTCAATGTCAATAATTTGTCAAAATGTATGAAAATTCGAGAATATAAGAAATATTTCGCGAAATAAAACACGGAAGTGTTCGTTAAAATCGTTGCGGTCATGTGATGTAAAATAAAAATATTCCTGAAGGATCTGGAGACTATGTCTGTAACTAAGACTTTTCTCATAAGCTTTATCGCAAAATGTAATTTTATCAAAGCAAACTGATCTCTCCCTTGGCTTTACCGGCCATGTTTTATGGCCGGTAAAGCGCTAACCGAAATGTGCATTTGGTTTACGCATCAATGGGTCATACCTAATCGTATCGGCACTCCTCCTGATAGTTAAATGGAGGAGTTATGCCCTCAACTTACAGCAGTTAGACTCTCTGGTTTGCTGCGTCACTAGAATTAAGAAGTTATTCTAGGTCTTTCATCGACTGCACAAAAAGGAGTAGGTCTTATGTTCGACTGTAGGTTTAAAAAAAAATGTTTTCACCGATTTCTCCATTATTGTGGGCCAATTTTAAAAATCCTTTTTGTAATTGAAAGGGTATACTCCCAAGGTATTCCCAATGTCACCAAGTTAGAATCTGATGATGGGATCTCAAGGAAATCGAGGTCACTTCTCAAATATTATAGGCATAAGTATAGTGATTTTGGTATTTTCATCAACATTGCAATCATTTGCACGCTGAATGTATCATTTGGTGAAGTGGAACAGATGATGAAGACCACAGACACAGTATAAATATGGACGAACAGTACGGAAACTAACCAAAGAAGACTACCATAAGCAAATCAATCCGTAAGTAAAGAAGAAGCAGATACGCTACTCTTTACTCAGTAAAAATTATAAATATATAGGCAGGGTAGACTGGGTAGGCATATATATTGGATAGTACCTAAGCCAAGTAAAAGAAAGAAAGAAAATATATTTATTTGTGACCCGCACAGGAGACACGAGATAATCATAGCCTTTTCCCAACTATGTTGGGGTCGGCTTCCAGTCTAACCGGATTCAGCAGAGTACCAGTGTTTTACATGGAGCGACTGCCTATCTGACCTCCACAATCCAGTAACTGGAGACGATATCCTTGGCTAGACTGGTGTCAGATCTCAAGCTTCTGACTACTCGTAACGACTGTCAAAGATCTTCAAATGACAGCCGGGACAAACGGCTTAACGCGGAGGAAACTCGCTATGTAAAGATGGTCACCCATCCACGGACCGACCTCGGCAAGCATTGCTTAACATTGAAGATTGACCCGTGCGGCTGTTATTATTAAGCCACGAGCTGTCACATGTCTTCGAATTTTTGGATCTAAGACATGCCGGTCCTCACGATGATTTCCTTCATCGTTTTGAGACCAGTGGCGATGAAACAATTTACAAAAAGTAAAGCGCCTACCTGGAACTGAATCCACGACCTACAACTTGTAAGACGCACCCGTTACTACTGGGCCGCCACTGCTCGCTAAAGAAGACTACTATTAGCAAATCAATCCGTAAGTACGCTAATCTTTACTCATGTTGATGTTAAATTATTGGATAGTACCTAAGCCATGTGCAAGATAAAGCTAGTCGCACAGCTACAAAATCTAAGCCATTTTCTTAAACAAACCTTTAAATATTTTAAGTACCAAAAACTTTCCAAAAACAAAACAATACGGTATTGCCAAAATACGTGCCCGAAACTAGTACATTCCGAACTACAAAGGCACGTTAAAATTTACATAGTAAAGTTATAAAACAAACTTCAACAATAAACTCTATTGTTGTCGCCGACGAAAATTACTGAAAAACTTAACTCAATAAAACAACGGACTAACATTCAAAAGTCACTTTGAATTACGATCAGAAACTTGAAATTATAGAGTAAATATTGGGAACGCTGATGGTTTAAATAAAAAACCGGTGAAAAGACGGTTTCGGTGCTAAGTGTGATTTCGACTGCCGTTTCAAAGGAAGAACGTGATTTATTATATTGTATATTGAAAACGTTATAGATAGTACAAATCATCTGTGCGCGCGGCTCTATGTGTGCGTGCGCTAGTAATTGTACATTATGCATTTGTGTGACAGTGACGCGGAAGTCGTCGTCCTAGCAAACAACCACCCCACACATGCATACACACACCTAGCACCGCGAGCAAAGAAAGAAAAAGAAAGAAAGAAACATTGTTTATTTGCGCCAGGCACGACGCATACCATAAAAATAATAAAAATACTTAAATACAATCATTACAAAGTATGCGTCACAATTACTTATCTTAAATCTCTGTGTGAAGTAGGTGTAAAATAAATCTTATTGATCCTATAGGTTTTTGATAGCTAGGTTAAACATTGACAACAAAATTCGTTCTTACTCAAAATGAATAGATTTTCAATAGATTCAAAAACATTTGATTGTGATTTGATAAGTCTATTCACAACAATCCGTTTCGTATTATATTTAGTTGTTAATTGCTATCATGTATTAATTTAATACCATAATTAATGTCGTCAAATGCCTCAAATACAGGATAATCATCACAATCTGATCTCAAATTGAGGTGTAATTATTGACAATTATCACATTGTTAGCCATGTTGCAATACAGGCGAGGAAGGAATATGATAAATTAAGTTGGTATACATGACATAGGAGTTTGCTGTATGGGCAAACGAATAATAATAATATGTAGGATGGATTATTTCGTTTTTCATACCAGCAATGATCAATATGATGTCACTATTTCTAAAATGTTACCTCGATATGCATGTACCATATTTTCTAAATAAATAACAAATACAAGTTAAAAAGTAGTAAAATTATTTATACCCGACTGCCGAAGGAGGGTAATGTGTTTATCAGTCTATGTATGTAAGTTTGTTTGTTCCTATGTGGCGTTCTAGAGACCGAACGCGTTGGCCGATTTTGATGATTCTGTCAGTAGTAGGCAGTATAAAAATTGGATAAGAAAAAAATGGCGGATTTTGGGCGCCATTTTGTAGGTGTTTTTTTTTTGTGGGTATCAAAATAAAGGGTTTTAAGAGGTGTTTTCAAAAATATATAACACTTATATGTTTAAATGAACCTAATTTAAAAAAAATAACTAAAAAGTTGTAAATAAAAAAAGTTAATTAAAAAAATCAAAAAACCCGACTGCTTAAAAAGCGAACTAAAAAGAAGTAAACAAGAAGAAAATCATGCTGTGCAGTCGGAGAATACATCTGGTTTTGGTCAGCCAGCTCGCGAATATGTATCCTCCGACTACACAGCATGATTTTCTTCTTGTTTACTTCTTTTTAGTTCGCTTTTTAAGCAGTCGTGTTTTTTTACAGATCTGATAGAGGCCGAGATTAGAATGGTAACGACGCTTCAAAATAGAAATATTGCCCATCTGTTCAGGCATAGCATTTTCTCTTTTTCTTTTTACGAATACATTTGTGTGCAAACGTAGGTATTATCAACTCTTTCGCCTACTGTTTATAATACCTCCCTTGATATACCTACATATTCCAAAAAGCCTGACTACTTATTTTCTTCAACTCTGTCATCCCATAGCTCATCCAATTCTACATCAAAAATATTGTAATTTACAAGCAAGAATCGCAAACTCGACTTCAAAATGAGGCCCAAACGCAAACTTGAATTTATAGCGACGATAACAGAACTCTGAAGAGGCGGTATAAATTTTGTTTGTAGTACTTTCGCGTTCAGTACAGTTTGTTACAAAGAAGTTAGGTGATAAAAATAATTCGAAATTGTTGTCTGGGTGATGCAAGGGGAGTTTTTGCATTATAATGTGGTAGTTTCAAAGTCATTTGTGATTTTGTTTATAGATAAACTGCTTTTGTAATGATAAAGCTTTTCATAAACAGGATAAACAACGGGCAAGAACGTCATTGTAAGGCTATATAAGAATAAGTTTTTGTTTTGTATAAGAATAATTTTATTTACATAGATAAAAGTATATATAGTGTATACAATACTTAATTAACTAACACTACAAAAATATACACTTACACCAAAAACTACTCACTACCTTAACTTAAAAATATACTAAACTAAAATATGGCGTTGAACATCTCCTCCAGATTAAGTTAAGCATAATGTCACAAAAAAAACATGTCATTAAATAATATTTAGTAAAATTGTTTGATGACCGTTATTCTTGCTTTTTTCTTTCTATAAATACAATTTTGCCTTTGTATATAAGGTGTAATTTTTGTTAAATCTCTGTTTGAAAAGATAATCAAAGTCAAAATCAAATCGTTTATTTAAATTAGGCCACAAAGCGGCTCTCTCAGCAATCTCTGGACGTTCTGATCTTATCACGAATTCTATCCACTGATAGAAAGTGCTCCTTGGTGTTCGGCATTGCACGGAATTCACACCATCTAATCGGGCTACGGACCCTCGGCCTCTTGCCTTCGACCTTGCCAGTGATCATCAGCTGCTCGAGGTTATGACCATTCTTTTTAAAAATGTGACCGTAGGATTCTTCGCAGACAGGTGGTGAAGAGCCTGGCCTTGATGTTCAGTTGTCGAAGGATAGACTCGTTTGTGCGGAACGAAATTACGAAATTTGTAACATCTTTTGTCAACACCACATCTCGAAAGGGTCAATGCCATCATGATCAGCCTTCTTTAGCGTCCACGTTTCCGAGCCGCATGAGTATCACAGACTAATTTAATCCCGGCAAAACGCAAATTAATATTGTTCATCTGAGACCTACCGCGGTACCGAAGCCACGGGGCGAATCTAGTATATTCAAATAACTTAACACGTTCGCTTTAGTAATTACAGGAACAGTTAAAAAGCAATTGTGTCTCGTGCGAGGCAAAACCTTGGCAACGATAGGCCAAATAGGTAACTAAGAAAATAAAATCCACTATAAAACATTCACAGTTCTTGCACAACTGACCTTTTATTTTCCGAGTGCCAAATACACTCGACATTTACACAAAGTGCTGGTGCTTTCATATTCAAATCTTGTTTAGTGATATGAATATAGCATCAACAGCAAAATCGTCCTTGAAAAACCGTCTTCCTGGCTTTACGCCAATGTTGAAGAAAGTAGATGTAGCTACTTGTGTTGGCAAGTTAGTCGTTAGTTGAGCTACCTACTATCTGGTTCCCTATCTCAAGTGCCTGGGTAGTTGTGCGCAAAACTACGGTGCCTTATCGCAGCTTCCGTATCTTCAGTGGTGTTACCAGTGAAGTTAACTAAAGAAAGATGATTCTATTTTATGGTCCAGATATAGATATCGAAGTGCTTACGTTTTTGCTAAGAAAAAAGGTCCCGACCTGTTTTTATCCAACATAGGAAAAAACTTTTTCAGCTGATTTAGAACCCTGATTATATCCAAGGACAAAAAGGTATTTTTCTTTTTAACCACAACAAAAAACAGCTAATTCTTTAAGCAGGGTGAATCACAGCCGCGGAATCCTAAACATTCCTTCAGCATTATCGTGTCAACCCAATTTAAATTCGCGGCAAAAAAACGACAAAATGGCGCCGTGCTCGCGTGCTAACCAAACATGGAGACAATAAATAAGCCTTTATCGCCATTTTAATAAATGTACGGGGAACCTCCTTAGAATAAATAAACGTGTTCAGCAATAAACGAAGGCTCGAAGGAGTATTTCCTTAGCGACAGAAACATAGCATTATGAAGTACACGATGTAGTTGCATATTCATGCGAGTTCTGTTAGGAAATTATAATAACGGAATTAGTAGCTGTAATTGGATGCAGCTAGGATATAATTGGATCTAGTTACTTAGTTTTCTGCAGCCCTCGGTATCTAATTTACTGAATGAAGGAAAAATGATAATTGAGAAATTAGAAAAGGAATGAAAATAAAAATCATGGGTTGAGGATAATGTTAAAAGAGGAAATGATTGCTTGACAATAATAATTAGTTAAATAGGCTATTAACTTAAATTGACCGTAAAATCACAACAGTTAATATTTGACAGTCGTATAAAATGGTTGTAACACAGCAAAGGAATGAAGTGAGCTCATCTATCAAGATCGCTGACTGTACAAACCTTTAAACCTACAAAAAAAATTGAACCTAACTTCAGTTACACACAAATCACTAGACTTAACACCACTAATTCGCCATCAATAGCTCCTTACCAACCTCGGATTTATCCTCGAAACCTCGGAACATCACCATAAAATTCCACTAAAACTGGCTCTTGGAGGTCTTAACTACCGCACGAAACCCAGAGGTATCGTATCACCTGACAATTCGCAGTGTAATGGTTCATTAAAGCCGGGAACTGGAGTGCGTAGCCTCGTCACAGTGGGCGATCTTTATGACCACATTAGTGTCATTTACTGTACTTTTAAATATCATTTCGCTGTAGCTTTTGTGGTTAGCTTTGTAGCGTGATGTTATTAGGATTTTGAAAGGAATGTGGGTTTCTGTGTGGACTTAGAATGATAGTGGAAAGTAATGGCACCGTTGTACGACATGTAAATTTTTTCAAGTTTTTACCAATTACTAAGAATTTACAATGCTATAAGGGTCTCTCATTCGTTTTTTAAAGCTGGAAACTGGGGTGCGTAGCCCCGTCACAGTGGGCGATCTTTATGACCACATTAGTGTACATATTACTGTACTTTTAAATACCATTTCGCTGTTGATGCTATAGTTGTAGGTTTATGCTTGCTTCTGTGGTTAGCTATTTGGTGTGATATAATTAGGATTTTGGTATGAATGTGGTGTTTTGTGAGGGCAGAGAATAATAAAATCAAAATCAGAGGGTGTGCTGTAGAGTATAGTCGCGTAATTACATATATAAATTCGCGGCGTTTTAAAATGGGGGTAGGCAAAAACTATGGAACGCCGCCTGTAATATTATTTTGCTGTGTTTAGGTAATATCATACATGTATCCAGGTTGTGATTACTAACCACCTTGCTTTTCTTAAGAAAATTGACAATAATATCTGTGTATGTCCCCTAGGACGTCCTCTCCCGGCCCTTAGTAACGTAGTTGTCCATAGTATTGAAATGACAATTTTTGTTGTGAATTTTCTAGGAGAAGAGTCTGAAAACTACCTTCTAGACCCCACAGAACCATAACCTTCTACCATAGAAGTTCCTTCTTAGCAATGCTTAGCTTTTAAAATTGGGATTTTGACTGCGCGTAGCCTATTCACAGTGGGCGATCTTTATGTCCACATTAGTGTAACTTACTGTACATGAAAATATCATTTCGCTGTTGCCGCTACTGTTGTAGGTTGACGCTTACTTTTGTGGTTAGTTTTGTGGCGTGATGTTATTTAGATTTTGTGGTAAATGCAACTGTGTTGTGGAATGAGAATTATACTACAAGGATGAGTGCGGGCGGCGAAAGATAGTATACGATTCGTATATCCGTCAATTTACGAACATTATTATAAGGGACTGGAATTTATCCATAGGTACATTAATAATCACGAATCGATTACGAGTAAGTGCACAAACGTCTTTAAATTACGTTTACGACATAGCTATACATAAATTATTAAAATATCAATATTATAGTCACCATCGGTTTACTGTAATATAAGTCTTGAAGAAAATATGGTTTGTAGCTCTACCATGTAGGTTTTCTCAGCAATGAATGCGTGTTTTTAATGCGAGGAACTAGCGGAACGCAGCCTCATCACAGTGGACGACGATCTTTTGTCATTTACCCTGGCGTTACGTTCTTTTTTTGTTATGGGGTGTTGTAGCTTCACGCTTTCCTTTGTTTTGTATTGCAATGTTATTTTGGATTTTGGAGGAATGTGGGTGTTTGATGTTAAGTTTTTTGATGTACGTGACCAATAAAATTTAAGCTGAAATTGACCACTTGAAGAATATGTGTCTTGTTTTCTATTGTATTCTTGCACTGCGTTGCATTGGTGAGCGTAGTTATTACTAAAAAAAGAAAACAACCAAAACCAAATTAAAGAGAGAAAAATACAAGAAAATTGCAATGATAAATCTAAAAGCAATATGTTCTGTGAGCAGAATAAATATCGCAAAGTTAAAATAAAATAAGCCAATAATACAACTACAATCCTTGAGAGCAATGCCACACACGAATCTAATATTCACAGTACTAAGTGCTAGATCAACTACAGCTTTATTATTCAAATGCATAAGTTCAGTGACTTTGCGATTACTTAATTTTATGTTCTACAAAGCAAACAAAGAATATCTGTTCACAATCAAAATGATTTTTAA
The DNA here is from genome assembly GCA_964057195.1 of Orthosia cruda. Lineage (NCBI taxonomy): Eukaryota > Metazoa > Arthropoda > Insecta > Lepidoptera > Noctuidae > Orthosia > Orthosia cruda. The sequence continues at coordinate 8,178,996 of OZ059832.1, read as the reverse complement.
AAACCAGCAACTGAATAAGCCTGAAAATGGTAATTTGATAAACTAATTCAGTCATTTGCATACAGCTCCAGGCGATAAAAGACAAAAGCGAGCATATTCAGATTGTTCTACGTTTTGTTTTCCACCAGATAAAAAGTGCACACAGTACTATTTGGATAACTTATCTCTGAATCACATATTGTTTGCACTAAAGAATATACTTTACAGAAAAGTCTTTAAAAAAACGTTGTCTTTAGCAGCGTGAATCGCAAAAATATAATAATTTCGTGAAAGTGTCAATATCATCGTGTGTAACGAAAGGTAGGCAGGAAGCCTGGTTTTGACAGTTTCCATTAACAAAATTAATTATATTGAGTTTATTAAAAATTCAATTTCACTTTTAACATCCGACCTTTTTCTTTCTCTTTCAGCTTTATCGATTTTATGTTTAGTTACCATCAAGCTGTTTTCTCTGCCAGATTTATATTTTCACACCATCACCCGCCATGCATTTAAAATTACCATTGTCTTCCCCTAGGGCTGCTCGCTCCCCCATCCAAGCCTCATTACACAGCTTCAACTGGGCGCATTCACGCCTTTGAGTAATTAATACTAATATCTGTCGCATAAACACCATCGGCTTTGAGAGAAACTGGCTTAGCTCTATGCTCTGTTTTAACTATCAATTCTTTATTGGGTACCATAAGGTATATAGTTGGTAGGGAAATAATTTTATAAGTCACTATTATGGACCCTGTCGGGCACAGCATAGATCAATTAGGAGAGAGGAGGAAGAACACTGCGTGTTTAATGTGATAAATTTTACCATCGGTTAAGTATTAGTAAGTAATATTGTTTTATGAAAACAGAATTGAATTTAAGAATTGTATTTATTGTATTATAAATTATATACATTTATTTATTTAGTAACATTGTACAAGTCTGTTATTTTTAAAATTATTCATATTATTATTTTATTTTCTTATTATTATTTATTACGTAATTTATATTTATTATCCTTTAGGTAAGTTATATACTGAATGCTTCATATTTATTTAAATTCTTTATTATTTCGGGTAATTAAAATACATTTTTATGGATATGACAAAAGTACTGTTGGAGTGCATGTTTAGTCGCGATGTTGGTAACTATAGACTATTTTTATGTCTTAAAATAATTTTCTTTTGTATGCCCTCTCTTTTTGAAATTCATTCTGGGTACTTACGCAAAAACTTACAAACTTTAAATATAGGCAGGGTAGGGATAAAAATTTTAGTTCCTGCAAGTGGTGTGTACAGCTGTCGGAGACTTCAATATTTACTAAGATTCTTATTCGTTTTTTTTGTAGGTTAAATAGCGTGGGTGCATCAGAGCTGTTGCCCCATAATATAACACCGTATTTAAGCCATGCGTAGGCGTACGCGTAGTACGTTACTAGTGCAGTTTTAAGGTCTGTAGTTTTTTGATCTCGCGGAGGGCGTAAGAAAATTTTGATATTTTTACCCTTATTTTATGAATGGTGTGACTTCAAATTTATGTGTGATTTAATGTTTTAGCCTAGCAGGATAAAACTATCAACTACTTCTCATATATTATTTTAAAGCTAAAGTTTATTTTTATTTTTTGGCGAGGGTGGAATGAAACTATTTTAGTTTTATTGAAGTTAATATCTAGGTTGTGTTCTGTCATCCAATTTATTGTAGAATCTAATATGAAATTTAACTTACCATTTCAATTGGTGTCATATTCACATGTTGTAAGTATAGATATGTCATCCACAAACAAGACACACGGCTCATTATAAGGAAGGTCGTTAACGTAAACAAGAAACAAGAAGCACACAATTACGTTTCCTTGCGGGATTATGGCGGTGATTTGTTTACTGTCGGAAATAATTCTATTTCTTTATTGCTGTTGTTGTAATGTTCGATTTCAACTATTTGTTCTCTATGCTTCAAATAAGATACAAACCAGTCATAACATTTTCCGCGAAATCCTATAATATAGTTTATTTTATAATATTTCAAATTGTATTTTATCATAATTATGCTTTATTTATATAAAGCAGAAATCCTATCGCGTATCAGCACTTGTATTTGTGCTTTATTATCTTTGTTGGTGAATTTGATTTTAGTATTGTAAGTTTTATCAGTTGTATTCTCACTTTTTTTCCCTTCATTTCTTTTACTTGTATATCGTGCTTCTTTATCCTTTACTTTGGTACTAAAGCTGAATCTTTATTGAAAACTGCTTCAATTAGGTTATCTCCAAATTGCAAATTATCGTCTTTGCTATAATATTATACAAATTATATATTTAAATTGTCCTCAGAATCTCATCTTACACTGAAATTATCCACAGATTACTCCCCCAGGTCTCATTACACAGGCGCACGATCGTCTTTGTGTAATTAATACAAAGACATCGCTGCAAGGCTCTCACGTATTGTCTTCCATTAAAACGTTTAATTCCAAGTATTTTATTTTTCTCTCCTTCTTTCTAACGTTTTTCATTATCTTGGAATTATGTGGTACTAAATATTGTTATATCTATGTTGGCTTCAGTTACAGCTTTATTACAATTTAGTCTTTAAACCAAGTTTATTTTTTTATTATTTTCACCGTAGACTGTAATTTGCCATCAAGCTTTAAATCCCAATACTTTAATTCTACTAAAATATCTTTCTGATTATATTTCACCCTAACATTTTTCTTTGTAATTCCCAAAATAATCTATGCTTTTAAATCCAACAAATTTTTACTTCTAACTAACGCAAATTATATTCCCGTTTAATTTTCAGGCTTTAGTATATAATTTCTATCACCCTGTCAGTCCCTAGCCTCATTACAGGCTAGTACATTATCGTTTGAGTAATTAACACAAAGGCATAGCTGAGGGCTCACACGTATTGTCTATCATTAGCGTTTACTACGTTTAAATTATGAACGTGACCGCTTCAAAGGATCGCCGTGCGAATGTGTGAATTGGATTCTGAATATTTTAATACTACAACTGTTTTGGTTCGCTTGTGTTTCTTTAGCTGTTGGTTGTTTTAATTCAATGAGTTGTTTTGAGTGAATTATATAATTGTTTACAGATTAGCACTAAGATTTCTGCAGTGTATTTTTTGTACATCTCACCGTAAAATATGAGCTTGAAATAAGCTATTAATCAATATCTTTAGGTGGAATGAGAGTTCACTTTACGCTCACTTCACCCAAAACTTTGCAGTGACTTTTAACAGAATGGACTGGCTGAACATTTTCTTGTGAGAGAGAATTGGTAGTTTAAGATATTTATCAAGAAAAGTGTTACCTATAATAGTGACAATCTAAGACGTCCGAAGACGTTTCTCATTTTACATGGCACGATAACTTTGTATGAATGTCTACGAAAAATCAAATTCATAATTAATTACTATGTATTATTACTATGACTAACAACAAGTTTCATTCGTAAGCATCAAGTTTAACTTATATAACGTATTTTGGAGCTATCGCATTCGACTTCTTAGATTGTCATGACTTTAAGTCTTCAGCTAACTGTCGCTCACTGTAGTCTTTTCATCATCATCATCATCATCAGCCTTTTAAAGTTCCCACTGCTGGGACACAGGCGTCCTCTCATAGAAGGAGTGGGCTATAATCCACCACGCGGGCCCAGTGCGGATTGGTAGATGTCACATGTCTTTGAATTTTTGGTTCTAGGACATTTTTTCCTTACGATGTTTTCCTTCACCGTTTTGAGAGCAGTGGTGATGAAATAAATTACACAAAGTAATCATGTAGTCTTTTACTTTATTAAAATTGATTTGTCATATTTTTATGAACTGTACTGTCTACAACTTTGGTAACTTCCGTTTAGAAATCCTATCTCTTCAGGAAATGTTATCAAATCTTTTTATAATTATTTTAAGTCAATTTCACAATTCCACCTATTAAAACATAGTTTTTACTTTTTAAACTTATAATTTAGTTTGAAAACTTAACGTCAAAGTGATTTTGTTCTTAGTAAAGCCTTTTCAGTAATTTTTTTTCCAGAAGTGTTCAACAAACTCCAACTGAATAACAACCAATAGACTTGCATCTGAGCGACATACAAGGTGTATTCGTTCTTTGTACACCGAAAGGATATACAGGGTGTACAAAGTAAGAGGGGTAGCTCGTAGCGTTGTACGAGTATTTTGCAATCGTTCTGAATAGGGGTGGTGATTCATCAATTGTGCAAAGTGCCACTTCATATTCGGCCCGTTTCACTGTCGCTTTGGGCTCCAAATGTACGCTGATTGGATCATCAGATTTTTTTTTTCATTTTTGACGATTAATTTCGGCGTTTGATCGAGCGTTTTGAATCGAGTACCTTTTAACTTTGGAAGAGCCGTTTTATTAACATGTAGATGAGAGATACTGAGGTTTATTGTTTTTTGGTATCGGGTGATTTTAAATTGGTACTGATTGATACATACTGATGAGGAATCTGTGTGTTTCTCTTGCTTTTGTTTGAATGCCAATTACTTGTATGATTCTTCGTTAGTTGTGTATTTAGTCGCTTAATTGTTGTCCCATCGGAATTCTGTTTGCGCAGACATTTGTGCCATCTTCTGCACATTATATCATTTTCCGCGTGGATAGTCTTCATTGAGATTGGCTTGACATAAATTCGGTATACAGAAAGATTAGTACGTTGCTGAAAATAATACGTTATCTTTTGGCAAATTTACTTATAAAACTTATGTTGTTCTGATTGTCATCCGAATGACATTATATTCAAATATAACTTCAATAAAATACCCTGCTACAACTTAAAGTATCAACACTCCAACTTCAAACTACACCAACACTTCTTTTCGTCTAAGCAAATAGAGTTAGTTGGATAATTTGACGCGCTGTCCCCTCGGGAAACGAACCTGCATCTGTTAGAGGGAGACGTACTCCCATACCGCGCAATCATCCGTAATGCACTTCGAATTAGAATAATATGATTTTAGTTTCCTTGCTATGCGTTTGAAATTTTTATGAGGGTGGTAATTTTCTTAGAGTTCTTTTGGAGAATTGCTTTTATAAGTGGCGTTTTTGTATGGCATTTTCAGCGTTGCATGTGGTATTTCTGAACAAATCTTTCTTGGTTGTTAAAACCTTAAAATGATCAGAAAAATACTTAAAAAAAAACATGTAATATTTTTTAACTTTGGCAACTTGGTATTGGTATATTTTATGCCTATAAAATCTCACCAAAATCTACATTGTTTCAGGTCTAGACGCCGAACTATACTACGTCAGAGAAGGCGTAGTTAACAAATACGCGACCAGCTTCATAGTGCCTATACCAGCTCACATAGCAGACTTGGAGTTCATGTGGCAAGCTCTTGGCGGCAAACCGGTAAGAAATGCGTACTATTGTCACTTATTGTGCAGAATTTGGTGTATTATATTTTTGTACGTTAGCCGTAGTGTGACTGAGGAAACCGTTTTACTATTTGACTAAATAGTGCTTTTTTTAAAATTGTTAGTGTCAGTAAAGTTATATGATATAGGTATATCGACTAAACCAATTTTATAATGCAAAAAAATGTACGTGTTTAATAATATTACTGTTAATTATATAAGTTAAAGTAAAACTTTATAAAGAAACCATAACTAATCCAATTCGACGTGAATACTCCAGCAGTATGATGTTTTTTTTGTATATCATATAGAAAGCCGTTTTTATACTAAGGAGTGGAATTCGCTGCCGGAGTTTGTGTTTCCTGACAGCTAAAATCTCGGGGTCTTTAAGTCAAGAGTGAATAGGTTTTTCTAGGCAAACGTGCTTCACCGTCGACCACAAAGCATCGCTTACCATCAGGTGAGATAGTGGTCAAGCGCGAACATATAGACTAAAAAAATATGTACGTGTTAAATAATATAACTGTAATAATATAATAATAATACTGTTGAATATATTAGGTAAAATAAAACATTATAAATAAAACTTAATTAATTCCACTCTACGTGCAGACTCTAGCAGTATCGATGATTTTTTTGGATATATTATGTAGAAAGCCGTTTTCATACAATTGGATTATTGGGCAGATATAAATTAATTAATTTGTGTAAACCACAACTTTATGCGCAATTACACTGAAACAAATATTACATTAGCCTCTCTTCAACATTCAATTATGCCCACCCAAACTTCGAAATTAAATAATCGGTTTAATTACAATTATTCTTTAGTACAAAAGCGTGAACAGCGAATAATTTTATTTCCAAACTTGTTTATTAAATTTTGTATTCCATTGAACAAACATTCGTCCGATATTGAGCGTGGAGCGTTCCGCATTTTCCAATTTGGTTTGAAAGCGATTTAATTTTCGAAAACAAAGGGACCGGATTAAGTTCTCATTTTTCGCAGTTCCGGATGTTTTTGGATTAGGAGAGGATCCTTTGTGCGGTAAAAGACTTTTTAGTCTACTTTGTGCATAATAGTGATTATGTTTTTAAATTAAAACACGATGTTGCAAAACTGTTACCTTGTGAACAACTAATAAAAAATAAAACATTTAAGTATATCCTGAGCGTAAAATTATCCAAAATAATTTAATAACCTACTTATTATTATTTTTAATTGCCAAAATACTTAATCTATTATAAACACATCAACACGGTCTAGGGATATTTTTAAAAAAGCGAATTACTATCAATGTGTTAATTATTTATATAACATGTATGTATTTAAAAGATACGTTATTTAATATTCTACCATTTTTTTAATAATGGTTAAGGTACTTCGATTAAAATTTCAAGATTTTATGGAAAAAAAATGAAGCATAGACGGAAACCGTATATGAATTAACTTTTAATTTATGAGTAAAAACTGAAAAAAATAGAAAAATCATTTAATTTGTGTTTATAAACTTGAAGTTAGTAGTCTGAGAAAGCGCCCATGATGTTCATAACACATCGGCAACGATTCGGCATGCTCAGAACAAGGTTGTCAATGTCTTGCTGCGGAATATTGTCCCATGTCCTTCTGAAGTGCGCAAAAAGTTGATCTTCTGTAGCCAGATTTTCAGGAACTTCCTTCAGAGCTCTTCTTTGCAGCATATCCCACGCATGCTCAATGGGATTTAGATCTGGCGATTGAGCAGGCCAGTCTAAGGCCCTAACATTGTGTGTATGTAACCAAGCTGCTACCGTTCTCGCCGTGTGTGCCCGGGCATTGAGATAAATTACAAACAAATCGGTGTATAAAAGATTCCAATGCGGTCAGTACTTTTCGAGTTATTTAATTGAGTATGAAATATCCCTAGACCGTGTTGATGTGTGTACATTTGGTTTTAGTCACACAACAAAAACCTCACAGGGCTTATGTGTGATGGCGAGCCGCTTATTTAAATTAAATTACAAATGGCAATACTGTGTAAATACAATATAACATATTAATTATTAAATTACATATAAAATACTTTCATAATAAACATTGATAAATTTTGTTGAAAGTTAAATTCATTGGGGAATCTTACTGTGTTAGGAAACGTTTTAATTTGTACTTACAACCTTTCAAACCCTTTTTCTATATATTTTGCAAGTCTTCTGGAAGCTTATTAAGAAAGTTAATTAACTAAAAACTTAATAAAAATCTTATATTCACTGACATACAACGTAGAGCTTAATCTGCTGTGTTTAGAAGCATGAATAATGCACATGATTTCTTTTTGTAATGAAGTCAAGCGTTAATTAAGATTTTTTTGAAAATTCACTTCCTATTTATGGTTTAAATAGGCGATAGAAGTTTATTGAGAGATCGTCTTTTTCTGCCGATGGGATTTGACTTCCAATCCGTAACGAAGATTCATAAAAAATATATTTAAGAAAACCTTTTTTAGGGTTCCGTACCCAAATGGTAAAAAAGGAACCCTATTACTAAGACTTCACTGTCCGTCTGTCTGACTGTTTGTCACCAGGCTGTATCTCATGAATCGTGATAGCTAGACAGTTGAAATTTTCACAGATGATGTATTTCTGTTGCCGCTATAACAACAAAAACTAAAAACAGAATAAAATAAATATTGAAGTGGGGCTCCCATACAACAAACGTGATTATTTTGCCGTTTTTTGCGATAATGTTACGGAACCATTCGTGCGCGAGTCGGACTCGCACTTGGGCGATTTTTTTAACCAAGCTTTTCAGCTTACCATGTATTGTCATACAAATCTAACGTGTATACAAAATTTCATCTTAATCAGTTGGGGATAACTACTTTTAATTATTAAAAAAATAGATAATATGCCGTGGAGTTTCTTGCCGGTTCTTATCCATAGGGAACGACCAACCCGAACCGTGCACCTTTTGTCGACCTTTTATAAGTGCCCATGTTGGCCTAAGTGAAATAAAAAATATATTTTGATTTTGCCTCGAACACACATACATACATATGCAAGTAAAAAAAAAAGAAATTGCTTGTAATATAAGAATAGCAGTCTGATCAATCAAGCGATCGCCTTTTGTTTGACTGTTCAATCTGGCCTTATATAATTTGGCATTGTATTTTCTTTCCAAAGACTCATTCTTCATTCTTCACATGGCACTCGAAGGTTAAAGAAACAAAGACAAACTCCCTTCATTATATTAATTCAGATTAGGATCGATCGGGGTCGATAGAGGTCACGAATGTAGTGACTCATCGCAAATACAGGCTCTGACTTACATTAATTAATGTACCATGTCCCCTAGATGAGGCAAAGGGCGTCCACAGAAGTCTTCCATTACAATTGGTATTGAGCTTTACACTGCACCACGCTCCTCATCATTCCGATGCTCGCCGTTTCTGCCAACACGGTGCGACGCCAGGTTTGACGGGGACGGCCACGCTTTCTCTTCCCATGGGGATTCCAGTCCAAAGCTTGCTTGGTTATGAGATTGGAACCCCTTCGGAGCCCGACACCTCCACCAATTCTTTCCATCCGTTCGCGTGCGGCTGGCCAGGACGTGGCTGGAGGTAGATCACTGTGATGCCCAATTTCTCACAGGGCCTGGTAACTTTAAAAGTAAATTATTTTCCTTCGAGCTTGTTGCCTCGCCATTATGTCAGTGTTCTACATCTGACTGCGAATATATATAATCTGCACATCATATCTTATGGGAGTGTATTCTTTGGCAGAATAAACGCAATACTATGTTTAATAATGTACAGAATGTATCAGGAGCTGTTTACTATACGGACCTTGTGGAAACTAGAACAAATTGCCGTGCGTTCAAGCGTTTTTGCCATACCTATTATTGGATTCAAATATAACAGCTCACAATGTTAGGACCCATTAATATTAATGCTAATTTTTATCCGTGGTGCTAGGCAACTGGGCTTATCCCAGTTGTAAACGACCCTTTGTGCCTATTGGTCTTGTTTGTTCTGTCTTCTGCTTGATATGGAGGGAAGTGGAAATTTGTATTTTTCTTACTCCTCCATTATTCTTTTCTGATTAATTTCGTTGCGGGATCCAAGACAGTTAAATTCATTCTCCGGGACTTCGTCGAGCTTCATTGCCTCGGCGCTTTTCTGGTGGTCGCCACTGTTGATTCTGGCTTTCAGGAGTTGCAGTGGTTTGGGAATAGTGCGGTGGGATTGTCCCAATTAGAAAAATCCATCTCCACATGCAACGCTTGATCTGGCGGTCGGTCGGGCTCTCGTGGCATTTGCTCCAACACCTCTACCTTGGAGATGGTCTCGGGCAAGTAAATTCCGAGAATGCGACGAGAGAAACAAAGACGGACACTATTTATTATATTAATACTCGAGGATCGATCGGGGCCGATAGAGGTCACGGCTGCACTGACTCATCGCAAATACTGGCTCTAATGAGAATGGATGTCTATTAACCTTGGGTGAGATGGGAACAGAGGTTACATTCCAATCATTCTTTGTTAGAATCTGAAGAATAATATTATGATATACATGACATATGAGTACACAGAAATATAATATGTGAAAAATGTCGTCTGAGTTTAGGTACAACGCGCGCTACGTAGTTGGGTACCTACGTTTTTTTTATAACATCAATTACAATGCAATGTACTTCTACCTAACTGTCACGTAGAAAGTTAGTTGGTATAAGTCCTGAAAAATAGTAACATACCTAAATTTTATAATATGAACTATTCATGTTGGGCTGAAATCTGGAATGGTCTGAAATTGCCAACAAGTAGTGAGAAAACATGGTAGACGATGCAGCTTATTCTTGTTGGAATACTGAAAAACATTGGGACTCCGCTTTTTGAATAACGGCTCATGAAATAGGCCGGTCAAATATTAGTGAGATACGCGGTTTTTTGTATAGTTTGAACATTGTTAGTTAATTTTGTAAGTAGACTTAATAAATTTTAACGGTAACTTTGCGGTTCAACCTAAATCCTAAGATCTGCAATTGCTGTAACGTAGAGAAAAAGAAAGTTGGCCAATTCCCGTACCTCCGTTGTACGAGGAGATGTAGGTTGTGGTACAACTGCACTTTTGACCCTTGACTGTACATAATATTTTCCCTATTGTGTGAACATAAAATCCAACAAACCTACATATGAGTTTTGTTATAGAAACCTACATAGAATTTATAGCGCATGCAATGATAGTTGGAAACGAGTGAAACTAAATTGGAATTCTTCCAATACATACATTATTATTGTAGCTTAATGACTACTGTATAATTGTCGATCAATACATATCTATGTAGGTCATAAATGCAGTCTGTATAATACTAACTGGAAGAAAATAATACCGAACATTGAACAACATGCTTGATCACAGTATGAAAGCTGTTAATATTCCTACGTTTCTTTCAAATCTTAATTGAATAAGGTCTTTCAAAATGGAGTAAATTATGTTTCAAGTGGTGATCAGATAAATAGAATTCTAAGAAAGTTTATCTCACTTCTGTTGTTTACTTTCTCATCAACAGAGTCGGATAGAACATTTTAACTAAATTTAGTTTGACACTGGGCTTGTAGATAATTTTATTGTTCTGTATTTAATTCTGTACCAATCTGGCTTAAGATACAGTTTATTTTGTTTTTTTTTTTTTACAATCATAATAATCTTACACACTGAAAAATCTGTCACGTCCCTATGTTGTACCTACACAATATTCATGGTGTTATTCCTCCCCAGTTGCCGTACGTGATGGGTATAGACTACGAGAGCAAAGGCGCCATGCTGCCGCCTCAGGTCAATATATCCGAGCGAGGGTTTGTACCCACGACCTTGCAGACTTTTAGGTAAGTTTACTTTTTTTTCGTGTGTTGGTAAATCGTCTTGTATGCCTCTGTCTGTGGAAAATTGATGGTTAATCGATCTACTTCTAATAGAAACTATGAAGTTCCTTCTGCTACCATGAATTTGACTTGCATGGTAATAGTTTGCAGTTCACATGTCCATTGTTTTCGGCAATGATTGTCATCAGCCATTGCCAGAGGTAGCGAAGCGATATGTATCAACTTAGGCCCACAAATGGTCAATAAAGTGTTTTTAAGTATTTGACCATTTTAAGGCTAAAAATAAAGAATTAGTACAGTTAACTACGGATCAAAAATAAGGCATTAAATGAACTAGTTGGTCAATTCTATAGCACTCCACTACATTCGGCAGTAGGTATTACAGGCGGGTGAAGTCATTGGATGATTACCTACCCCAATTAAATAGGTATTACAGGCAGCAAAACTTCTGAAAAAATTGCCTGTGTAAGTGCAACTTATTAGGATACTAATAATATGTAGCTCTTTTTCTAGGGTGCATTCGTAATGAGGATGAGTCAATGGTGATACATGAGGTTATTTATTACGCTACGAATTTTCTTGAAATGGTCATGTATTTGATTTGTAGTCTTGTGAGTCAACTAAGGCTAACAGATGCCGAGTTTGAAGTTAATTCCTTGCAGTGTTAACGAAAACTCACTTTTAGTACACTAGAAAAAAAGACAAAGAATAAACTGGAATAGGTAATAGGGATTCCCTGTTCTATGCAAGTGTTGTTTAGATTATTTCTAAAAATGAACAGACGCAAACAAGTTTCTTCGAAAGCTTTATTTTAAAAAGTTGACAGTAAAAAATATGAATTCCCTAAAGATACTGTTATTTTTACAGAACTTATTTTTCCTTCTGAGATAAAAATAAAAATTCCATTAAACAAGGCAGATAAGAAAAACAGATCGGAAATTGATACCTAAAACCTGGCCTTTTACAATTTTTAGAAGTTGAATATTTTGTTAAGGGGTTTTTACTATTTACACTCCGGGTAACACAGAGTATTATTGTCATTGCCTTCCAAAGCATTTATTTGACACACACGAACAAAATAAAAATGGTGACAGTCTTTAATAAGTACTTTGTAATACTGTATTTTTTATATAAGTCTGGTAACTGCTTATTGACTGTTTCTTACTTTGGATTTTAGTTTCCCTGGAGTATACCTTATTGGCTAGGTTAGTTAGTTTTGTTCCTAGCTTCAGTCTTGTTGTAAATAGTTTTATCAGCAATTGCAAGAATTTCAATTACCAACTTGTTTTGAGTTACTTCAATACGAGTATCTAGCAACACTTCTTCATAACAAATCATATTTTTCCTCTTTCTCAGGGTTCGATTACCATGCACGGGTACCAGGAGCGCAGAAATCCTAGTGTATATGCAACTCAACATATCTGCACCGGACCGCGCTCATAAGGACGTACGGTTATCCTTCAAAAGGAATAAGATTTGCTTGAAAGGTAGGTGTTTTACTTAAAACGTGTAAACTATATTCTTAGATTGTTTTATTTTGGCAGTATCGCTTCGAAGCTACCTATAGAATACCAATAGTTAAGAGATGTAATAGTTTAACAACTAAACAAAAATTCTCCAGCTCTATATTTTATTACTAAAAATATGAAAATACTATAAGAGAGAAACATGCCAAGAAGCAGTGAACAAGTTTCCATATCAATGCTCATACTCACAATCAGATATGAGGTGCAAAAAAGAGGGAATTATAAGCTAGCATTGTGGACTGGCCACATGGTGAGAACAAAACAGGAGAAATGGAGCAAAACAATTACAGATTAGTATCTCAGAAATGGTAAACGGAGCAAGGGAAAACCAGTAAGGAGATGGAGGATAAGACAAGTCTTACAATATACCTAACTGGAGGAGAGTGGCCCGAGTTAGAATACAATGGAAACGGCTAGAATTTTGCCAAAAGGCACGCTGGATTAAGAGATATACTTTAACACACATAAAAAAGAAAAAACAATCAGAATAGAAGGGCTCATAAATAAATAAAGTTGTGATTTTAGATTGCACGTTCCAGTGTACTTCAATGCCGATATTTCTCGCTTTCATAAAATGAAAAAATAAACGTAGAGACTAGCGATGTACTTCGAGTCCTTTCCAAAAGAAACCTCTCCAATAACTTCTGAAACTAAGAAAATATATGTGACCTAGTACTGAGTTAGTTTCCACGTACACTATCATACTTTTGTCTCTCGTGTTTAAACTTATACGGATAAAACTATGTTCCTTAGTACGTACTACATACTTTCTACTAACTCTGGACAAAGTTCCGTCGTTATAAATGTTGGTCCGCTGGGAATTGATTACTGAATACCGAACTGAGCAGTAATGTTATGGGAATTCTTCATCTATTTTATTAATTTGTTGTTTGCCATGCATGTATTCGCGATTTCAAAATGGTAAAGGAAAAATCTTGTGGAAACCGACCTGTTCTAAATCCAAAAATCTGAAGACTGACTGGTGACTTTGAATTTTTCACCAATTCGCACTTTGTTCACGTGGTGGATAACGGTCCATTCCCTGTCTTATCATAAAGAGGAGTTCATGTCCCAGTAGTGGATTTTAGCTGTTTGTGCAACTTTTTAAACTGTCATTAGTAATTACAATGTAGACAGTATCAAAATAGTAAGATAAATAAAAAGCCCTAAAGGTGCCTCTGCAATAAGCACCTTCTTTTTTTAAACGCTTTGTCGCATTGTCACTTCATTGTATCCTGCGGGAGCCTTTATATTGAACTCAACATACCAACATCATCCATTACTTACTCGCTGGATACAGATATATTTTTTACCATGTCGAGCTCAATAAAGTCTCTTTGTTTATCGTTTCTCCTACATTTATGCTCAACGTCTTTATTTACAACACTCTTTGATACCACTCAACCTTCCACAAAATTCACTGGAGTGGAAACATAATTCGACCAACTTAGTCTTAAGTCTGGACTTCATTATTCAGGACTTTAAACTTGAGGCAAAAACCATTAGGTACTGTGGGGAAAGCCTTTAGTTTAATTTACTTGTTAAGTAGTTTTTCAGTTATTTCTTACTCCGGTCACGTTTTGTGAGCCAAGAAGAGCTGTTCTTTAGTTTGAAATATTTAAACGTCCCATGTTGGGAATATTTCTTGACTTCCCGAGTTATTGTTCTTTGAATGGATGTGAAGGAATTTTAACGGAAGTGTTGTGTGGTTTCCATGATGTTAGTAGATTTCCTGTTTATGTAGTATTAAATTTCTTATATAAAAATATTTGGGCGTCAGAACGCTCTAGACAACTACCAACGAAAGCGTCGCGCCAGCCATAGAAAAAAAAAAACTGTCAGAACTATCACTATCTCTATCAAGTGATCAATCTCCTATATTTTGGCATCGAATAACAGTTTGTCTAGCTAGGACAATGTTTTGTTTGTCGATATTGTGTGGATAAAGTATCCGGCTCGAAGGACCAAAAATATTAATGTTGTGCGAATGATTGCTAATAAATAAAACAGCTGACTAAAATGATGGCAGTAAAGTTAGTTACCCCCCTTGCTTTGGATCCTATTCTTAAATCAACTTCCAATTTACAAATTCTGCATAGAAGTACGCAGAGCCTGCTTTATCAATGCCTTATCATAAAAACGTAAATCATTTCGATAAAGAAAAGGAAAACTGCAATTTCCATTTCAAATAGGGACATAAAGCTATTGAAAAAGTGACAAACTTTCGTTCCCCCTCAAACAAATCATATAACTACGATTGCCACTAAACCGTAGTATGACGGGTGCAAACTTCGAAATTATTCACCGCAATAATAATAACTATAAATTATTGAAACGAGGGTAGTAATAATGCACCAATAAAAGTGTTGAAACTGCGGGCTTAACGGTCTCAGTAGACAGGCGCGATGCGACAGTGCGACAATGATACGAAAACGCATTTCATACAAATTGTTAATTGAATTTAATTAAACATTTTCGTCGCATTCGCATGTCGTATCGTTGTCGCATTGTTGCGTCACAATTGTCTGGTGGTGCCTTAGGGTTGATAATGAAAGTGGAAATGTATTTACTAGATTCTATTTTGAAGTTCCTTTGTGACTAAGATAGTGTCTAAGGATAGCAGACATTGAATGTTCACAAAGTTCAGAAAGGTGTGAAATGAGGCTTAGTTACCTAGTCTGTGTAAAACGAGATAAACACCTAGCAAAGCTCTCTTATCTATAGCTTAGGACTATTTATCAAAGACGATGTTTATAAAATACTAAGCTATTGGCTGAAGTGGGAGATTTGATTTTGTTTATGTACGTAAAATCTAAGTATTTATTATAATACTAGCGGATGCCTCGCGGTTTCACCCGCGTAGTTTCTGTTCCCGTGGGAATACAGGGATAAAAAGTAGCATATGTCAGCCGAGGATAGTTTAGCATCCCAACGGTGAAAGAATTTTTGAAATCAGTCCAGCCGTTTCAGAGTCTATAAGGAACATACATACATACTTTCTCTTTTATATACATAGATAGATTAGCATGACATCACACCTGTATTCCTCGAAGGCATAAGTGTGCATTTATTTTCAAGTTTTATGAAATAGATGGCCTATTACCATCAATTCCAGATTTAAAACCCATTTCTGCTTTGCCCGAATTAGGTATCGAAGAATCCAAGGCCTTATGCTAAGCAGTATAGCATTACTCCATCCCGAAATTATATTTTGTTTTAATGGATGGTACATATATCAACGAGCGAAAATAAATTCAAGTTAAAGGTGTAGTTTTTTTTTCGAGTTACTGATCATGGCACCGTCTCTGGACACGATCGGCTTAAACGTGTTAAACAATGAAACTTCACAACTAATAGATCAAAAATCCTTGCAAACAACTGTCGAGTTGTTATTAATATAAACCAGCAAAATAAGCCTTCCAATTTCAAAATCCACATCATATCCGTACACTCGATGCCAAAGTTACATACAAACTCCTTTCCAAGCAGTAATCAGAAACAATAACGAAAGTCGTGTATCCTTATCGGTGCTAAGTCAGAGTTTCGTCCCACAAATCACTCCTCCGCACTCTTTATTAGCATGTAGACGGGAGCGCAACAGGATATTCTTCGAGGGATGGAGATGTATCGAGGGCTGGGTAGGGTTGTCGCGAGGTGTAATTGTCGGATGTGTGGGTAATAAAAGTTGTATAAATTTGGGATGCAGAGTGAATATTCTTTGGTATTTTGTATAGTAATCTTATGGAGGTAGATATGTGGTGTTATCGAATACCTTTAAACGAGCAATTCTTTTATATAAATATATATAGTCTAAATCTCGGAAATGGCTCCTACGACTTTCAGGAAATTTAGTATGCAGGGCCTTTCGAGCTGGGTTTAATTTTTAGAAAACGTCGTTTTTTTTTTCACCCGAGCAGAGCTCGATCGCCCAGGTACTAGTTTTTTAAATGAACAAGTCGTTGGTTTCAAGTAAGTAAAACTTGAAGTTGCAGTAGATAAATCTTCTGTAAAACAATTTCCAGTGTGCCTTTAGACAGACTTCTGTTTTATCGTAAGTATAAGGGCGCAATTCGTAGTATCATCAACCCGTAATATCATACAACTTTCGCATTGCATTGCAGTCGCAATATGCCAAAACACTTCTAATTTTCCTACTTTTTGTCAAGTCATTGACATTTAGGCGATTATCACACTGTCACGCATCACGCTGCATGTGGCGTGAAAACGCACTTACGCGCGTACTTTTTTTTTATTATTGGTAGACTCCACTTGACCACTATCTCACCTGATGGTAAGCGATAATGCGTTTTTCTATACAAACGGAGACTTACAAGCCACGCATTCACGCGCTACGCTGCGTGGTGCGTGGCAGTGTGTTAACCGCCTTAGTGTTGCAGAAATGATACTGCGAATAGAATTTTAACGATATTTTAATTATGTACGAGATTTGACAGTCTGTTTGCTAATTATGAATTCGGGAGGTTACACACTACATCCAAACCATGTCCATGAAATGTCGGTACCGAAGTAGCCGTAGTACTTCTTGTAGAGAAGCTTACGTACTACATCCGAACTCTATCCGTCATAATCTGTCATAATTCAGAACATTTTGAACTCGGAATTCAAACACGGACACGGACGTGTAGTGCGTAACCGCCCTTAATGTATGATTTTGACTCAAAACAAGCAGGAAAACAAAACCCCTTCGCCCTTTAATTTTACTATGAAAAACATAAAGATAAATATTTTCAACAGACAAAGTAAAAGCCCTACCAAAAATTCTCCTAAATCCTCAATAATCCATGCGTTACAATAATCTCGCGAAATTCCCTTGCCAGCCCTACGAGCCCCTCTTTTAATGTGTTTACAAGACAGTATCGATTGTTCTATTGTACGTTTTATTTGACTTGGAAATTTTCGTGTTCCTTTTACACGCGTTAGCGTCTTTTTATGTTTATTTTTTCGCCATTTTCTTTTTACAAAGCAAGGAGGTTTATTTTGAGCCACATCAAAAGATTCATAATTTTCGTGTTCAGTATGGTAATTTTTATCGGCTTTAGAATCTTTCTAATTGAAATTCAGTTGGGGTACATATGTTTTATGTTGTGATTTTTGAGGAGTTTCTTTTTTTCAGGACCCTTGTTGTAAGAAGGAATTGGCAAGGTTTTGCTTGTTTGGTCTTATCAATCAATTCAGATTTCCCCCCTATGTCTATTTGCCGATATTATTATTTTAGCTTCAGCAATTTTTACTTACTTGATGGCAAGGCACCCAATGATTTTTTTATAAAATACTATAACAGTTGCTAGAAGCCACCATTTTGAAGGTTGAATTTAGAATCTGATAATCTAGTATTTTAAATCAAATGGATAGATTTTATATAAAGATTTTATGAAAATATCTAAGTTGCAGTAGTTACATCAGCGCATATACCCTTCACATCAAACCTGCTTAAATACTATTGGTCACGATGGTCTAGCTAGGTTAATCAAATACACCGGACTGACTAAACAGTTTACGAAAACATTTCGAGGAAAATTGGACTTTATGGATTATCGCTTTCATCAATACACATGCCTATGCAGTGAGCAAGCATATTAACTCTCTTTCTTTTAATGAATTACATAAACAAATGATTATCAAATATTTTGTGACCTTATTCTAAACTATTTTTTTGTCTATCTAATCTATCTTACAGGAACCGTGTATTTTTTTAGAATCAAAATCTTAGTTCATAGGCAATACTTTAGTGTGCTTTTATTAAGATTTACTAATATAGTTTTTTCCTAAGGTACCATTCCCCTTCTAGATATTGTATAAATAATTATATGCTAATAAAAAATCAAGGTTTTTAGCTTACCGTGCATTAATTGTCATCCAAACCAAACGAGTATGCAAAAATAATTGTTTAAAAATTCATGCTTAAAAGCATTGAAAGTTGATAATAAGATTGACAAACAGCATTGTTTGTTTTAATACAACCTAACCTGAACAAGAAAAAAATCAGTTATTCCCTACATTTTCGAGCTATAAGAACAAAAAGTTAATTCTTTCACCATTCCATCATCTATTCGAAAATTATCAAGGCCAATCATTTATTAATAATTTTCCACCTAAATGAAAAAGGCGACTCTAATGGTAGTCATCTTCCTTCTCCACTAAACTCGAGAACTTCGTAATGGTAAAACTCTTATTCCTTGGAGTCCTTGTGTCCTTAATCGGTTGAATAGTCTCGGAAATTACCTGTAGCCGACTGGAAGTTTGTAACAACATTTGTAAGGGTTTACCTATGTTGTTAGGACTTGTTAGCTGTGGTACTAAAGTAGAGGTGATTACTTAGGTAACATGGCATAAGAACATGTCTTTGTTGAAAAGTAAGGCACAGGTATTTAGTACAGCTAAATTTCGTTACTTAGGTTTAAAGATATTTATTTTTCATAAGAACATAGCTGAGCAGCTCATGGCTAAATAATAACAGCCGCACGGGTCGATCTTCAAGGTTAAGCAACGCTTGACGAGGTCGGTCCGTGGATGGGTGAATATTTCAACATACCGAGTTTCCTCCGTGCCTCGGAAAGCGCGTTAAGCCGTTGGTCCCGGCTGTCATTTGAAGATCTTTGACAGTCGTTACGAGTAGTCAGAAGCTTGAGATCTGACACCAGTCTAGCCAAGGGGTACCTTATTACCCAGTTATTGGGTTGTGGAGGTCAGATAGGCAGTCGCTCCATGTAAAACACTGGTACTCAGCTGAATACGGTTAGACTGGAAGCCGACCCCAACATAGTTGATAAAAGTCTAGGCAGATTGATTTTCCATAAGAACTTATAAATAACAGTTCACTTATAATGAGATACAAAGTTACTTAATTTAATAATAATATAATATTTGCCTCTGGGGCGTTGGTGACGTTATAGGGTACATACATATTTTTTTAGTTTACTCTTAAATAAGTTAATATTAGCACATATCTTCCGGTAAATTATTGAACAGCTGTGCTCCCTGCAATAATACTGTTTTTTGCAATAATTAGTCCGTGCACACGCAGTTGCTAGTTGGAATTTGTTTTTACTTCTTGTGTTGTATATTATTGTTGTTTTATGCAATTGTATGTTTGATTGTACGGCATTCATGGTGATTTTATTTGAGAGAGAGAGAGAGATTTAGCAGGTTAGTTTTGCCGTTTTTTTTTTTTGTTGCATATAGATAGTAGTAGTTACTTACTTATGTTTAGGTCCCTTGTAGCAGGGGCGAGGCTATTGTCATGAACCAGCCTCTATGATAAATTCTTTATTTAAAGGCCCAAAAATCTTTCCTCGACTTGGGAATTGAACCTAGCACAGCAGACTCAGCGGTTGCGCTTTTGACTACTAGACCATCGCATGAGACTTTTGAATACCATTCGAACGGGGCTACATTGATATCTGCGGCTACTTTGATGATAACTTATTCTTTTAAGTTTTTGAAAGCTTACTCCGTGAAAACGAAACTCATCTCAGTATTCTTTTTAAAATTTGCGACACTGATATGTCAACCATGTTTTGTTTTAACATTTTTATTCATCATCAGTGTTATAATGTTCCCATTGTTGGGACACAGGCATCCGCTCTGTGAGAGAGGTAATGGGTCATAATCCACAACGCGGGCCCAGTGCGGGTTGATGGATGTCACGTGTTTTCGAATGTTTGGTTCTAGGACATCACACGATGTTTTCCTTCACCGTTTTAAGAGCAGTGGTGATGAAATGAATTATACAAAGTAAAGCGCCTGTCTGGGTTCAAACTCACGACCTACGACACTTAAGTCGGGGCCGTTACCACTGGGCCACCACTACTCTTCCTAATATATATAATTTTTATTAGAGCAGATAAAACTTTAAGTACAGTCACGCTGCATTTTTTTCATATTTTACAAAATATAATTCAAGTAGTCATGTCAATTTTAATTTCAAAATTAATCTATTTAACCCCGTTTTACAGTACAAAGGGTATTTACTAGTCGCTACACATAATATAACATATGTTGAGCCAACTTATATACAGATTTATTTACGTACTATGTGTGTACTCACATTTCATCTGATAAGTTTAATGACGTTATAGCAATCAATCGAGCACAGCCCCCGTACCCTGACGTGTCAAAACTATCATAGTTCGACTGTAAGCAAGGGACAGATGTATTCTTGTGTCACCGCCCAGATCTATTACGTTGCAGATCGTAATAGATCTGGGGTGTGACCAGCTGAGCAATTTCTAATAGATAGGTCATAAATAATATCCAGTTTCCATGCTAAAATGTTGTGTTTAATTTAATATAAAGCTAAGATGCAAAGACCTAAGAGTATTTCAACTCTTATTTCTCAAAGAGCAAAAGTGCAATTGGTTTCCGAGCTCTGGCAAAGTGGGTATTTAAAGTTCAGGTAATTTATCAGTAGTAGCGGTTCGATTAGATTTAAACAATAACATTTTCAGTTAAATTAAATATAATTCAAATGGTTTATGTTATAATTTAAAGTTGCTGTAGCTTCATATTCATGTAGGTATTCTGAGTTTTCTTCTAATAACAACACATTTTTTCTGAACAAACAACCTTACCTAATCACCAGTCAATCTACAAAGTGATTTAGCAATAATTATCCCCATTCACCAGGACACAATTTGTAATATCAAAACATAATTTTATTCAACAACAGATAACCGTATCATTGTTGAACAACATTATATTACGGGCTGAAATTGTCCTCACCGTCCATAATTGTAAGAAAAACCTTTCAAAACCGTATCGTTTCACCACTTAGTCTAAATTGACACTTAACAGGCAATATCCCTACTTTTTCTAGCTCATCCACCTGTAAATCGTTCTCGGCTTTAATTTTAGGGGACAGTGTAATAAAGGCAGAGTATTCAAGCTCATTATGTCACCATTATACACCCTCCTTTATTTCCAAGTTTTTTATTACGCTTGGTATTCAATTTAGTGGCCGTAAGCGGTGGGTGTGTCTGTTTATGGGGCAGCGTTGAAATTGTCACAGTTATTGTTTAGTGCTGTTTTGGAGTGATTTATAGTGCACTGTTTTATGATAAACTGATTTATTTTATAACACTTTTTACAAAACAAACAAGGCCAATTGGCACAAAGGGTCGTTTACAACTGAATTAAGCCCAGTTGCTAACATTGTGAGCTGTTATATTTGATTCCAATAATAGGTATGGCAAAAACGCTTGAACGCACGCCAATTTTTCTAGTTTCTACAAGGTCCGTATAGTAAACAACTCTAGATGGAGCCTGTATATTATCCAACATAATATTGCGTTCATTCTGCCAAAAAAGACAATCGCATAAGATATTATGTGCAGATTTTACATATTCGCAGTCAGATGAAGAACACTGACATAAAGACGAGGCAACGAGCTTGAAGGAAAATAATTTACGTTGAAAAGTAACCATGCCTTGTGAGAAATTGGGCAAAACAGTGATCCACCCTCAGCCACGTCCTTGTTTGTTCTGTCTCCTGCTTGGTATGGAGGAAAGTGTAAATTTGTAATTTTTCTACTCTTCCGTTATTATTTTCTGATTAATTTCTTTGCGGGAACCAATTCAAAAACTCATTCTCCGGGACTTCGTCGACCTTCATTGCCTCGGCGCTTTTCTGGTGGTCGCCACTGATGATTCTGGCTTTCAGGAGTTGCAGTGGTTTGGGAATAGTGCGGTGGGATTACTCTTTTTAACCAAGGGTAAAACTCTCCTGGGTTAAAAGGTGTCCTTTGTCCTGAATCGCATTGCGTCCATATGAACGTACTTGCAAATTGCACTAGTGAAAATCGCTCATCGTCAATCGAATTGCTTCGAGCATTAGGAAGGTCTAAGTCTACCTGTATGGCAAGCTTCACACAAATCATTTAAGCTGCTGAGCCGTACAACAAATTCGTAATATTGATAAAGGAATTATATTGTTTGCAGAATCAATGGTTAGTTGCTATTAGATCAATAAGGGATCAAATCGCCTATATCTTCTGACGCTGATATTTTAGTTAAATTGTCGTCAATTTCATTTTGATGTCATCAGTTACGTTTTTAAATGGAGGATCTCTGAATTTGCCAGAATACGATTTTCTATACTTTGGTGAGAACTCTAGACAGTCCTATGATTTCTACATTTGAAAGTAGTCCGATGATAGATTTTCACACATATTTGCGTTCATTAGAGCCAGATTAAATTAAAGCGCCCTGATGTACAAGTATCTGCAATATATTTCGCCTTGTCGGTTAAGCTGCCAACTGCGTTGTCCTTTTAATTGGTACCTAATAATAAATGACTTTGGCACCACATAAGTCCCTACTTTGGCACTTAACGTAGGCATAAATAAGTGCACTTATTTTTATTCTAAAGGGGAAAAAGTATTTTGAATAACATCTGCCCTCATCTTCCACTACTGGTAAAATTCATATAGTAATTCCAAGAGTCTTTTGCACTCGTGAATTTAGTGCAATCTCAAAATGTGAAAAAGTGTCTTTTTTATATCAGAGATTTTAGACAAGTGATATAATCTATCAACAAAAGCGTCGTCATAATGGGATGTTTAGGTCCCTTCTTTGGCACTTAACGTAGGTATAAATAAGTGCACTTGTTTTTATTCTAATGGGGAAAAGGCTAAAAATAAAACCAAAAATATAATTTTGAATAACATCTTTCCTCATCTTCCACTACTGGTAACTCTCTGATAGTAATTCCAAGATTTTAGCCGAGTCTTTTGCACGGAAAAATTCAGCAGAACTCGTGACTTTAGTCCAATCTCAAAATGTGAAACAATGACTTTTATCTACTCCGGTTTCGTTATATTCGAATTATAAAATTGACAGCGGTTTCATTATGATACCCATAACGACATCGGGTTGCATTATGTGAATCGTCATAAATTCTTAAACACAAGCAAAGACATTCTGAACATACAGCCAGGTACCTATAATATAACTTCGAAATCGAGACAACGTAAATGATATTTTTAAAAAAGGAACAAGTTTAGAACAAAAATATCGTATACTATTTGGCTGTTGCGGCTACAAGATCTTTGCCTTATACCTAATAATGACTAAATAAAAAAATCAATTAAAAGTGGGCGCGGGTAAAAAATTCTGAGTGAAATTTTGTTCCAAATTTTATTAAAAATGTCTTCAACATCAAGTGATATTGAAAATACATCACCAGATATAACAAATAGAGCAGTTGCGGCTACAAATAATTTATTACCAGAAAAATCAAGACATGTAAGTATATGAGAAATGAAATACTTAAACACACTTCCTGAAATACTTATTTGTCTATATCTGTGTTTTATTCCTTCCTTCGTAGATAAAATCTTGTATGCAACTGTACGTTATTGGTCTTTTAATAGCTCGTGCCCACCTATTTCCGTACGCGCTACGCTTGTACCGAAAAATGGCACTCGTATTAAAATACCGTCCATAACGTAACAGTTGCATAAATAGCTATTATTATACCAGAGTTTTTAGACAAGTGGTATAATCTAATAACGCAGGCGTCGTCAAAATAGAATTTTAGTGGACCCTTTTGCGTAGAAAAAAATAAAGAAATTATAATTCTATTTAGTCCGACAGTGAGATTATCAAATTTTGCTTTACCAAATCAATGAAAATTTCCAAAGTTATCGCAACAAAGATCAGGAGTGGGTGCACTAAGGCAGTATAAAGTGTACTAGCGGCGTGACGTCACACGATATTTCAACGCATTATAAAAAATACGTGCCAATATTTTTTATTAGTCTACTTGACGGACAAAAAACAAATTTTCAGTAAACTACCCTATTTAGCAGCACTCGTGACATCAGTGCAGTCGCAAAATGTGAAACCAAGACCTTTTTTAAACCAGAAATTTTAGTCAAATGCTATGATACCTGCATTCCTTTTATTCAAAACATAATAATATTTATAGTTTATTTATAGTTTGTTTGTTTTTATTTTTTGTTTGAAAGCAGTGGTGGCCCAGTGGTTACGGTCCCGACTTACGAGTTGTAGGTCGTGGGTTCGAACCCGAGCAGGCGCTTTACTTTGTGAAATTTATTTCATCACCACTGCTCTCAAAACGGTGAAGGAAAACATCGTGAGGAAACCGGCATGTCCTAGAACCAAAAATTCAAAGACATGTGACATCTACCAATCCGCACTGGGCCCGCGTGGTGGATTATAGCCCACTCCCTCTATGAGAGGCCTGTGTCCCAGCAGTGGGAACTATAAAAAAAGGCTGATGATGTGATGTGATGATTTATAGTTTATTCGTGGTTTATTTTAAATATCTTACTGTATTTTTTTTTGTGTGTTTGTACCTATTTTTACATGCACTACAGATCTTGGTATCCGTACGTCACGTCCTAGGCGACCACTGAAAAACAGCGCCGTGTTGTGGGTCCCCCACGGCACAGCATTATGCTGAGTGGAAGCCTTCTTGCCACAATCACGACATGCATCTGCTTTTATTTACACTCGCATTTTTTTCTTTTATTTTACATTTCTAACATAATTTAAGAACTGCAAGTTACACTATTGTTAAGTGTTTAGTTTTCAAAATCTTTTACCACTGTTCTCGTTCTTGAAATGTAATGTTTGTATGTCGTTTTGTGGCAATTAAATATTTTTGCATACTTTTTCTTTTCTTTCTATGATGTTGATTTATCGAAAGCATCGTCATAGCGATTAGAAAAAAACCAAAGTGAATGGGAATTAATGCCAAGCGCTATCGAAATGTTACTTGATTAATCGCCTACATTTTGACGTTTCGACTACCGCCATCGCTGATAAAATTATACTTCACTTTAGAGCCTCAGGCCTTTATTTTATAATCCAATAATTTAACCTCATTATTTCTTCCCAACAGGTCTATCAACAGTAGTAACCCACAACGAGACAGCCCGTCTCGCAGGCGACGCGTCACAGAATACAGGGGGAGTGCTATTTGCAGCCGGGGGCTGCGCGGCTGCAGCATTAGCGTTGCTTACTGCCGCCGCTGCAGCAGGCACCCTGTATAGGAGAGGCAGTAAGGCACGGCATCATGATTCGATACAGTAAGTGGGCATTGACAATATAAAATAAGGTCCAGTCAGTTTTTTAAATTATTTTTGCCACTTTATACAATACCTAGTTCAAATCTACAACGATATTTGGTTTGACTTAAGTATTATTATAGGGTTTACTACAGCATAGGTTCATCATCATATCAGCCGAAAGACGTCCACTGCTGGACATAGGCCTGCCCCAGGCGTCGCCACATTGACCGATCCCGTGCGTCTCGCATTCAGCGCCTTCCCGCAACCTTAACCAGGTCATCAGTCCACCTAGTGGGAGGCCTTCCAACGTATCGTCTTCCGGTTCGCGGTCGCTACTCCAGAACTTATCTGCCCCATTGGCTATCCGTTCTGCGGGCAATGTGCCCTGCCCACTGCCACTTAAGTTTGGCAATTCTTCGGGCTATGTCGATAACCCTGGTTCTCTTGCGGATTTCTACATTTCTGATTCGATCAAGCAAAGACACTCCGAGCATGGCCCTCTCCATTGCCCTTTGGGTAACTGTAAGCTTTCTGATGAGGCCCATTGTGAGCGACCACGTCTCAGAGCCATAGATCATAACTGGCAACACACACTCGTCACAGCATGGCTTAGGCATGGATTGCCTAAGCCATGCTGTGACTCTATACTGACTGCTGTGCTGCATGTTGTGACTCTAGACTCTATGCTGTCTTAATAGTATAGAGTTTTTATTCATATAACTGAACGTTACGAAAAAATCTCATGCTGTTATATTTTAAAACGCTTTTATATAAGTTCAATCTTCAGTTTTGTAGGTTTTTAGACTACCAATATTTTTTCAAGACCTAAGATTACGATTTATTTTTGTTTGTGATGGCTTGCATGATTGAATAAGTCATCATGTAGCTCAACCCTATTTTAGGGAGCACGAGCTGAAGCTCAACGCCACTCCATCATCAACGGGATACATGCACAAGCATGACTCATTTAAACTGCCAGACAGGTATGAAATAGTTTAAATTGAATAATATATTAATGTTAACGTAATGCTTACATACACAAAAACTGCTTTAACCGCATGTAGGTGTTTAAAATCAATGTCAAGGATTCAAAGGCAAAGAAATAGCATAATTAATAAATTTATTTTTAAAACAGAGGTGTAAATACTTAAACACTAAACAAACGTAAACTATACAAAGTTATACTAAACCTAACTACTTACACTATTCCACATCGCTGTCATCCGGGGACGTGCCCAGAAGACTGGCAGCATTGCCACGTTGAATGGCAATGCTGATACTTTGCGCAAAAAAACGAGCCAGCCCTCTGGTCACGCACAGTGTCGATCAGTCGGCGAGAGATATCCTTAAAAATTAGACGTGCACTCGGGCCCCACGACCCAAGCGTTTCGACCCCAAACGGCTCAAAACTGTAATTACCAATTAGATTACAGTAATTGCCGCTTAAGGGCCTCAACAGCCGCAGCAGCAACGCCAGCATAGCTGGCCGAACTAGGAACATGAGATGGCGCAAGGGTGTCGACACAGGTTGCGTCCCACACCAGAGGCCTACCCACCTTCCACGGCACCAATGCCATGCCATCTGGTCTCATGTCATTAATAAATAGTAGTTAAATGAAACTACAAAACACGCTTTAATAGAAAACCAAATTAAAAAGTAGAAAATTGTTTTCAACTAATTTAAATTAAGATTAGTGAGATAAACAAAAAAAATATTTTATGGTAAAAAAGCGTGGGTGAAGATCCTGGTAAGGATAATGGGACAAACTATTTAAATTATTACATAGTCATCTGTCCTTGATAAGTGTGTAAAGTTTCAAATAAATCCGAAGTTTTGAATGGGGTGAAAATCACGTTCAAACATTCCGTTACATAGATTCATACATACCAAGCTAATAAAAGCGTGTTAAAAAGAAAGAAAAGGAAATAATGAATTATTGATTCAATTAGTTTTAAATTGCAAAATCTTCAAAAGCGTGATTCACCGTCGACCACATCATCGCTTACCATCAGGTGAGATAGTGGTCAAGCGTAAGCCTATAGACAATAAGAAAAAAAAAAGCTTATATCTAATATTTACTAGCAAATAATAGGCACCAACACAATTTAATTTTGGTTAAAAGGCATTAGTTTTCACAATCAAATCAACTTTTACAAAATAATGAAAACGCAAGGAAACAACAATAAATCACTAACAAAACAAAGTAATTTACTTCGTTAATATTTATACGCATCAACAACATTCAGCGTCCGATTTGTACTTAGCGAAATATACGGCTCCAAAGTTTGACACAAATTATCTCACCATCCAACTTTGTTCAAGTTAATTCGCAAAGTTATGGAATAAAGTTGCTTTAATTTATTTAGCTTTACGTAACAACAACATCGGCGAAATATTAAATTAGGTGATGGTAGGTATTGTAGAGAAGAGTGTAAACAGTTTTGTTAATTCTAAGCTCGAAAGATAATAAATAAAGTAATCTAATCTCAAGTAATATCACTACTATATATAATACTAACTTCTGCCAGCGGCTTCGCCTGCGTGTATTATACATACAAAACTTCCTCTTGAATCACTCTATCTATTAAAAAAAACCGCATCACAATCTGTTGCGTAGTTTTAAAGATCTAAGCATACATAGGGACAGACAGCGTGAAGCGAGTTTGTATTATACTATGTTAGGATAAGGATAATGAAGCAGCAGTTTGATTGTTTGTTTGTTTGAAAGCTCTAATCTGTGGAACTACCAGTCGGATTTGAAATTTTTTTTTTGTGTTGGTTAGCCCATTTATCGAGGAAGACTACATAACATTACGCTACAACCAATAGGAGCGGAGCATCAATGAAAATTGTTGTAAAAACGTGGCAATTTATTTCCTTTTGAGAGCTTCCTTACGCAACAAGCATGTAGGGTAGGTTGGTAGTGTAGGGCAGGTAGGAAGTGTAGGGTTCCTTAGGTAGGGTACCAACTCTACCCTTAGGAGGTAGGTAGCCAGTTGACGAGAGTGAAGCCGCGGTGGACAGCTAGTTATATACATTATAAGTATTTTAACATTCCCACTGCTGTCACAGAGGTCTCCTCTCTTTGAGAGGAAATAGGCCGTAATCGTATGTCTTCGAATGTTTGGTTCTAAAGGCTCCGCACATGCCGACTGCATGGCCGCCGGTTTTTACCACTATCTGATTATAAAGAACCATCGATCGAAAGCGCGAAATCCAAAGCGTAATTAAGCTATTTCCGATTGTCAAAAACTATTTTTATTTCGAATATATGTCACAGAGACGGTTGCAAAGCTGCAGAAGCTAGACTAGTGAGGAATATAATAAGAAGAAAAACACGATATAATATTAAAATTAATTAAAATTTAGAAAATCCCCGATACAAAATCCTATGCAAAGTAAAAAAAATAAGATTCGTACTCGCGTAGTTTATTTATTTTACTTAGCGGTTCCCCGACGCGAGTACGAGGCCTATTGTTTGCATTTTAGAGGTTTTATGTCAGGGGTTTCTTTATTTTTAATTTCATGCTTTTTAAACTACCTATAATATACAAAGTTTAAGAAAGACTTCCATCGACAATCTATCAAAACACGTTATTATGAAATCGTCTTGCAAACAAGTAAAATTTAAAAATTTAAAAAACCCCCGACACATTTATCTTGCGAAAACATCACGATCTAAACAGTAAAACGCGCATAACTTTTGAACGGCTGAACCGATTTTATTCATACATAGCTAAAAACACTCTCGATACAATCACCTTTCAAACAAAAAAAAAAAACTAAATCAAAATCGGTTCATACGTTGAGGCGCTATGATGCCACAGACAGACACACAACACACAAATACACAGACACACAGATACACAGATACACAGCAACACACCTCAAACTTATAACACCCCTCTTTTTCCGTCGGGGGTTAAAAACCCCAGATTCAAAGAGTAAAATGCGGGTAACTTTGAAAGGCTCAACTGATTTTAATCAAACATGGCTAAGAAAAGAACACTTCCGATAAAGCCAAATTTCAAACAAAAAAAAAACAATTAAAATGAGTTATCCGTTTAGGAGCTATGATGCCACAGACAGACACACAGATACACATCAACACGCGTCAAACTTATCTGTCTTTTTCCGTCGGGGGTTAAAAGGAACACTGACGGAACAAAAAAATTTAGCAATTTTCAAACCCATGAGCTGTGTGAATTTTCAAATCCAAAAGCAGCCCTAAAAGTGTTTAACCTTATAATTCCACGAAAACAAGTATATAGTACGCGTATTCTAAGAAGCCTTACTTTGCCGTTATAAATTTCGACGAATTTCTCATGAATACGCCGAAGCGAATCTCGTTTTTCAAGTTGCTAGGCAAAATATCAAGTTACAGCGATGTATTTGATTTCATATCTTTAAGATTTCTGCTTGGGAAAGTAGAACAACAGAAATAAAATAAAAACTCGTATCAGCACTTTACGTGAATACAAAACTGATGAGGCCTTAAAAAGTACTCAGTAATTGCTATCCAAGGGGCAAAGAAATCTAATCATATTATAGTCGACAGGGAAATATTTTGAGAAAGTTTTAAGAGTTTCGCCACTCGAAGTAAATTCAATAGCCGGCTCGTTGAACAAAGTCGTTTAACTAGAAAAACAAACATTACGTTTGACTTAGAAGTTTAAGATTGGGTTTTGGCATCTACGAAAATAAATAAGAAAACAGGAAATTGGTTTTTAAAAATGTTTGAAAAATTTTGGTGAACTGAAAATCATTCTGGGCAGAGAAATTGATTTTAAAAAGCAATCTATTAGATGAAATATTTTTTCGTCGAAAAATAAAATTGAAATATGTCGAATAAAAAGTCGTAGCAGTGAGCGCTCGTAGCCACGTAGTAACTCTGGACAGTGATGTAGTACGGTTCAGCGACGCGTAGCACCGACAGCGCTGCGTAGCATAACGCTACGTAGCGCTACGCGGCGTAGCACAGATGTATTGATACCTAGCTGTAAATTGTATCGGCTGATAATACAGCCAGACAATCCGGTGTATGTCGAACAAAATTCCGGTTACAATATTGGTAATAAAAATTAACACATTGTCAGATCAGATAACGTTAACCAGAAGCTTCAAATATTAAATGTGTCATGGGCATTATAATTTGTGCATTATTCCAATTTGTGCATATTGATAATAGGGAGCAGTGGTGGCGCAGTGGTAGCGGCCACGACATACAAGTCGTAGGTCGTAAGATCAAAACCAGGCAGGCGCTTTTCTTTGTTTAAATTATTTCATCACCAGTGCTCTCAAAACGTTGAATTAAAACTTCGTGAAGAAACCAGAACCAAAAATACGAAGACATGTGACACCCACCAAACCGCACTGGGCCCGCGTGGTGGATAATGGCCTGTTCCCTCTCACAGAGAGGAGGCCTGTCCTGGCTGCCCAGAAGTGGAACATTAAAAGGCTGATGATGATGGTGCCATATTGGATGAATATTTTTGTTTTTTATTATTTACACATACATCATAGTCGACACAGAACAAAAAAATAAGTTTCTCTTCGTCATTAAACTCTAATTTTCAATATTCTAATCCTATTCACGAAACATAAAACTCCACAGATATTTTTATTCCAACTACAAAATAAACAACATCTAAGTCACTGAAACTAAATAGCTAAGTTCGCTCATTTCTGCTAGCGATACGAATTTTCTTTATACGAGGTAAAGAATTAGGGCCGAAATTTGCTTCCTACAATAGCAAGGCTCAGAACAAAGCATACAATAGCGTTACATTATGCATGCCATATAAACTGCCCGTAAATTAAGGAAAAACTAAATTCTTCGAACATATTCTTGAATAGGGGACCCGACCCTCGATGCCCTTCGGGGCTTTATAAATTTTTCAATAATATACCAATTTCAACACAATATCAGGTTGAAATTGACCTTAAACATGCTGGTTGGTGCAATTGAAAAGGGAAAGCGGATTGCAAGAATTTAATTGTATGTATGGTTCTTTTCTTCTAGACAAAACGTGTCAGTTTTGTATGCGTTGTTTTAGACAAGAAAATACTAAACTTTAATATATGTGTCAAAGTTTTCCAATAAATAAACTCTAACTAATACAGACCATTAAAACGTTACTAAAATATTTTTATCAAATTAACTTTAACTCATATAAACATAGCAACAAAACCATAATAAAAACCGGCCAAGTGCGAGTCGGACTCACGCACGAACCGTACCATTATCGAAAAAAACGGCACAAAAATCACGTTTGTTGTATAGGAGCCCCACTTAAATATGTATTTTATTATTATTTTAGTATTTGTTGTTATAGCGGCAACAGAAATACATCACCTGTGAAAATTTCAAATGGCTTGCTATCACGGTGCATGAGATACAGCCTGGTGAAAGACGGACACACAGACAGACAGACAGACAGACGGACCGCGGAGTATTAGTAATATGGTCCCGTTTTTACCCTTTTGGTACGGAACCCTAAAAATGATAATATTTTATTAAAGCAATAAAAATAAATTGTCATAGCAAAAAACATTTAGGTCACTTCCGAATCGCTTCGACACTAAACTTGAGGCACACACCAAAAACATATAGGGGGCAGCGACCCCCCGACATATGTGATAGATGATGTGGTACGGAAGGTTCCATGATAGACAGGCAAAATGTTTTTATAGTTACTCGATATCCCGCGACTTTATCACGGGAAGCTTTATGGCACAAATATGTGAATTTATGTTTCTTCAAAACGGTTTATGGCGTGTGCTATCATGACGTACATGGCTTTATAACTTGAAGGGAGAGGGAGTTAAAAAGACTGCGTGGGAATATTTGTTTTACCCTTTTTATTAAGAACAGGATATACATAACATCAAGCCTTTACTGTGACTGAGCATGAGGCTCGGTAGGAGTGCTTGTGACCGCTAGACTACCGAAGCAAGTGGGTGTCGGACTTCGCACATTTAGAGTTCCGTACCAAACCGCAAAATCAGATTGATTCTAATAGGTAAAATGAGGGCATTTCAAATAAAACTGATTTATCAATATATTGGTATTTGTTAGTAAAATATAGGTAATAATAAATATTATAACCAAATTTGAAGTTTAATAGGTATATGGAAAGTAAAAAAAAATTACGTGACAAAATTAAAAAAAAAAAACTAACTTTGGAGACATCTCATTCCTTAATTTCCAATATTTTTTTAACACAATATTTAACAAAAAATACAATATTTATGTACTCAACAAGTTCTAAACATCGATAACCCACTTGATAGAGTAGGTTTTTTTTTTTGGTGCTCCCCTTTATCTGTATAGGCCCCCCCCTAAAAAACATTGTTTTCTTTTTTGTCAATACAAGGCTTTGAGTCAGTAAGGTGCTTGTACTGTGAAAATTTGAAGACTGTCGTTGCAACCATTTGGCTGTAAAACCTGTGTGACAGATGACGGACAGACATACAGGCACGTGAGTGACAGCAATATGACTCTGTTTGCTCCTTCGGGTACGGAACCCTAAAAAAAGAAAAAAACCGCAAAGAAATCGTGTCTCTTATAAGTATCTCTTATTAAGGAATTATATTACAAGTAGTAACTCATGCATCGAACAGATTAATACATTTTTAAACGAATTCCATTCATCACTATGTGAAACGGAATTTATTTGAAAATTGTACATCACTTTTTCGAATAGTTATTGTCATTCAAAATATTTAGAAAATGTAGTTGGAAAAATATTACTGGCCGCTTGTACTAAAGTACCTACGAGTATTACTACACTAATTCAAATCACTAATTAGATTGAGCTCTAAACCCATTAAAAATATCGTTAAATTTCTGTCTGTTTGAAGTTGGCAGAGATAGAACGATCTTTTTATTTTAAACTCATTTAGCGTTATGTGCATTTACACATAGTCTTCATACAAGTTTGTATGATAAAACTAAAAAACATTGTGGTTAAAATTAGAATGTGTCTGCCTTACTACCTAAATCTTTTCATTTAGTTTATACACGAGCAAGGTTTTAAAACATTTTCAGGGTCTACACACCTGTTTTCTTTTGCCTGGCCATGGCCTTGTGCCTATTCGTAAAACAACTTCCAGTTTCTCATTTGCTATGATTTAGATTAACTTTCTCATTATTTTTCTTGTTACTTTGTAGCTATGGATACATATTTTTACCCAACACAAAGTTGCTGTTTATTTTAAACTAGCTTCTGCCAGCGGCTTCGCCTGCGTGTATTATACATATAAACCTTTCTCTTGAATCACTCTATATATAAAAAAAAAACCGCCTCAAAATCCGTTGCGTAGTTTTAAAGATCTAAGCATACATAGGACAGACAGCGGAAAGCGACTTTGTTTTATACTATGTAAGGAAGACTTATTTCAGCAGACCTGCGACAGGATAGTTGGTTATGACGCAGTGTCAGTCTTTAAAAAATTAAGGAAATATTAAATAGTCTATCCTCATTTATGTTATCATTCTCAACCTCATTTATTTTGTCTCTCATGATACAGGTTGATCTAGTTTATGAGACAGGGTTCATTACTCAAAATGCTTACCATGGAATTCATACGTCATATCGCTGTACGTAAACTGTAATGTAACCTTTTTTGTACCAGTAAACATGTTTTTAATTATTATTTAACAAATTCATTCATAATAATATAATATCAGCTGATTCTACTGCAGCTACACAGCTGCCTTCATCTATATCACTCACACACAAACATAAATACACATTGAATTCATCCAGTATACTCAGAGAGATGGCCCATATAACTTCATCAGATACCCCGTTGACCGTCTACACCACATGATATCCTAATACTATATCTAATATCCGCAAGTGATATATATCCATACTATGTACTATTATAAATGTGAAATAGTCCGTCGGTCTTTACCGTTGTCATAACCAAAACATTGAAAAGATTTTAGCAAAATTGGGTATAATTAAAAGATATCATTAGAAAGTATTCCCTTATAGAGGTTAGAGAGATAGGTTACCTATCTCTCCTCTTTTTTCTATAGTTTAAAAAAAAAACAAAATCCGTACAGAAAAAGTCACGAGCCGAGTTATTTCTAGAGCATACACATCTAACATCACTACATATATTATAAGACTAAGTAACCCGCCGCGTCTGTGTGTCTGTTCGCGATAAACTAAAATTTACTGAATGGATTTTCTTGCGTTTCGAGATCGAGTGATTTATGAGGAAGGTTTAAGTGTATAATTTGTTAAGGTTTTGTGTAAATTGGTTTAAATATGACGATAATTGTTAAACATGTCGAAAAAGCTCAAGCCACCTGAGAGCTATAATCGAATACCTACTCTGCTTAATCCCTTTTAGATATAAGAAAAAAAAGTATGGTGGGATATTCCTCTTCATAGGTCTACAGTAAAGTCTGCGAAGGCATATATCTATTTTCCAAGGATAGCTTACTATACCCATTCTAACTTCTAAAAAATAGTCACGTACAATGCGGAATTTGAAAGCTATTTAGACGGATACAGTATTAATCCTTATCAACTTAAATACGTAAATAACCATAAATATTTCATGCACATTATGATAATCCTTTACGCCATATAATTGAAATGAGTCAACACAAAATAAAAACAATGGCGCGCGAAAATAAATTCAGGCGCGGGTCTCACACCGATAACAGGAAATTTTAAGTTTTTGTTTTGTGTATGGTAGGTAGGTACTTATTTTAAGAAAAAACATGTAATCATATTAATATGCTCTACGACCCGTGCGAAGCCGGACGGGTCGCTAGTAATAATATAATCTATACTAATATTATAAAGAGGTAAAGTTTGTGAGTTTGTGAGTTTGTGAGTTTGTGAGCTTGTGAGCTTGTGAGTTTGTGAGTTTGTGAGTTTGTGAGTTTGTGAGTTTGTGAGTTTGTGAGTTTGTGAGTTTGTGAGTTTGTGAGTTTGTGAGTTTGTGAGTTTGTGAGTTTGTGAGTTTGTGAGTTTGTGAGTTTGTGAGTTTGTGAGTTTGTGAGTTTGTGAGTTTGTGAGTTTGTGAGTTTGTGAGTTTGTGAGTTTGTGAGTTTGTGAGCTTGTGAGCTTGTGAGCTTGTGAGTTTGTGAGTTTGTGACGTTGTAAGGGGTAATCTCTGGATCTACTGAACCGATTTTGAAAATTTTTTCACCAGTAGAAAGCTACATTATTCCTGAGTGTCATAGGCTATAATATATTTCCAAAAAAAATAGAGATCCTTATGAAAATTGCAATAATGTAACCCAAGATAGCAAAATGTTGCCTGTAAAATACATTATTTGCGCTGAGGAAACTATTGATGATAGATAAAAATTTGTAGGTAGGTAGGCAGGGTAGCCAGGGTAGGTAGGGTAGGCAGGGTAGCCAGGGTAGCCAGGGTAGCAAGGGTGGCCAGGGTAGCCATTATAGCCAGGGTAGGCAGGTTATGGGCAGGGTAGCCATGGTAGCCAGGGTAGGCAGGTTTTGGGCAGGGTAGCCAGGGTAGGCAGGTTTTGGGCAGGGTAGCCAGGGTAGGCAGGTTTTGGGCAGGGTAGCCAGGGTAGGCAGGTTTTGGGCAGAGTAGCCATGGTAGCCAGGGTAGGCAGGGTAGGCGGGGCAGGCAGGGTAGGCAGGGTAGCCAGGGTAGCCAGAGTAGCCAGAGTAGCTAGAATAGCCAGAGTAGCCAGGGAAGCCAGGGTAGCCAGGGCAGCCATAGTAGCCAGGGTAGGTAGGGTAGGGACATGGTAGCCAGAATAGCCAGAGTAGCCAGGGAAGCCAGGGTAGCCAGGGTGGCCAGCGTAGCCAGAGTGGCCAGGTTAGCCAGGGTAGCCATGGTAGCCAGGGTAGCGATGGTAGCCAGGGTAGCCAGATTTGGGGCAGGGTAGCCAAGGTAGCCAGGGTAGCCAGAGTAGCCAGGGTAGGCAGGGTAGGGGCATGGTAGGCAGGGTAGCCAGAGTAGCCAGGGAAGCCTAGGTAGGCAAGGTGGCCAGGGTAGCCAGGGTAGCGATGGTAGCCAGGGTATCCAGATTTGGGGCAGGATAGCCAGGGTAGCCAGGATAGCCAGGATAGCCAGGGTAGCCAGGGTAACCAGAGTAGCCAGAGCAGCCAGGGAAGCCGGGGTAGGCAGAGTGGCCAGGGTAGCCAGAGTAGCCAGGGTAGCCAGGTTTGGGGCAGGGTAGCCAGGGTAGCCAGGGAAGCCAGGGTGGCCAGGGTAGCCAGGGTAGGCAGGGTAGGGGCAAGTTAGCCAGAGTAGCCAGAGTAGCCAGGGTAGCTAAGGTGGCCAGCGTAGCCAGAGTAGCCAGGGTAGTCATGGTAGCCAGGGTAGCCAAGTTTTGGGCAGGGTAGCCTGGATAGCCAGGGTGGCCAGGTTAGCCAGGGTAGCCATGGTAGCCAGGGAAGCCAGGGTAGGGGCAAGGTAGCCAGGGTAGCCAGGTTTGGGGCAGAGTAGCCAGGGCAGGCAGGGTAGGTAGGTAGCCAGTTGACGGGTGCGAAGCCCCGAGGGTCAGCTAGCTAGCAGCTATCTCACTGACGGACTCAATAGAATTATCATTTTTCTACCCAGAAAACATCTCTTTTAAAATTAACACAGAGAATTGGCATAAAAGTTTATGATGGCTAGTGATGTCACTTGTGAGTAGAAAGTTAACTAAAACGTGACGTCACGCAAAATTTGAACGCAGTCTGATGATGTCGATGTTCGATATTTTTAATCAATCTACCTGACGAACTAATATTTTATTAATAACCCCTATTGTTTCGGATAGTGAGAAATGCTCGAAAGTCAGGCAACTAGTTTTACCAAGGAGTACAGACAGTCTTACCCAGTAATTAGTTTGTGGAGATCAGAAACGCAGTCACTGATATTCAGTTGTATTCGGGAAGCCCCAACGTACTTAGAAAAAGGCTAAGTAGCTGATGGTTTAAGACAAATAAAAAGCGTTTTTCCGACTTCACAAAAAACTTTGGTAATCAATTCGATATGTATGTATGTAATATTGTTGGCATTGCACAATATTAATATGTTACTCTATTGGGCTTCTGAACATATTGCTTGCCAAATTTCAAAAGTGAATGTATGTTATATCTATGTTTATCCACGCATTTATCCGAAACTACTTAACGGATCGTCATCATTCTTTTCACAAACTTTAAAAAAAAGGCAGTCTTTTTTTTTGTTTTTTTTTTTTATATTTTTTGAGCTGACCGCCCTGATACTGAAGTTTGAGCAACATTCGTTTTCCGGATTGCAGCGATTTCCCATTTTTGATATTTTATTAATCTCTAATACAATCAATACGCAGAAATAACACGCAAAACAGGCCAATTAAAAGTTTTCACCCATATAAAAGTTTGCATAAAAATACATACCTATCAGTGAGAATTCATCTATCCATTACTCGCTTTCATTGTCACTAAATAAAGCCAAAGTATCTAACAGCTGGCTTTAAGACATTTTCCTCTTTCTGAAATCAATAGTTCTATATATTAACACTAGTTTTCTTTTCAGCACCTCATACACCACAGCGGCATACGGCAGTCATCAGAATGTTCTCCTAAGGCTCGACACCCTCGGGAGACCTCCAAGTTCTACAGGATCCTATGCCACTATTGCAAGCTTGCACAAGTTTCCATTTGGTAAGTTCACTCATCATCATTTCAGCCGAAAGACGTCCACTGCTGGACATAGGCCTCCCCCAAGTGTTGCCACACTGATCGGTCCTGTGCGTTTTGCATCCACCGGACGCCCGCAGCCTTGACTAGGTCGTCGCTCCACCTAGAGGGAGGCCTTCCAACGCTGCGTCTTCCGGTTCGCGGTCGCCATTCTAGAACTTTTCGGCCCTAACGGCCATCTGTTCTGCGAGCAATGTGCCCTGCCCACTGCCACTTAATTTTGGAAATTCTTCGGGCTATATCGGTAACCTTGATTCTCTTGCTTATGTCTTCATTTCTGATTCAATCACGCAAGGAAACTCCGAGCATAGCCCGTTATTTACTGATTAACTAAATCTAATTACAAAGGAAGCCGACCCCAACATATAGTTGGGAAAAAGGCTAAGCAGATTGATTGAACTAAAACTACTCGTAATTACAATATATTTTTTATTTCAGTTTTTGTAGATATGCTCGCGTTTGACCACTATCTCACCGCTGGTAAGCGATGATGTGGTGTCGACCACATTACACACCGTCGGGTGTGGCACGCTTGCCTAGAAGTAACCTATTCACTCTTGACTAAAAGACCCCGAGGTTATAGCTATCGGGAAACACAGACTCCGGCAGAGAATTCCATTCCTTAGCTTTACGCATAAAGAAAGTATTTCCAAAACGTTTAGTGCGTATGGGTGGGATATCCTTCATGTACCGATTGCGCATTGCCGTACGTCTTGTAGTCCGGTGATGAAACGGGCTAGGTGGAATTAGATCATGCAATTCCATCGCACAATCCCCGAAATGCAACCGATAAAAAACCGAGAAGCTGGCAACTCGGCGATGATGTTCAAGGCTCTGGAGCTTTGACTCGACCAGTGCCTTATTGCCGATGAGCCTCATGACCCGTTTTTCGATCGACTCTAGTAATATAATTTACTAGCTGTCCCATGCGGCTTCGCTGCAGTCAACTGGATACCTACCTACCCTACAAACATGAATGTTGCGTAACTTTGACCGCTTACGCAGCGCACGCAACGGAAGCTCTCAAAAAGGAATAATTCTGCCCATTTTTGCAACATTTAACATTTATGCTCAGCTCCTATTGGTCGTAACGTGATGCTATATAGCCTATAACCTTCCTCGATAAATGGAAAATCCAACACAAAAAAGATTTTTCAATCCCACCAGTAGTTCATGAAATTAGCGCGTTCAAACAAATAAACTCTTCAACTTTATAATATTACTAGCTGTCCCACGCGGCTTCGCTCCCGTCAACTGGCTACCTACCTACCCATCAACCCTACCTACTCTACTTACATGATTGTTGTGTAATTAAACCGTTTACGCAGCGCACGCAACGGAAGCTCTCAAAAAGGAATAATTTTGCCCGTTTTTGCAACATTTTTCATTTATGCTCTGCTCCTGTTGGTCGTAGCGTGATGTTATATAGCCTATAACCTTCCTCAATAAATGGACTATCCAACACAAAAAGAATTTTTCAATTCCAACCAGTAGTTTCTGAGATTAGCGCGTTCAAACAAACAAACAAACAAACAAACAAACAAACTCTTCAGCTTTATAATATTAGTATAGATAAGTATAGATAAACTGAACAATACATAACTATTTCACTCTTAATTTCTTTGTTTAATCTTGTACGCAAAATGCGCGCTTAGACGTGGAGTTGCGGACACCAGCCCGTCTTAATCTAATCTATTTCACTCTGACGTCTTCGTCCATCAGTGCGTCCCTTTAGGCCTATCCTGGTTCCTACATTTGACTTATTATGATAACATAGCACTAGCCCATAGGGCACCAGCGATCTCCAGTATATTATAGTCCCAGCAATGAGTTGACTTCTTCTTCTTTTTGATTCGTCTCTGATCTGCCGTTATTTGACCGCAGACCGCATAAGACCTCTCATTATCATCCTTGCTTGTATCTAATACATTTAAACGAGCATTTTTTGTATATATGTATATAATATAATCTGAATCTCAATCTCTTCTTGTATATAATATAATCTGAATCTCAATCTGGCTGGTTCTTTCCTCAAAAGACCATTTCAGACATCAGCCTACATGGTCTTCACATGATCTAACCAAGATTTTGTCTGGACTTTAAAAGAGACTGTGACCTCTGAGTTTGTTTCGGCCTTTCTTCTCAGAGTAGTCAGATAAGAAATGCCGACCTTATCTAGTTTTAAAAAATATGTTCGACATGTAAAAGTGTTTGTACAAACCAACTTACAGAAATAAAATCATTTATCATTTAATCTCAGAAACGGCTCCAACGATTTTCATGAAATTTTGTATGCAGGTGGTTTCGGGGGCGATAAATCGATCTAGCTAGGTTTCATTTTTAGAAAACGTCGTTTTCTCTGTTTTCACCCGAGTAACAGCTAATACATTTATTTTTATTGCATGTAGCCCCTGCAGTTTTTTTTAATGTAATGAGATAGCTTGTTTCGTCCCAATTTTTAGTATATTGTTGCAACACTACCAGCTCGCTGTCATTTTTGTGTTTGATAGCTTTTGGATTGACAGCTGACACTTGACAGTGTAGAAAGAAAATTTGTAATGAGCTCACGAGAAATTCGATGTCTTGTGATTTGATAAGCTAATTGAGCTATATTTCGTTCATTTGTAATTGCTAATTGCGCCCGCCGTTCACAATCGGTTTGTAGGGCGCCCGCGAAGGTGGTTTAGAATATATTTCAAGCACATCGAAGTGCTTTTGCGGGCAACGCGTGTGTGTCTGCCTGGAAGCCGGAGCCCGGCTCAGAACGCGTTTGTGGTCCCATCCAATCATTGTCTTTTATTACGAGTATATATTTATTGTCGTAAAACTCTCGGCCAGGCGCTTGATTGAGCGAGCCCAGAGGATCACCGCGGGAATCTCAGGTAAGAGTGAACAAATTGGTTTATTAGTTCCACTTCCCACCTGTCAGATCCAGAGCTTTCCACTGCTGCGTTACGGCAGTTTCGTGAGTACAGGTCCAGAAAGGGTCCAGGAGTCCCAACGCCGCTATGGGCCCCGGTGTTTAGCTCCTGGCATGGGACCCGAAGACCTGTATTTAATATAGCATAGCTTTTCAGTTTTTTTTTTTAAATAACCTAATAACTTACTATCTCTGAAAAAGTAATAAAAGTTTTATTATCATCACGAAATACACTACAGGACCATTCCCGGTACCAACAAAATATTTCTCAACAAAAAGGAATTTATAGCAAATGAGAAAATGTAACACACGGAATGTCACATAAAATTTCACTTTAGTGTATTTTTATATTATTCGCTCGGAAAATTTCCTGACGAAAATTCTGGAACAAATATTTCAGTGACATGCGTTCGTAAATGACCTAATTATATGCATGTTTCCTGAAAAATAATTAGGGGTACTATGTGTGACATTTTATTTCAACATGCACATAATTACCCTATCTACAGATAGTTGTTCCGGTTGTGGGTGTTTGTGTATGTGAGTTTATATGTTTGTAAACGCACCCACAATGCAGGAGAAATTCCTAGTGTGGGGTAAAGTTTAAAAAAAGAAAAAAAATACCATTGTGCTTTAAATTATAAAAATAATTTTAAAACCAGCCTTTATTAGTTCCACTGCACTGCAGGGCAAAGCCGGTCTCGTCTCGTTCAGAGAAGGCTTCAGTATTTTCGATATACAAGGCGATATATATATGGCGATAACTCCTCTGTTGTTCGTTCATAATAAAAAATCATATCAACTTGTATCATCATTATCTAGCCCTGTATGGAAAAATGATTAAGTTTTAATTTATGGGCGTCGAAACTTCCATAATTTAACACAAATTTTAACGCATCTTTGGGCGGAAATAAATACCATAAAAAGAAGGAAAATTGCAAAACAGTCACCATACAGAGATAGACTAGTAGTTCAAAAATGTAAATAATTTCATTTTGAATAGATACATTTAGGAAATTTTTCATGATATCCATATTCCCTAAGTCCTGTTTATAAAATTCCGTGGGATCGTTTTCGTCCTAAATCATCATCCATTTCGCTAGAAATTTGCAAAAGTGTGTATTCGTACGTGAACCA
Source organism: Orthosia cruda (assembly GCA_964057195.1). Lineage (NCBI taxonomy): Eukaryota > Metazoa > Arthropoda > Insecta > Lepidoptera > Noctuidae > Orthosia > Orthosia cruda. The sequence continues at coordinate 8,136,457 of OZ059832.1, read as the reverse complement.
GCTTCTTACTGCTTATCACAGCATCTATCTCTTTCGCACGTGTTGTCGGATGAGATAGCATGCATTTTAACCCCGCCTACAAAATAGTTCGTACCGTCGACTAGGGCAACCTTAAGAGGGGTGGCGATTTCAGACTTGTATTAACTATTACTAGCGGCTTCGCCCTCGTGAAGATTATTCCAAGGAAGAATACTTGTTTTAAATAGTATCCTATCCCCCTGTTTAGCCCTTCTTCAAACTATACCAAAATTAATAAAAAAATGGTTTAGACGTGAAAGCTTCATAAACAGATAGACAGATAGAGTTGTTTTCGCAGACAGAGCTGTTTCCTCATTTATAATATCTGTTTGTAATTGTGAAAATTAAGGAAAAGCCCGAACTTCGAACTGTACAATAGTAAGTTTATTCTATCAGGTGAACAACCGTAAAAATTCTCCGAATAACTTTTGTCTCTAGATTTATGGTAAAAGTATTTCGTTCGCGACTGTTCACTGATGAATTCCATTTAATTCCAGCTTGATTTATATTTTACATTCACACCGCACATTCGCCGAGGTTTTCTTTAAAATAAGGAAAACGTTTTCGAAGAAAGAGGTCACATGATATTATTTCTTTGTTATGCTTGATTTAGTTCTAATGAAAATTTTATACTTGAGCGTGGAAACCGGATTTTCTTTTCTCAAATGCTGTGAGAATACTTGGTAAAATCTGTGTATGAGGAAGTTAGTTGAAATTGAAAAATAAAAAGGCAATTTTGTTAAATGTGACATTTTTATTTTCACTTTTGTTTTGATAATAAATTCAGTAATTTTGTACTTACAACTTTACTTCTTGTTATTCAAATTACAGCTATTTAAAACATTTTTCTTAGTTTATCTTCAAGCTTCAATAACTTGCTGCAACCACCCAATCCATCTACCTCAACTATTATGGTTGACAATTGGTTGATAAGAAATTCACATAAAGGTAACCAAGTAAGAACCAGTAACTTTATTTTTAAACTAATTGTCCAACGCGTTTTCACCTGCCCACCCATATTATTTATAGACGTAGATCAGTTTCAATTTTAATAATATGTACTATGGGCCAAAGCTACATCTGATCACTTTGAAAACAAAATCCTGTGCACAAGATGACCACAGTTGTGTTCGCCCTTTTTGCGTCGACCATAGCCAAATGACTTATTTGATGTGTACATACAAAAATCTAGATTCAATACATACTTACCGTCGATCACTTTAAAGAACATACTTACTAAATTTGTTTATTTACTTTAAGTTGGCTTAAAACAAACGAACTTCTTAGATATCAATCGAAACTTTTGTCAACAGGCAGTCGTCGGTCGCCCTCTCCGTATGCAACCACGCACATAGGAGAACACGTGTATGCCAAACCGGAGTCAAGAGTCTCGTATTATGCTGCTTCCAATCTCACACATGTCTCACAGGTAAGTTATTTTTTACCCGACTGCCGAAGGAGGGTAATGTGTTTATCAGTCTATGTATGTGTGTATGAATGTTTGTTCCTATGTGGCGTTCCAGAGACCAAAAGTGTTGGCCGATTTTGATGATTCGTACGTCAATACGTGTACGTTACTGGCTACATCAAAATTGGAAAATAGAAAAATAGTAGCTTTTGGCCACACCATCACCTCTTAAAACCTTTTATTTTTATACCCCACACGATGGGTTTGGAAGCCAAAATAAATTGGGGCTCCACAATAAGGCGCCCAAAAGCCGCCTTTTTCTATTTTCGAATTTGAATGTAGCCAGTGACGTAAGTAAAGTATGAAATATACATAGCAGTAAAAGCCATACCTACGAGTTTGCTAGTAAATTATGCTCATTTACAGCATACTCTCCGTGTGTAAAATAGCCATACTTTGTTTGTACACCTGCTTCGCATTGTTTACTACTACGTAGCAACTGCTCGAAATTAGCATTATATGCGCTACTACATAGCATATTATGACATTTTTCTCAATAGTAATCTACCACACATTGGAATATCATCATCATCAGCCTTTTTAATGTTCCCACTGCTGGGAAACAGGCCACCTCTCTTTGAGAGGGAATGACCCGTAATTCACCACGCGGGCCCAATGCGTGTTGGTGGATGTCACGTATATTCGAATTTTTGTTTCTAGGACATGTCGGTTTCCTCACGATGTTTTGCTTCACCGTTTTGAGAGCAGTGGTGGTGAAATAGTTTACACAAAGTAAAGTGCCTGCCTGGGTTTGAAACCTGGACCTACAACTTAAAAGTCGCGGCCGATGCCACTAAGCCACCACTGCACTCTCATTGGAATGTACCAGGTTCATATTTTGACGTTGACGATTCGAAAGTGCCAGAAAATGGATTCATTGTATTATTTTTTTTTGAGTTCATAGTTATTAGGCTCATAATTCTCAAAACAATGAAGCTAAAGGCTTGTATCAGTCTCCACAAGTAAGGTAGGCAACTAAAGTCCCTTTCTAGAATAAGGGTGGAGTGATAACATCAGATAAAAGTGATTCTCACTTTTTAATGCGTAAGGACTGTCTAGATTCTGTGTCAGCCTGGCGCCTGCGATGAGATGCGATCTGCCGGTCATTGCCCTAGACTGGCCTAGATAGTCTACAAATAAAATACTCTCTTCCAATAAAAACACCATGATAAATACTCAATAGCTTCAGTTGTTACCACGAAGATAAAAATACTAGTCCTTTCATTTTAGTTACTTCACAAGAAAGGTGCTATTTATAAGATGGTCTTCAAAATGGCTACATTTTTTTGGCTGTTAACAGCTTTAAGGCGCAGATACTCCTGACTAGCTGATTTTAAAATTAGAATCACGTCTAAACGGCTATTCATAATTTATTGGATAAAATATATGTTACATTAGACCATTTTCTTGATAATTTGATTTAAGAAAAATTTGAGTTTCATTCCTATAATATAGTGTAATTAATTTGTAAATTTATGTCTAAAACGGACAAAAAACACAACAATGATACCAAAACCGCTGGGCGTATTTTAATTAAATCGACACCATCTCAAAGACAATTTAATTATATACATTTTGATCTCAGGCTTTTTTTTAAGTCATAGAATAATAAGGAAGTAAAAAGAACTACTAAATTTTGGGTCGCGCGGGTGTGACACGAGTGCGCGTTTTGTTCCCTGAAGGTCGTTGGCGACAGTGGTCGTCTTAAATGGTGCTGAAACAGTCCATTAGAAGATTAGGTACTCGGTATTTATTTGCGATAAATATTCAAACAAAATCACCTGATTTACTTTATGTATTCAAATTGATATTCGAGAGTAAACCCAGTGGATTAACAATTAACTAATTATGTTAGCTTATTAATTAAATTAGTAATTACGCTAATTCACATTTGGCTTTGCAAATAAACTAGACATAATGGTTAGACAATTACTGTTGTTTAACTATTGTAATGGCACCATTTTGTCGATAATGTGACCAATTTTGTACCATTGTGGTTAGCTACCACCCGAAATAGTGAATAGCTATTTATTCGGAGATTATTTACGGGGTTTTTAGTTATGGTTCATTTAACGATGTGCGTACTAATACCATAAATAATGTTAGTATGCAAAAATGATTAAAAGAATAACACGCCTTGTTCATAGAGGTACCTAAACAGAAGCTCGATCTCTAAGTACTATCGCCCAATTCTATATCTAAAAACCGTAAGGACTATTCTTTCTTGCAGTGCCGCGCCGTTATTGTAGCTCTTACTATATTTTATTACCTGTACCTATGCTCACCAAGTGGTGACACCAACCAATAGCACCGCTGAACTATTTTGTGTGGATCTTAAGTAAACAAAAAACAATATAATTTATTTGTATTACTTGAGTACATAATTTAATAATTTCTGCTACGCTTTGTCTATAATGCCGTGCTTCGATTCGACAACGGACGAATCGTCACATCATCTTCATCGATATTGTATCTATTTACATATTTCAATTTATTATTTCAATTTAACATAGTAAATACTAGAGACGATAGAGGTGACACCGCAGGTACCGCGATGGTCATATTTGTGATAAAAACGAGCCCCAAATGAAAGTAATTGGTGACCCCTGCAATAGCATCTGGATTTTCCTAAATTTTAAATTGAAAAAAAAAATACTTATCCAGCTGAGGTGGTGATTGTACCGTTACCTCTATTCACTACTGGCTACTGCCAGCCGTCATCCCAATGCTGGGCAAAGGCTTTTCAGCTTGTTCGGTCTGGGCTTCGTGGATGTCGTGCATAATCATTATTCAATAACTTTTTATTTTTTTGGATTTCATGCAATGACTTCGCCCGAAATCGTGAAGCGGGAGGGTAATTCAGACTTTTACTGAATGAAACCCAACCCCCGTGTTCCTTCAGTTGCTTGTGGAAGCCAGGGCCGTGGTAACTCTTTTTCGAATTTATCCGCGATCCAGACAGACATCGGCCCTAGCGGATCCCGTCAGTTTTTGCTGATCTCTTTGAGGCGTACGTGGAACACTACGCACCGTCGACTCGGGCCTGGTCCTTAAAGGACGGTGAGCATCCCATAACTCGCCGTTCGCTTGCCCGCGCCTACGGTGGCCGGGAATAGGCTTGCGACTCCCGACGTCTAGGGCGTCTCCTGCGGTGAGCAGAGGCGTGAAAGCGTCTCCATTGCGTCTCCCTCATGTGTTACGCCTCCTCCTTCTCGAGCATTACCGCTTTGCAGAAGGAGCAGACAGCTTCCCATGCCCTCTCGCCCAGTACCATAGCCTCAACCAGGGCCGGAAGTCAGGTCGCCACTGCCTCCACCGTGTCCTCCGAGTGATCCACACAATGGTGACACCTAGGTGTTTCCTCCCGCTTTATCCTGAATATGAACCTCCCTAATTTACATACCTACTCTTTCATACACGTGCTCCACACTTTTCACGAAAGCCAGGCAGCTAAAAGTGTTAAAAGATTCCTCAAAAAAATAAAAATAATATGTGTACCGTGTAATATAACGTTATAGGTATTATTACAAACGTGTGGTAAATGTTTCTCTGAAATTCACCTGATAATAAATTTGTTTCGTGTGGAAATAAATTTTAGTTTACTGCCGGTCTCAAAGAGGCGTCGCGGCTGAGTCTGGGGGAGAGGCGATAGCGATTTCGCATGAGAAATAGTTAATCAGAGTGCTATTTTGTAAACAGCTCACGCTTAAAGTTACCTGTTAAGCTGTAAGTTCAGGTGGAATGGCATATGGAATTTTTCACGGTGATGTTTTAGAACAATATATGACCAGTAAGACTTTGTATTAGTACAAAGAGGTGAAGCACATTAAGACAAAGTTCTTTTAAACTCTGTCTTTTACCGAGACCAAGTTTTTTTCAAGCTTTTATTTAACTTACAATGTATGTTTGCAGTTATCCTCAAGCGATTACGATGAAATTTCAAACGTTTAGTTTGGATGACAATGCATGGTTAGCTAAGTGTCGTCATTCTAAATCCAATATGGCGGACGGCCCAAGATGGCGGACTAGTTATTTGTTTTGCATGTCATGATATGGGTATCAAATGAAAGGGTTTGCTGAGAAATATACGAACAAAGCTTGTTTTAAGAAAATATTTGTCACGAATATTTATTTATATTTGATTTTCCACATTCTTGATACAAGTTCAGTTCTACATTCAGTTCGCAAGAAGACCTGTATCATGTACTAGTTTATGCGTCTATTAGTTTGTGCTCAATACATTACATTCTCTCGGAAGATTCGGTTGTTAAAACTGAACAAGCAAATATAATATCATCGGTCGGTTCCGTTTTATTTCGAAGTATTTGGGCGCTTTCAGATGAATAGGTACGAGAGTAACTTACTTGTGGCTTTTATACAGGCTCAAGACACAATGTAACAACCGACAACCCAGACAAAACACTGCCACACATTGCTATGTGTGGCAGTGTTTTGTCTCCACGTACCACTTCACATACACCACCATAAGTCTCCATATTTAATTCCTTTCCTTAAACTCCGCATCACTTCCCAGTTCCCCACTAAATTCAGCCACTCTCCCAGATAAATTAACCCACATTACGAGGTTACTCCTGATCTTTGCCCGAACAATCCGCAAACACTTTAATGGCGCCATACGTCGTATGTAGGTAACCGTAGGAATTAATTATGGTGGGACCCTCACGTCTTTTTCTTAAGAGGTAAACGTAGAAGGAATTCGATGTAATTATAAAATTTTGGAACTCTATTCTTACAATCCAAACAGCAATTCCATTCCTGACCTCAAAAATAAGTGTGGGAAGTTCTTTGACACGTGTTTGCTAGGTGCCTACTTATCCAAGGCTTTCGTATTTTCCTTTGACAATCTATCAGCGACAACTATAATCGAAAGACAAAAATGTGGGATATCCATATGCTGCCGAAACGTTACGTGGTCAATCCATTACATTTTGACTTTTCGACTATCGATATCTACGTTCAATTGGGTTGTTGAATTAAAAAAAAAAATACGATTTTTAAAATTTATTCAGAAACTTTACATAACATAAATTATATTGTCGTTGCAAAAATGTCTTAAATTTTTTTTTTCAATTTATTATAAGCAATTGTAAATCGATAAAATTTTGAAAAAACCACCTGTCTACGAACGGGCCATGATTGGTCGCCATGTTGGTGACGTCATAACGTTCAAGGAATTTTGTACTACAGTGTGAACTACACGTGAATTGACTAAAATATCCAAAAATTTGTGCAAAAATATTATTTATGACAGCAAATTTTATTTAGTCATATGTGATAAAGGATTCTTAAAGTCTGATTTCGATAATATTCCCACCTGGGTGGACGATTTGGCAGTTTTGAGCATAAATAAAGTAGTGGTAATGAATATTACGTGTTAGTGGACCGGTGTTTGTTATTGTTTTTTACCAGGTACATTTAGAAACAGAATTGTCATAACGTAATCGTTTTCACATATGGGTAGGTGATATTGGTATAAAATAAAAAGTAAACAAACACGATTGGCGCGAAACTTCGACTTTGGATATCAGAAATCTTCATTAGATACCACTAAATATGATACAACCCGAAATCTGTGCAGCCTTTATTTATATTTATTTGTTGCACAAAATCCTTAAAATGTTCGGTAATTACCATTATTTACATATCTCTTAATAATATTAAACACTATTATCTAAATTATATATTTACAAACACTAAAAAACTTTGTAGAACAAAAACGTGAAAATATTAACTTGTTAGATTTTTTTACACTAATGCTTCAGTAAATATCTCTTATATGCGTTGACCGATTTTCACAATTGAAACAGAAATATTAGTTTTACGCCTATATCTATCATTTGAGAATAAAATAATGAATATATCTCCATAAACAAAAAATCATGTTTTCAAGTTACGTAATTATACAACAATGTCAACTTTGCACAAAAGTTCCCATAAAAATGTACTTATCTCAGTCTGTAATGATCAAAGTAATATATTAATACGAATCTAATACTAAATTAGAACAAGATAACATAATAATTAACACATTCTATTTGGAATCTAGTAAGACATAGAACATTTCTCAAAACTTTAGTAGGTATAGATTGCTAGGTACTTGGCTATTGCGCGATTCACATATAATGGGGATTTTTTATAGTATTTGTACATAATGGTATGAAGCAAGCACGATAACATTTAAGGATCAATATTTTTGATCAATATATTTGATTTTCATCAATATATTGACGGTAATAAAAACTTTTCCATTTGATATTACTTTTCAAATACAGCGAATAAAAAAAGACTAAAAATATTTTTGTATGTAAACTTATGTATGATCTTTCAAATTTTAACAAAAAAAAAATTGGTTCAACAAACCAATTCAACCACACGTCAGTAGTAACACTATGGAGCTACGATAACCGATATGGAATACCATGATTGCTACGACATAAAATCGCCATCATTGTTTTTTTTTCCACAGACATGTGGTTCACTGTACCTATAGAACGTCAGTTTTAAACAAAACTGGTGCGTAAGAAATCAAACTGAAAAAAATATATATTATGACAAGCAGCTCATTTCCCGTATAATAAACATATTTCCACCACAATAAACCAAAAGAGGGTTCTTCTTCCCCAAAGCATATTCTTCACACCACATACCTTAAAACTCCCCTGCATTACAAGGGTGGAGGCATGGTGCATAAAACGAGCCCTTTACTTCATTAAGAATCCAATTTTAGACGAGTTGCCAGAGTTGCCCTGTCTCCCCTGCAGGTGATACAAACGTAATGCAATTAGCGCAGTTCCTAAGCAAGTATTGAAAACAGAGTTAGATTATGTCTAGATGTGGCTAGTTTTCTTTAAAGATGTTAATTTTTTTATACAAAATATAATTATTTATTTCCAATCAACATTTACTTTGTATTGAAATCTTATTAGCAGGGAACAATCACTATTTATTATACCAGCCACCATAAACCACAACTTCAAAAAAATTAATAACACAATCAAATGTAATTGTTTTTTTTTTTGCTGATTATATTAGGTAAATAAAAATTTACTGGAAGTAAATAATCTATTCGGAAATGGCTAAATGTAACTTAAAATTATTTCATAATTTCATTCATGAGATATCTTGTAAAAAAAATATTACTGCTACTTATGTAGCTGACTGTACGTAAAAAACAAAAATAAACTTTAAACTTGTCGAATTCTCTTTAATTATAACAATAAAACTTCAAAAACTACACAAAGATGTTCAAAATTAAATACTCCGCCGCGATAGTGTAATCACTACCGTGACTAGGATTCGAACCTGGGTTAGATTATTGCTGACCGTACATAAAAAAAAATTGTATTTTTTTTAAATTAATACCATAGATCATCGAAAAATATACCAAAATTTTCAAAAAGATTTGCTACACTGCAACAGTGTAATCACTGCCGTGACCAAGATTCGAATCTGGGTTACTTTGTTGCTGACCGTACATATAAAATTTAAAAAAAAACCTTTAGCCTTGTCGAATTTTCTTTAAATTATCACATTAAAACAGTGAAAAATATATGAAAATGTTAAAAAAGAATCGCACCATCGTGATAATGTACTGTACTGCAGTGACCAGGATTCGAACCTGGGTTATTCGGATGCTGACTGAACATATAAATAAAAAAAAAATCTTTATACAAGTAAAATTTTCCCGCATTATGACATTAAAACGGCAAAAAATATACCAAAATGTACAAAAAATTTGGTCAACTGCAACACAGTGTAATCACTGCCGTGACCAAGATGCGAATCTGGGTTACTTTGTTGCTGACCGTACATATAAAATAAAAAAAATCTTTAAACTTGTCGAAATTTCTTTAAATTATCACATTAAACAGTGAAAAATATATCAAAATGTTCAAAAAGATATGCTCCGCCGCGACAGTGTTATCACTGCCGTGACCAGGATTCGAACCTGGGTTACTACGGCCACAACGTAGGGTCCTAACCACTAGACGATCACGGCTATCGGAGCTTGAGAATCAGTCGCGAAATAACGAAGTGCATTCAGAAACTGGAGCACTTTCACTATTATAATGTCACGGTAAGCGCAAGAGACCAGTAATAATCTTGTTTGTGCAATAACGGTATTTACCTAAATAATTAAACGGTTACGTTGTTTGTTTATTTAATTACATATTATAATTGCATTATCACTGTAAAATTATTATATCTACAAATTATTTTGCAAATGGTTTTTGAATACAATGGGCCCATTTTTTAATTAAAATTACGTTGTAAAATTACTTATTTATATATATTTTTTTATCATTTTAAATGAATATGGTCAGTATTATATTTAAAATTAAATTATTGCTTCCTGATCGTGAATACTGGTGTTTTAAGCGGGATAGCCCCAAAATATGAATTTGGTGAATATTAGGTATAATCGAATAGTCACGAATCGAATAGTGTCGATTTTATCATTTATTCAAGATATTGGTATAGATGGTATAGATAAAACTACATAATTAACAATTTTTACATTGTTTTCATCATACGTACTGCCTAAAAACAAAAAACAAAATCAGAAAAAAAAGGCAGTTAGCAACCACGCCCCAACTATCCACAATTCTGCGCTCTAGTCTCTTCCATCAATATTAGTCATTTTATTATTGGTCTTGGCAAGGCACCGAGTTTTTAATTTGGAATCCCCCTTTGTCCGTGAATTTATCGCACCGTTGAAAGTCTTTAGGAGGAAATATGAATTAGTGTCCTCAGTAAGGAGGGATTGCTAATGAACGGAGGTGTAAATAAGAAGTTTCTTATTAAACGAGACGCTTTCGGATACAAAGCCGAGGAAATTATATTCCAAGGATCTTTGACGCGAATTTTATTTCGTAATTGGGACTTTTGTGGGAGGATTGAAAGAGGGTTGGTTGTGGCTTCAAATAATTTTTTGATGTTTTATTTGAACAGTGTAAAAGGTGTCTTCTTTTGTAAATAACGTGATTGTGAAAATATCTGTTATAAAATAAAATTATGCCTAAATACTGTAAGCGGTAATATATTTATAGAAAAAAAAAAATGTTTATATTTTTCGTGTTATCTACACGAAATATATAAACTTTAATTAATTAATCTAGACACGCGGCAAGCCAAGTTCAAGCAAAAAAGAAACTGGCGACGTAGCTGCTGTGTGTAATATTACACGAACCACTTGGAGCCACTTTTGTCATCTTAATAACTCAAAATCTATTTAATAAAAATACATGAAATTTGGTTTATGTATTAAAATCGCTAAAATGAACTATAAACCGAAATTATATAAATGTAGCTCTAACGATTATTTAGATATACAAGTTATCTTATATTTGACTAATAAATATATATTTTATAAGTTACACGCAATTTACATTTTATAGTAAAAACTATATGACACTACACATCGGCTACTACTAGCTTACTACATATTGGTGTACAATGTACATTAATGTAAACAACCAATTAGTAAGGCTTATTTGGAAGAATTTGTGAATGTTCACCGGCAGATCATGTTGGTCATATTAAAATGTTCGAATGTTTGAATATTAAAAGCGATATAGTATTTGTGAAAACCAGCCAAGTCAAATCATGAGCTAGAATTTATCCTAAGTTATCTGCTTTATATAAATAATAAGTCTATTCAAATTTAAGAAGTTATATTTTAAAACAGTACTTGGCACCCATTTAGATCTCAATTCTTTTGTCGGAGTTATCAACAACCGCGCATATTCCTAGTATTGAACTTGGCTCCCTTTTTCACATTTATGTTTTTGATGGTATCAAAATTACAAAACTATAGCAAATACCCTATGCTAAAAAAATACAACAGGACACGAAAGAACAATTCGTAAAAGAGAAGAACGAACGAGTTTACCAAATGATGAGAACGCCACGAAGTCTCGGCGCAAAAAGGGACGATACAAATGACGCGCACTGCTTCTATTTTTAACCGACGGAAAAACGTCGACCAACTATGTGTTTGTTTGTATTTACGTATGTTCCTCCGTAGCTCCTAAACTATTCATCCGATCGGTGAATAAGGTATCAATCGATTCTTAAGGGCCGGGCCGTAACATAGGCTAAAAAAAACTGTAGTCGGGTTACAGTTTTTATTTATCTTTTTTAATGAAAAGTTCAAAGTCCTCAAAGTTGGTCCCGTATAAATTTGAAAATAAAACCACCTCTAAAGGTATAAAAAAAGGATTAATCGATAATTTTTCTACGGAATTTTCAATTGTGAACCGATTCTGTTGAAATGAAGTAAACTGAAAAGCGATTAACAATATTTTTAACAAAAAATTTAACCAACGAAATGACGAACTGAAAAACAAAAAATAATAAAGCTTAAATTTTCGAGGCGGCGCTAAACAAACAATCAACGAATAGCAACCTAGCTACAATCATTCTACGCTTTAAGAGATTGCTTGTTTTTAGGGTTCCGTACCTCGAAAGGTAAAAACGGAACCCTAAAGGTCTATCCACACATATCAGGGCCGTGCCTGGGACGTGGATGGAACGTGCCCCGTCAGGGACTCAAAAAAATATCGTTGTGTACATTTTATATGAACTCGTTCACACACGTCCGTGCACGGGCCGTGTACGGGCCAGTGACGAAGCTTCAATGATTGGGCCCGGCCCTGTCACGTCCCGGGCACGTCCCTGATATATGTGGATAGACCTTTATAGGATCACTTTGTTGTCCGTCCGTTCGTCTTTTTCTCAGGAACGAGTGGAGGTATAAAGCAAAAGTACCCAAGTCTACTGTCCCATAAAGATGTGAAAAAATCAAACCTCTAATCCAACGTAATCAAAAAATACAGTCGTTTATGCCGAAAATATCCGCAAATTTTCGACACTCGCAAGGGAATCAAACCTACAAGGAGGAAGTACCCTGTAGGTTTTGATTCCCTTGCGAGTGAACTCAGCATATTGAAATTTGGTACTAAGCAACGTCTTATAGCACAGATAAAGATAAAATTGCGAAAACCGTAAATTTTTTGTTACATCATATAATAATAAAAAAATTAAACTTACTACCCCTTTCCTCATGAACGCGTAGAGGTATTAAATTGAAATTCATATAAAATACTCAGGTCTATAATACCTTTAAGCTGTAACAAAATCAAACTTCTATGTCAACGCAATCAAAAGTAACAGCAAATTAAGCCGCATATTAAATAAATAAACAAGTAGATAAATAAATACATAAATAAATACATAAATAAATATATACATAAATAAATACATAAATAAATACATAAATAAATAAATATTTTCAATCTCGCAATTACTCGCAAGGGAATCAAAACCTAAAGGGTATTTCCAGTCTACCTAGAATCTTGAAATTTGGCATGCAGCAGTGTTTTATAGCAAAAAAAAATACAATAACTATGACTCGATTGTCGTAATGGGTGAACTTTTACTTATATACCTACAGTTTTGTACGGAACCCTCGGTGCGCGAGTCTGACTCGCACTTGGCCGGTTTTTTTTTTTTAATTTGGCGCCAACTCAAAATGCTAGCTTTTTTATTTTGTGCTTTTCAATTCTTATTTCGTCGGTTAAGGTTTTTCTATACATAAACTTTTATTTTCCTAATAATTTGTTTCACATATTTTCTTGTACTCAGATAGTTTTGTTTTTATGCATATTAGTGTAATGTATGTTACAAAGCGATTCAACATACCGCGCGATCTTTTTAACCAACCTTTATTTTATAACTTTATTTTTATTACTGTATATTCTATTCTTTTTATTTAACTCAGCCACTCAAACCTTTACCAAAACCGTTTTTAAAACAATGTCACCACAATCTACCCACGTTAACATAATCTCTTCATTAAAGCTTTATTTATCTACCCTAGCTTCGTCTATCATAGCACTCTGGCAAAATCGTTTCGCTGCAACACCCAGTGCAAAGCTAGTCTAGCTGCTATCTTGCAAACTAGATTAAGGATATCGCTGGACGCTGTCCGACTCAATGCAATTATGTGTGCGCACCTGTCTTTAACTAAAGACTAGTCCAGTTCAGTGCAGTTGGCACTAAGTGGATATGCAGTTCGGTGGCCATTTTATAGAGTAGCGAGCGTCGTTGCAGACTTGCTGATGGAAAGGTATTCCTGTTTACCTACTTCTATCTTAAATAAAGCACTGGTCTAAGTTTTAATGGTCATAAAAATTTACGAATTTTGTTATGATTAAGTGGGCGGATTTTCAACTGATTTTATATTAGTCTGGTGGCGTAGTCTGCCGCCATCTAGTGGCGTAATTTCGAAACTTTTACACTAAAAATATCTTGATAATTTGAAATTGACGCTTTTAAGCTGCTATGCCTGCAAGCTACTTACATGGAATTTTGGCAAAATAACTAAAACCTTCTTTACGCTCATTATTTTATTTGTGTAGTTGTTTTATCGGAAGTTAAAAAATAAAGGAATTAGGAGTCAGTGCAAATATGTGTGCGCACCTGTCTCTAAAGTCTAGTCTAGCTCACGTCCATCGGCACTAAGTGGATATGCAGTTTGGTAGCACTTTTTAGAGTACCTAGCCTTGTTACAGACTTGCTGATGCAGAGGAGTTACTATGTGGACTATAGATTACACAGTAGGGAGAGAGTGGGGTGGGGGTTGTTTTGTGGTGTCTATGTTGTTTTTGTTTAAACGAAATAAAGCATTGTTCCAAGCTATAGTGAGTATGATGATAGAAATAGACGTAGAATTTTATGTTTAACTAAGAGGACTTTCAACTGACTACAGGCATCTCGCATGGCGTAGACAACGCCATAGTGGCGCAAATACGAAGGTTTTAAGAATAAATAAGTGACATTGATGCTTCTGTACTGTTATAGTTCATGCACCCTTCTTAAATACTCTTATGTATAACATTGATTGACGAAATGGATACATGCTCCTTTAAGTGGTTACTAACGATGCGCTCGTATGATGCCCCATACATTTCCATAGTGCATAATATTACCGCTCTATCGCCATCATAGTGTAACTGCGTTAGTGACACTGGAGTTGCTTTGCACGGAAGCCTACTTTCACGCTTATTATTTTAGTATAACAATTGAAAGTCGAAATAGAAGGATGCAATAAGAGGTCAATGCAATTATGTGTACGCATTTGTCTCTAAAGACAAGTCTAGCTCACGTCGGCACTAAGTGGATATGCAGTTCGGTGGCACTTTTTAGAGTAGCCTTGTTCAGACTTGCTGGTGAATAAAAAGTGCCTACACAGAGGAATGTCTGTGTAGGTCTTCGATCAACAATAGCAACTTGATGTATGGTCAGCGCATGAAATACGTCCCCGTAAATAACAGCTCTCTTGAGACGTGAGCTCTTATTTTGATCAGTTTGTGATAGTAGGTAATTATGGTAAATATAGGATACTATCCTATAGGATAGTATATATTCTCGCAGACAGAATTTAGCATTGATTTTGTACGTGACCCGTTATCTAGTTGGTTATTGTTATTCAAAGGTGTAGGTACTTTTTTATTGTTAATGAGAAGTTGAAACTATAAGCGTCGTTTTATGAGTATGATGATAAAAATTAAATTCTGTTTTTGGAGCACTTTCACAACAGATTTTTGCGTAATGAATTCTGCCATCTAGTGGCGCAAATTCGAAGCTTTTACGGAATTAATACTTGATATTGAAATTTCTTTGTTAGCACATATTTTACTAAAACAATTGAAAGTCGAAAAAGAAGAAGACAATAAGAGGTCAATGCAATTATGTTTGCGCAGTGCGCACGTGTCTCTAACCAAAGACTGGTCTAGTTCACGTTGGCACTATGTGGATATGCAGTTCGGCGGCATTTTTTAGAGTAGCCTTGTTACAGACTTGCTGATGAATAAAAATTATCTACACAGTGAAATTTCTATGTAGATACTTTGGACTATGCTATCTATAGTCAGAATTTTAATTCGATTCCAGATTTGACATTAGCTACTGTCATTTTGTGAAATAATGATACCACATAATAATATAATAGTGTAGTGATGAACACAAAAATCGATAAACAATCAGTGTGTGTGCCCTATCGAATTGATATGGGCGCAGGTAAAGGGGCATGTAGCTCAAAATAATAAAACTTTCAAATTGACAGACGTGAGAAATTTATTTTAGGAAGGCATTCAAAAAATTACGGCTACCAAATGGTCTAAATGCGTTTCCCATGTTGTCAAAGAAGAGGAAAACATGAGTAGGCTAGATATGTTAATTGACAATATCACAGACACATTTCTAATAAATGTTACAGAAAGTGACAGCGATAGCGATAGCGATGACGGCGACAATATATAAAATAAATTATTACCATAATACATCTATCTGTTTTATTTGTCATGTTCCTTCATGATCACATTTTTTTATTTATTTCACACACAATTATAAAAGAAAAGTCTCAGATCGTTAATTAATCGTCAAAACTAAATTATGGGTTCAGAAATATTTAATTTCCTGATATACTTAGTTTACGAGACTAAAATTATAAACGATCCGGAAATATTCCATTTCCATATCGAATAATTTTGCAACGTCACTATTTAGTACTTGTCATAACGTTGCAACACTGAAATTGTCAAATCTGGAATCGAATTAAAATTCCGAGTATAGTGGCGCAATTCCGGAGTTTTTAGAGAATGAGTACTTGACGTTGAAGCTTCTGTGTTGCCACCTATAACACATCCCATATGTAAGGAGATCTAAGATTATTTGTGACTGGAAAAACAAAACCCTCCTTCGGCAGTCGGATAAAAATGAATGTATCTTCCTTCACGCTTATTATTTTAATAAAACAATAGAAAGACGAAATATCAGAAAGCAATATGAGGTCAATGCAATTATGTGTGCGCACCTGTCTCTAACTCAAGACTAGTCTAGGTGATTTCGGCACTAAGTGTTTATACAGTTCGATGGTTTCAAAGAATGTGTATTTTGTTGAATTTTATGAAAAGAACAGTAGCTTATTTGCTAACACAGCTGTGTTAAATTTTAAACGAATAATGTAGTTGCTAAAAATTGCAGTAGAAAGTTCTATGCTACTTCTTTTCGTGTGAGGATGTGGCCACCTCTAGAATCAGAGTTAATTAAGCCGCCTCTGGGAACGCCACAGGCCTCTGACTTGGCAATTTCAGACTGACCTTAACTATATAAGTTCAGCTTTCCTCACCATGTTTTGATACACCGTTGCCTTTGATGTCCAAGATAAGCTTAGAAAATTTATATGCATTTGAAAAAGTCACATTGGTACTTGCCCTGCTTTAAACTCATGACTTCAAAAACGAGAGGCAAGGTGTTAGCCACTGGGCCACCACGACAGATGCTATGCTGATTTAAATTTGTGTGGAGAAAAGTTGAGCGTTCCATCGTCCACCCTCAGACTCCGTAAAACATGTCAATTAAAAAGTAAATAATGTAAATAGGGATAACTCAACTAACTGTATGTTTAGTGATGAGGGTGAAGTACAGTTAAGAGTCAAAAGTGCAGTCACACTCTACCAAAACAGCAGCGGCATTTTTTTTTGGTTGAAGATTTTCAGCTTTTCACGATTAGTATATAATAATCTATACTTTAATTTCTATACAACATATAAAATCTGTTGTGGATAACTTAACTTCTTCAACAAAAACTAGCCATTTGAGTTTTGGGAGTGTATGACTGCACTTTTGAACCTTGACTGTACCTACAATTAGGTATGCGAGTCGAAACGTTTTGCACGATTATCCGTAGTATACCTAGGGGTCTCTTCTAACCTAGCCAGAAATAATGCAGTCGATGTTGACATATCGTGTTCTACACAATACAAAATAAGCCCACTTTATATTACACTAGAGGACGCCTCGCGGTTTCACCCGCATAGTTCCCGTTCCCGTGGGAATACAGGGATAAAAAGCCTATGTCACCCGCGAATAGAGTAGCTTCCCAACGGTGAAAGAATTTTTGAAATCAGTCCAGTAGTTTTGGAGCCTATTCGGTACAAACAAACAAAAAAATCTTTCCTCTTTATAATATTGGTATAGACTAATAGCCACTTTATTTGCAGCAAACCATAACCAAGGACCGCATTACCGACCCTGCAGAACAGCTCCGTCTGCTGACCACTCCTCGCTCCAACATCCGCTTAGAAATTCTGGTGCATGAAGGTACCTTCGGCAGAGTTTACAAGGGAGTCTTTAAGAAATTGGACACCTATGAAGAGGTCGTGGTGAAGACTGTTACAGGTCAGTTTAACAACAATTATATATTATTATAAGACTAGCTGTGCCCGCGGCTTCGCTCCCATCAACTGCCTACCCTACCCTACTTACCTTGTTACCTACCCTAGCTACCTACCAATTTTTTTTCATTCAAGGATCATTCTTCATCGGAGAATATTAACACCGCCATTCAGCAAAGGCGTCGTCGACGCCATCTATCGAATATGGAGTTTAATTGTCCGAGTATCTGAATTGCATGTATTGTGATAATTTTACTTCTTGAACACTTTAAATTCATCTAACTTTTGATAGAGCGAAAGCTAAGTTATACTTCAAGTTACGCACAATTTTTATGTATAAAAGTTATGTATATTGGTTTCGTACATTTTTTACGTGATGCATGCACAACTACACAGACAAACCGATAAACAGACAAAAAATCCAAAAAAGGCAATTTTTTATGGAAATATTTTCGATTTTAGTACAAAAATGACTTTTGTACAGATTTGTTATATGTATGGATACGGATTACTAAAAGAAAAGGAGTCGCAAGAATAATTATTGCGACCTTTTTGTCCATGTAATTTCAAGAACAAAAATTATCACGAGCTTATGATTTGTAAGAAGGCCAATTAAAGAACGTATAAAAACGTTTCAATACAAGTTGTAATCTCATTTCGGTTACAATCAATGTCAAAATCCAAAAACATATAGGTAATGTTTCATCACTTAAACACCTCCTGTCGAACCTTTATATTAAAAAATAGCTACTGCCAGCGGCTTCACTCGCGTGGAAAGTGTTTTACCATCCCAAGGGAACGTTTTCAAACATCATCCAGATCCGTCCAGCCGTTCTGGGGTGATTGAGAAACAAACATAAACCCACAATTCCACTCACACATTCATCCGTCCAAACTTTCACATTTCTAATATTAGTAAGATATCCTTATTTTTCCTAAACACAAATTGATGTTCAAACGCATTCAGCCACTTGGGTTGTTAGTCCACAAACGATGTAGTACAATATTCAATATTCCTGAACTCTACAAAGCAAACCAAAAGGGGTTGACTGTGCTGAATATTGACTATTTGGCTTGACTGTGCTGAATATTGCGTATTGTGCAGCTCAAAGGGAACTATTTATGAGACGGGAGTGTACAATCTCCCTTTACACACATTTTTGTAACCCCTCTTGTGGTTGGAATCACTCTGACGCTTGAAAGGAACTGGTAGTTTGCTGTTGAAATACAATTGCTTTGTTTTTCTCTAGAGAGCATCTAGCATGGGTTTTAAGTTTTCTTGTTCAATTTCAAGCTTAATGTGTGTTATCATCTTAATCCTATATTTAAATTTGTTAATTCAAATAATGGATCTTTTAATTTGTCATGAAAGAAAGAAAAAATAAATAAAAGAAAGCAAAAAACATTGATTTGCTCCAGGCACGACGCATACTATAAAAAAAAACAAAGGAAAAACTTAAATACATTATAATACGTCATCGTCTTTATCGTTGCCCACATATGGATACTTATGCCCACTTGCACGAAAACCTTTACTCAGAGTTAGTTGCTAACACGAGATTAAATTGACAATAATTTGTGAAATAATTTCATTGAAAGCGTGGTAGCAACTAACTCTGAGTTAAGTATTAAGTAGCCTACCATTTTGCTGTAACCTAAGTTTTCCCTTTTTTCCGGGGTTTCGCTCCCTTATATAGGACACGGCAACTCCATAGAACCTTGCATTTTACGGGACAACAAGGAGATTATAACACTCAAAGTTAGTGAGGTTTTCTATTCTGTAATAGATCACTAGATAGACAAAACAGCTAATACAAAGCAAGTCTTTGTGTCCAAGGACAGTAGGTAGAAAAATATTCAAGAATAAATAATACTCACGTGTAGTTGGTAATTCAGAAAAAACACCCGGTTTGGAATTTGAACTATTCTTTATTATCCAGTTCATACTAAGTTACCAGCAACTCAGTACAATATATCCACATAGGTCAACACCACCATCTTCCTTAGCCCTTAGCTTGTCCCGACTAGACTGCCGAACTGACTCAACCCGCCTAGTGTCCGAACAGTCCCCCTCCAATACTCAACTGTCATAATTAAGATGTGACGAAATTTGACATTCGTTTTTTTTAGGGTAATCAATTTAACAACTTTTTTTTATCAAATAAAATATGTATTTACCAAAGAAAAACTAACAATTCTAACACTGAAATAATTTTTGCGATCGGATCATTATTTCTAGAGATTTCTCCGTTCAACAAACAACCAATTTTATCTCTTAGTTTTGTTAAAAGCATATAGGTAAATATAACAATATGAATATTTTTTTTTTCCAAGAAACATTGACTATAGTGTTGATAACAATTTACTTAGTTTATGATAGCGAAAAACAATAGGTACGAAATAAAACAGCTACTCAAGACTATAAAATATTTTGCAATAAAAAAGCATAAGTACCTACTTGATTGCTTTTTGATCAGAACTCACAAGAAACTGAAATCGATACCAAAATCAGCAGACCATAAAAATTGCAACTTATATGGATGCAGGCTTTATAGCAAATTGGCGTTGGTGGCGTGCTACTCGTATATATGAGCATATTTTTATGCTAACAGGATTGCTTTTGATCTTGATCTCATCTCGGCAGATAAGCAGTGAGATTATTTCATGCGGAGCAAGCAGATGCCTACCTAATGCAATTTTCTAGATAGGCATCTAAAAACAAAACGAAAAATCGGAGTTTTTCAATTTTAAGGAAAAGAAAGCTCAAGCTTATATTTTGCAACCAACAATATTTTAAAAACGTAGAAACAGTTCGGACTCAGTCTTTTCTGCTCTTTGTTTGTGTCTTTTATTCTGTGTGGTAAATAAATGGCCTAAAATAAATAACACTTCACTTTAGATGGTGTTTATCGAATTAAACGTTTCTAACTAAATACTTTTATCCAAGAGCGAACGTGCGAAAACTTAAATTCATGTTCTTCGTTTGGTACGTACTTAATTTTTTTTTTAACTTCGATATTTTTGTCCTAGATGCGGCATCAGCTATGCAGGCAGCGTTGTTAGTAGCCGAAGGGTTACGACTCTTCGGTTTAGTTCATACAAATGTGCTCACTCCGATGGCCGCGTGTGCTGAGGAAGCTCGCAAGCCACTTCTAGTGTATTGCTGTCCTTCTCATTCTTCAAATCTTAAGAGGTAAAAGTTTATTGGCAACCATTTTTTTACAAGGTTCAGGCTTGCCTTGTTTGAGGCGAATGTTAGTTTGTAATAAAATATACTACAAATCTAGAACTACATCAACTACTGGACTACAACGACTATAGTTATAACTAAAAGTTACATTTTTAGTTTATGTTATGACCTTATAACTATGTATAATTTGTCTTCGAAACAATTCCAACCTAAAATAAACTCAAGTACTCTCTTCTCTATCAGGTTCCTAACCTCTTGCCGGCTGGGCCACCAAGCGGCCCCCGCCACGAGAGACTTAGTGGACTTAGGAGCGCAGGTGGCCTGTGGCCTGGCGTACTTGCACGTGCAGAGACTGGTACACGCTGATATTGCCGCCAGGAATTGTGTGTAAGTAGCATATACTCGTAGTTTTATTTTATAAATGTAATAGTAACATTCTGCTATACGAGGGATATTATTATATATCATAGGACGAATAAAATTCGGATAGCTTTCAATCCAAGAAAATGTCGTTTTCTTTTGCAACATCAATGAAAGGAAATATTATAAATCCACCACCGAATGCTTGTTTTCCTACTTGTAATAGTTAGTTGACAAAAATACACTTTTATTTTATCAGTTGCGAGTTCTTGATTTATAATTATAAAACTAGCTTCAGCCAGCATCTTCAACCGCGTGGATGTCGGAAATTATCCCAAGGGAGTATATTCCTTACATGAAAAGTTTCACCAAAATCCGTTCAGCTGTTCCGGCGTGAAAGCGTAACAAACAAACAAACTCACATTCACATTTAAAATATTAGTATTTAAAATATAGTCTCATGGACTATATTTTTACTACCGCAAGAATATTTCAGTCACATAAATTATACATTAGCCCAACTGCTCAGAAAACTCCGTATCTTCTTAACTCTAATTTTACAGATACGAAGTTTAACTTGCCAACTTCAGTGGAGTGCTGAATAATTATAATCATGGGGTTCTTTGAAAAAATAAATTATCTCCAACCCAGTTGAAACTGGGTCAAAGAAAATGTTATTTAGCGTTGGCAATCATAACAATTTGTGTACTAAGAGTTCGTTGTTTAGAAAGCTAATTGGCAATAAATACCTACTCTTTTGTTTGTTAATTATGAAATTTAAATTAATTTTGTGACTTGAATATGATATTACGAGTATTTGCGAGGTTTGCATTAAATAATAATATAAATAAAAATGCTGAGAATGCGTTTACATAACCATTCAATTATAATAAAGGATACAGAAAGAAAATACTGAAAGTTATTACTTAACAAATGAAATTAAGTCGGTATTTTAGTTCACCAGTACAAAAAGACACAACAGTTACAGTTAGTTAACAGTACATGTTATCGAGTTATGCAAACATGAAATGTATGGGGCAGTTGTTTTTTTTTCCGGGATTTTGAGGCTAGTCCCATAGTAAAAGTTGTTCGTAATGATGATTACAATGACTTAATTTCAGGTTTTGCATTATTTCTGTTACACATTTATATACCTATTAGAGCGTTCAAGTATTCAACCATAAATGATTTTGAAAAATTATCATTTTCAACATAGGGTGGACGAGAAATTAAGGCTGAAGGTAACAGACAATGGTCTATCAAGGGACCTGTTTCCTGATGACTACCATTGTCTGGGGGACAATGAGAACCGGCCCGTCAAATGGATGGCTCCCGAGACGCTGCTCCAAAATCAGTACACTACAGCATCCGATGTGGTAAGATTTTGAAATATTACTTTTAAATGTAAAGTAGAAAACAAACTGAATTAAGAAGAATACGATTTAATGGATGATGATTCTAAACGATGACTTTTATCCAGTTTTACATATTATAAATCATATTTTGTATTTATGCCAAGGATTTTTAGAAATAAAATTGTTGATTGAAAGCCTATTGTATCAGGAATTAATTACAATTTGGAATCCATTGAAGATAGATTTTGGAATGAGTACAACCCAAATTCAACCTTGTACATATATTGCCTTGCTAAAATATTTTATACAATTTTATTATGGTTATTGTAATATTTTTTTGTTCTTGTTCAGTGGTCATTAGGAATAACTCTTTGGGAGCTAGCAACACTTGGAGCATCGCCATTGGCTGAACTTGATGCTGCTGACGTAGGAGCTTTCTTGAGTGGAGGATACCGACCTTCGCAACCGCACAACTGTCCTGATGAATTGTGAGTTACCTTTCGTAATACTGTATTTATTTTGATGAAGATGCTCATTATGATTTTGTGAATAATTATGGCTTAACAAGTAACTTTGATTGGTTATAATTTCAAAAGAAAGAATGCTCAAGAAAAGTGACATTTAAATATCTGCAAATACAGTAATTCCTTAGTTAATTCAAAAACTTTAACTGCACGAAGTTTCAAAATTTATTTTTAAAGTAAACATAAATACATTTCTACTTAATGATGCATTTACTATTCAAATCCAACTATCAGACAATGCAAAAGAAACTCTCATCAATGTAAATGTTTGCACAGATTTAAAACTCCAATCCGACTTAAAAGCAGCGTTGAAAAGTGTCAACTTCGAAAATCCAGAGGCGCAAATGCAATTTACTAAAAGACTTTTCATTGCCAGAAACTTTTTTGGTATTGATATCGTCTTAGCTTTCAATTTCATTTTCAAAAAGAATTGTAGAATTTTCCTTTAGATTTTGAGCTTTGCCATAATTTTGTTATTTTGCATTTTAATATTTGGCTTTCTTTTATATTAGTCTTTTCTTAAATTGATTAAAAATCTTTTCGGTCTTGAGCACATACATTTTCCCGATCAGACATTTCAATGCTGTCTTTTCTTTTTACCAGGTACGGTCTAATGTCATGGTGCTGGACTTTGGCTCCTTTAGCCAGACCAACAGCTCCTCAACTCCTAGCGGCCCTCCATGACTTCAGGCAAGCTCTCAGCACTTACATCTAGACAATTTACCTCTACCAAAGTTTCATACTTAAGCTAGACCTAAACTGTACTTGTCAATTTCTGAAAACTCTTGGCACCATACTTTCCGTTTTCTTCAATACCAAAGTGCCTGCCAAAGTATCAAAATTAGTCGCACTATAATTTTTAAGTGAAAATGTTTACTTTTATTTTTGTCTGTTTAGTATTTATAATGATGGATCCACATAATAACATATTTTTCCTAGTCAACAAAATCACAAAAAAATACCTACCCATTGCAGTTATAAATGTTTATTTTATAAGAATGAAACTTGAATACAAAATAGGAACTGTAAATGCTAACATTAGGAATTGCGGTGAAATGTATATTTTCAAATAAAATAAAAAGGTGATATATATAATAATTAAATCATAATTTCTTAGGAATGACTTTGAGATGCTAGTTGAACGTAATATTTAAAGTATTTGAAGCGAATACCAAAGTATAAGATAAGGAATCGTAAAATAATTTAGCACAAACATAAATATAAGAAAAATGTACAGATAATCCTGTATACCAATAGAAATTTACTGACCTAATTTAATATTTATATATTGAAGAGTTCTACTCATTTAATGATATATCCTAAGATATTGGTTAATTTGAAATAAATGATAGAACCACATGCGAATATGTCCTCTAATAGACCACTATAAACGTAAATGGAATAGTTAGCAATGTAAATAATTTAGATGCACTTGCAGTATCTTTAGGGTGGGTGTTGATTAATAATATCTACTTGTACAAAATCTGTGAAACAAAAAAGTTATTCATATCTCTTGTTAGCTTTTCATGTATCGAAATTCCTTATCATACACGTGAAAAAGAATTAAGAAAAATTGTAGATCCAGAAAACAATGGAAATAAACCTCTTGAAAAATGCGCAAAATAAAATCAGTACCTACCCTAACATGAAAAACAATAAGTTACCACTTCTGAAATTGCATAAATTTTACAGATAGTCCAAAGTAGAACGAAATTAATTTTAAGTCTGTACATACGAAAAACGGATTCGATGCAAAAGGAATTTAATTTTTGATTAGACAAAGCTGACTGCTTTTTTAATGATAAAAACTAAAATTAACCTTTAGAATTATGAATTATTGCTGATTGCACGACTACACTTACTAAATACATTTAAGAGCTTTCAATATAACACAGGCTTATTTATAAAATCTTTGAACTGTTAGGCAACGGATTAGCAAAATTCTCTTTGGAGAATTTGTAATAAGAATCTGTTTAATGGATGCTAAATTGTCCAGACTCTATGAATAGGACTGAAATCACACCATTAAGAAGTTATAATTTCAAAGATAGCAGATGACTGAAGATTGAACTAATTAAAAACAACCTGGGGGGTTACCACAAGCTCTTAGAGTAAGGTTATTTTGAGTGTGTAAGGGACAGATGTATATGAGTTGTATACATCTGTCACTTAAACGATCTCAAAATAACATTACTCTAAGAGCTTGTGGTCACCCCCTTGGCCCCTCGTCTATATCAGAATCATCAGCGTTAGTTGCTAAATATTGGGTATTACTAAGATAAAATTTACTTGTATAATATGTTCAGTGCGTTGTCGTGCAATCAGGCCTTAGGTAATATTTTAATGTCCGTACCTATAATAAAAATAAATTAATTTCCCAACCAACGTACGCAGATGAGCCAAGTAGAAATACTTTTAAAATAATTACTCAACTTTTTAATTCAATAAAATTTAGCAAGTTCTTTTAGATTGTACTTTTTCAAATGGTACTCTATCAAATTATTATTTCTAGCCAAGTAGACTATTTAAGAACTAAACATTTATAAATCATTAAAAATTTTACGGTATAGAAAAGTTCCAACGATTTCATAGTCCCGTATTTTGCTATAGACAAATTTACCGGAAGGCGATGCGTTGGAAGGTCTCCCATCAGGTTGACCAATGACCTGGTGAAGGTTGCGACGATCCGCTGGATTCGGGACGAACTAGACCGGTCAATGTGGCAACGCTTGGGGGAGGCCTATGTCCAGCAGTGGTGCGTCTTTCAGCTGATATGATGATGATATCTACTAATCTCTAAGGTTGAAAAAGCTCATCTGCGTAAACTGTTAAAATATTTTGTTCTTTATCCCAAAGTAAATTAAGTCGGTATTTAAGTAAAGAGCCAGAAGGCATCATATACTGATAGGTATTTAGATATAAAATAAATAAGTTAGTTTTAGAGTTCCTGAGGACTTTCAGTCCGTCCAGGCCAGCAAAAAGGATCAAACACCAAAACAGTAGTTAGTTCATGGCTTTGTTAACGACGAGGCTTCAGCGAATTTAAATTTTGTGTCTTTGTGTTAGAATTTAAAATTGATTGATTTATATTTATAGCGTGACCGATTGATTTTGGTCCTTGTGTATTGTGTGCAATATATCAATAGGTTTATTAGTAGTTTTAAGTACGTACCGTACCAATTTTTTTAAATATAAAAGTGTAGTAACCTCATTGCGTATAGTAGATACATAATATTATTTTCGGTTTGTGTGATTTATACATGGTCTATAAATTCCTTGAAGCCAAAATTCCGTACAAGCATGATAAAGAAATATTCGTCTATTATACCACAATTATAAATAAAAATAAATAGATGTTATACTGTATTCAAAATGTATGTTACAGATAAAACGGAATCTGAGCAATGATAGTGAATTATATTGTAAATATTAGAAGATATTCGGTAATATATAATATTTTTTGTACTAAGAAAAAGTGGAGACTTTTAAAGGAGTAGATGTCGATTTAAAATTCTTAATAAAATAACTATCGGTCATAATATTTTTACCTGATCTTGGAGCTAAATTCGTCAATGTTAAATTAATTATGTCAAATGTTAAATAAAGTTGACATTTGCGGTAAAAATAAATCTTCGATATCAATTCTAGTGATATAAATAACTTAACCTGTTTCAACTAAAGTATCAACTCTATTTTTAGATGTTTTATTTTTTGATATATTTTGTTAAGTTTATGTCTTAATAACATCCCGTTTTAGAGCTGTTTCTTGCTTTTTGTGTTTTTGCATACAAACTTAGTTGTTTATTAAATACCTCAATATACGCAGTTTCTGTTGTAGCATTTTTGCTTTTGTTGAAGCAATTTTTATATTTTAAGCCAAACAGTAAAAATACACCAAAAACCCTGTACCAATTTTCTTATTATAAGTATGTACATGCTAAATATATTACGTATACTGTATTGAAAACGCGTTATGGATAATACAGGGTGTAAAACTCTTAGGCATTATAATGCATTAGACGTGTTGATTGGAAAACATTGATTTGCGCTTTCGAATTAGATAGTAATTTTGACATTTCTGCTATTGTGAAATCGATGTCGTGAAATATAATCTTTTACGTATCTTTTTCAATATTTCGTGTAATTTTTATTTAACAATTCAAATTGATGTTCCATGTTGTCTACAGTTTAATAAATTCAATAGAATAATAAAATATTTTTTAAGAACATGCTGTATAATAAAAAACTAGAGTAAATAAAACTATGTCATTTATATCTTATAGATGTCGCTAGATAACTAAATTGGAATATTCAGATAGTAATTAATAAATGTCTTATAAACCCCTCCTTAAAAAAATGGGCTCTTTTTCTAAAAAAACTCCTTGTCCCTCTCCAAAAATTTTCTCATAAATTCTTCTTAAATTGCTAAAAGAATATTTTTTTAAACATCACCCAAGAATTATATTTAAGTAAAAGAAATTATTGTGTGGAGTAATATTGTATGAATAATGACGTCATAATATATGACTCGAGTGCCAGATGAATGTGATTTTGTATGTAAATGTTAAAATGTGTTTAAATGTTAACAATAAGTGACGTAACTGTTTATTTAGTGTTAAGTGGATGTATGTAATATGTAATCGATATGGCTTCAATGATAATTATGATGAACGAAATAAAAATGTTATTTTATAATATTTACTGTCTTTTATTTGCAACTAGCGGACGCCTCGCGGTTTCACCCGCCTAGTTCCCGTCCCCGTGGGAATACGGGGATAAAAAGTAGCCTATGTTACCTGGGGATAATGTAGCTACCCAACGGTGAAAGGATTTTTCAAATCGGTCCAGCAGTTTTTAAGTTTATTCGTTACACACAAAAATGCAAACATACAAATCTTTTCTCTTCATAATATTAATACCTACATACCTATATATATTTATTTGAAATAACCTTGATCATTTTACAATCGATTAAAGCAGTTTTTCTAAATTAAATCTTTTTGTTTGAAGTCATTATTCTAAAAGAAGAAAACCTGAAAGAAATACGTGATACAAGTTTATCATGCAAATCTCGTAACCTTGATCAAGGGGTATACATTACAAAAGCCAACCGACGCTACTTAGTATTTATTATCATATAAACATCACGAACTTCGAAGCCCATCACTTTTTTTTTCTCAATATATATTCATATTTATTTATTTGCTCAAACATGAGTACACATACAAGAATACAATAACGTGCATGCAAGATAACATAAAGAAGAAACAGGTTCAGACATGTTTGCCACGTATTGTAGCGTGCAAATATGATGAATATTAATCAATAATTCAAGTCAATAATTCATTTCAGCTAATATCATTAAATTAAAAATGCCAACAGCAAATAAAAAAAGTAATAACAAATTACCAAATAAAACTATATGTCAAAATAAATTCTACAGACAGAAAAGTATTAACATTATAGAATAATAATTTTAGAATGTCATGAAGTCAAATTAGAATTAAAACAATTTATTAGATAATATAAAAAGAAATCTATTCAATAAATACATAATGACAGAATTAATCGGTTAAAAAATTTGAGACAGTATAATAACATTTTTGACATAGGAGAATTTATAATGTTTGCTTAAACACCTGGTGCCATATGAAAAATACTCTTATTAATTAAGGCATTATTAGTTCTACGAACATAGAGAAATCTTTTATCTCGTTGAGTACGATTATAAGCTTCGGATGCTAACACAAAAAGTTCTGGATTCTGTTTCACAAAGACAGTTACTTCAAATAAATATAGTGAAGGCAATGGTAAGACACTGTACTCTTTAAAGAAAGGCACACAACTCTCAATAGATTGTAAACCAAACAAAGCCCTAACGCACCGTTTTTGTGCCTTAAAAACAAGATCTTTGTTGGTTGAGTTTCCCCAAAAAATTATGCCATATCTGAGGACAGATGCAACAAGCACATGATATGCAATTATGAGTGTCCTAGAGTTTACTTTATATGCAAGTTCATGTAGGGCAAAAGCTGATCGACTCACTCGCTTGCACAATTGTTCAATATGTGGTTTCCAAGTCATTTTATTATCAATATACAAGCCGAGAAATTTTGTATTGTCTGTTTCTTCAATAGGTTGATTATTAAAATTTACGTTTAGATCGTTTAGTGTATACGCTGTCTAAAGTTCATTAGTTTGGTTTTTCAAGGTTGCCATTTAAATTATTTACATTCAACCAATTCATAACTGAGCTCAAGGTGCTATTTAAATCATCTTCGTAAGTATTTTTGTCTTTACATTTGACAGTAACAGTGCTATCATCCGCAAAGAGAGCTATGGGGTTATCAGTGGCATTTGGTAGGTATATAAAAAATAAATAAAAAAAAAGCCTTTTATTTCATGCATAGCAAAGTTAATACAAAAAATAATAATTGAAAATATTACAGGTCGTATAGATTGGAATTGGAACAATATAAAAAAATAAAAATAAATGTAAGTATAAAGTTGTACAACAATTATAAACAAAATTGATTAATTTCATACATTAATTATTTTCATTATATGAGTATATTATTTAATTGAATTATTAAAATAACATTGTTGAATAAATTAAAAGAATAAATAAAATTGATTAATTGCATAATATAAAAAGTAGAATAACAAACGATTGTATAACAATTAATTAAACTATTGGAAAAACCTATCATGATTAGCATGCATGAACCTCTCACATGGTGAGAGTGAAGGCCTCCTCCAGGGATGACCAGCGGTCACGGTCTGAGGCTTCCGACATCCAGTTTTTTCCTGCGACTCGTGTGATGTCGTCAGCCCATCTAGTTATCGGTCTACCTCGTTTTCTATTGCCTGTAGGGCCAGGCCATGACGTCATGCGAATGGTCCAACGGTCGTCACTCATTCTTGCTACGTGTCCTGCCCATCTCCATTTAAGTTTGAGAGCGTAGGTGAGAGCATCTGTGACTTTGGTATTTTGTCTTATAACCGAGTGCCGAATTCTTTGATTTTTTTTAATTTTTGCCATACTTCTCTCCATACTTCGCTGGCAGGCAGTAATTTTATTCTATACTCGATGAGTGAACTTCCACGTTTGACATGCGTAGGTTAGAGATGGTAGTAGACATGAGTTCATGATTTTCGTCTTGAATTTCATAGGCATTTGGCTTTTAAGAATTTCTTTTGCACCCCAAAACTTTTTCCACGTCGTTGTAATTCTTCGATCTACTTCTGCATCGTTGTTGATTTTATTAAAAGATATTTGTTTTCCTAAGTAGATATAACTATCAACGTACTGTACAGGTGTGTTGTTGAGAAGAACTGAGTTTTGAGTGGAATTTGTCATCAGTTTTGTTTTGCTCAAATTTATTTCTAGTCCTGCCTTGCTTGTTGTAACGTGTTTAACATCATCTCTAGCTCCGAACACTTTTCTGATAGCAGGATAATGTCGTCGGCGAACCTCAGGTGACTTATGTATTTCCCTTTGACGCATATGCCCACTGTTTTCCAATTTAATTTGCCAATGATTGATTCCAGAACCGCTATAAAGATTCGAGGTGATAAAGGATCGCCTTGTCGTACTCCTCTTTTGATAGGGATAGGTGGTCCCGTGTTCTCTAGTTTCACTCTACTTGTGGTGTTCTCGTAGAGGTTTTTTAAGACCTCTATGTATTTATTTTCTACCTTTTGTGATCGTAAAGTTTTCCACATATAGGGATGTAGTATCGAATCAAAAGCTTTTTGATAGTCTATAAACACTATGTAAAGGGGGCGTTGGAATTCTAGATACTTCTCAATCAGCATCTCCAGAGTATGGATGTGGTCCAATGTGGAATATCCACTTCGAAATCCTGCTTGTTCGATTGGTTGCCTTTTTTCTAGAGTAGTACCAATTCGCCTTTCCACAGTTGTTGCAAATAACTTATAAAGTGATGGAAGGAGGCTAATAGGTCGGTAATTGCCTATATTTTTTGGGTCGCCTTTTTTGAACAACAGTATGATGTCAGAGTTTGACCATTGTTAAGGTGTTGTGGATGAACTTAGGATCAAATTAAATAAATGTGTCAGTGGAGTTACAAGGTGAGCGCAAGCAAATTTTATAGCCTTATTTGTAACTTTGTCTGGTCCTGGACTCTTCTCTGCTTTTAAGTTTTTTATTCCCATGAAAATTTCAAGTTCATCCACTGGTTGTATCTCCTCGTCGTCGCTATTATTTCCTGGCTCAGTTTGAACAATATCCTGTTGTATGGGAGCACTATACAAGTGTTTGTAGAAGTTGGTAGCTATGTGTAGGATATCGTTTCGTTCGTGTGTTGTTTTTTGAAGTCCTTGTAATCCTGCTATCCAAGCTTTATGGTTTCGCAGTTCTCTATAAGCTTTTTTAAGGCTTCCTGTAGAATTTAGATGTCTTTCTATAGTCATTTTACGATGATTTGCGTAGTCTCTTGTTTGGTAGGTATATAATAATGTATAATATAAATAGCGGTGGACCTAGAACGCTTCCTTGCGGTACACCGTAGTGTAGTTTGCGTTTATGTGACATAAAGGTTTCTTCTTGTTTAGTAAGAACATTCGCTTTAGTCACTTCAGTATATTGATTTCGGCCTTTGAGGTATGATTCAATTAGTGAGAGAACATTACCCCTTATTCCATAGGCATTGAGTTTACCAACTAGTATATCATGGTCAACGTAATCAAAAGCCTGTGTCATATCCATAAAGATAGAGCAGATGGGTGTTCTTTTGTCAATACTATCCATAACAATGTCTAAAAAATCATATATGGCCATGTTTATGGTTTTATTAGGTCTAAAGTATTTTATTCTTTTACTAAAATATTGTTTTTTTTCTAAGTAGTTATTAAGTTCTTTATGAATATGTTTCTCAAATATTTTAGATATAACTGAAACTAGGGCAATGGGTGGGTTGTTTTCTAGATATTCCCTATCATCTCTCTTGAAGATCGGTTTTATGATCGAAGTTTTTAATCTATCAGGGTAGACGCCTGCGACGATGCATAAATTAAAGATATAGCTAAGATAAGTAGAAATATTTGTAGCTACATATTTAATGATTTTGGTTGATATTCCATCATAACCTACACTATTTGTACTAAAACCATTTATTTTTAAAAAATATTCTACCAAAAATAATGGGTTTATTTCTCCCAGACCTAAAGAAAAAATATCGATACATAAACAGCTACTAAAGCATGAAAGAAAGAAAAAATATATATTTGTTACCCACACAGAAGACACGAGATAAGCAAAACACAAACAATAATAAAAAATATAAATAAAAAACCCCGTGCGAGACAAAAAAGTGCAACGATATTAAAAAGAAAATAACGCTGCGCTGATATCCTGATAGGGCCCACTGTTGACACTACTACTAGTTTTAGATCTGGATAAAAATATCGAATAATTTGTAATGTAGTCAACATAGCCATACC
The DNA here is from genome assembly GCA_964057195.1 of Orthosia cruda. Taxonomy (NCBI): domain Eukaryota; kingdom Metazoa; phylum Arthropoda; class Insecta; order Lepidoptera; family Noctuidae; genus Orthosia; species Orthosia cruda. The sequence continues at coordinate 8,103,815 of OZ059832.1, read as the reverse complement.
TAAAAACTAGATAGCCATTCACTGCTTTCTTGCATCTTAACTCCTTTATTAAAGGTTACACAAAATAAGTAACTAAATCAAAATGCCTAAAACACAAAGCCAGCAATGTTCTGGAAGATCCAATTACTTACCAATCGTAAGACCAATCCACCAACTCTACCAACCCCAGTTTGTTCAAAACCTATGTTCAAAATGCTATCCAATGATCCATAACACGCCTACCTGTTTCAAGAGCATATCATGAAGCTAAGCAAAACAACCAGAAAAGGATTTTCAACGTACTTATAAAGAACATCCATTGCTTTAACATTTTAAAGATACCTATACATACATGTATTGTACCCTTTTTACACACGTTTATGCGTGGTAGCCTTGAAAATGGCGGAAAAGTACCTCCTCCTGTCATCTCAAGCGTGGATCGTTGGTTGTTTCGTGAGTGACAACCGATTTGTCATCCATTATATCCTTGTCTGTTATTGACAATGTAATGGTATTGGTTTTTCCTACTATACATACAAAGTACCAATCATAACATTAGCAAAATGTATCGTAGCAAAATGTTTGGTACTTTGCTGTGCAAACTTTGCTCCATAGCAACAAATAGAGAGAGGTAAAAGAAGAAACATCAATCATCTTCTGTTAAGAAGTAATGAGCAAGAAATTGTCTGTTTTTTTTTTGCACTTAAGTCAAATTGTGTATCAAGCTTAAACATCAAGCATGATAGCCAACACATCATCCATCCAAATATTATAAATGCGAAAGTAACTTTACCTGTTTGTTAACTTTTTATAAAGCAAATTTGCAGGCAACTTGGCATATGGATAGACCAGATCATGCATTAGGACAAAGTATACTTTTTATCTTTAGTATTAGGTGCCCTTCGATAATAAAAACATATTTTACGCGGGCAAAACCACGGACAAAAGCCAGGCACTTATAAAGTAGAACTTTGTAATACCATTCATGGGAATTTGAAAAAGTTTACACAAAGATTTTGTGCGTAGGTGTATTACCCTCACTCACTTATATTTGTCTAAAAATAAAACGTTTATTGGTTTGAGATTATAAACCTATTTTAGTCTCAAACCAATAAATCTTCTTTGTACTTAGCTCTTTTATTCGATTCTATCACAGATCCCTCACACACACAGACTCTACAGGTAATGAGTACTAATAAATTAACGGTGCTGAAAATGCGTATAATGTACAACTTCTGTCATCTTCAGGAATTCTTCAGCTATTGAAAGCCATCGGTTTCTATACATCTTTGGTGTAAAAGCTCGAGTAAGCGGAGTGGAATTCCTTGCCGGAGTCTTTGTTTCCTGATAGCTACAACCTAGGGGTCTTTAAGTAAAGAGTGAATAGGTTACTTATAGGCAAACATGTTTCACCGTCGACATCATCATCGCTTAACATCAGGCGAGTAGCGGTCAAACGCTAGCCAACCACAAATAAAAACAAAAAAAGAAGCGGTGACAGGCTTGGTTTTTAGGGATATTCCTAACACTTGTAGGGAGAGTCCCACTTCTAGCAGCAGCTTCTTTCCGGGTCTAGAGTTAACTTTTTATATACATTTAATATCAACTTGCCGCGCTTGACTCGGTGGAACGCAGAGCTAAAAGGCTCATTGGCGACGTAAAACTGGTGGATGCCAAACTTCACAGCTTGGCTCATTGCGGCAAGGTGGCCTGCTTGTCGGTTTTCTACAGACTGTATTTCGGTGAGTGTTCTCAAGAACTCCACGACCTCATCCAACCGCCCCCTTCTACCATCGGACATCTAGACGCACTGCAAGTTACCTTCCTTACATAGTTGCCATGCCACCAATTCGCACTAAGCGCTTCCACACATCCTTCGTAATGTGCACAGCAAAAGAGCGGAGCTCACAATTTTTTTTTTTTTTTTTTTACCTTGTATAAATGCTCATGCATACTGCGCTACCACGGGGAGATAGCGCAGTTATGTGGGACTCTAACCCACTAAAACTCCACGGTGTCCTCCTGTGCCGCTTATGGCGGGAACACGGGCACGCGTTAGCACTCACCGCGAACCCGCCGCGGCTGTCCGTCACTGGACCCTCCTCTGGGGAGTAACCCCCATCACCCGGCGCACCAGAACACACTGTGCGCCGTGACCACCCCAGGGACCAAACCAGCACATGGGTGCCAGACGACCCCGTGTATGGCACCCTTGGTCCCCTTGTGACGGGTCGAGGTCAATGCCCCGCCACCTACCATTTTTCGGCCGCAGGGGATAGGGCGAGCGGCCATCGCTATACCGACACTTCTCTTCCCCTGCGGCCCCACCGCGTCCGCCATCAGACGGTGGCGACCCCGTCCAGGCCGCGTAAGGTAGGGAGAGCGGCGCACCGCAATACCGGCACACCTCTCCCGCCGCGGCCTCCAACCCTCAGCCGCGACATCGTATGGGTTTGGGAGACCCCATACGACATCGCGGCCCGCCTCAGTTGCGATGTCACCCAAGCAGCACAGCAACCTACATGTTGGCCGCTACGTCGTCGGCTTATCGACAAAAGCTCTGACGAGCGGCCCCTCCTCGGGTTCCTCTTCGCTTCACCGTGAATGATCAAGCCACGGTTACTAAGCCCCCCCGCCTCGTCAATGCGGGAACCCACCGGGGAGGGGGAATCTCACTACCTGCATCTGTGTTTCCGAACACATTCAATCCGATTCTCTTCTAAGTTAGACTGAACAGGTTGACTTTGTCTCTGTCACCTCTGACCCAGATTAAAAAAAATAGAATTAATAAAATAAAATAAAACTTCTTCTTACTTTTCTTCTCGTTGGATATTGAACCCAGTGGGTAGACAGCGGTAATTGCAGTGTCAGCGGCGTACATTATATTCTCAAAGAGGCTGGTGCATAAGGTTTTTTGGCACTCCAGCATGTGTGCCAAAAAAACCAAATTCTGTTTAAGGCCTCTGTATTGGGTATCAGACTAGTCTATAAAATGATGACGGCATCTCCATCCTCTGGATTAACATCCATATCAAATACATGAGCAAATTCCGCACATATGTAGAGAAAATGGAATATTAAGTATAAATTCAGCAAGTATAGCAGCACGTGTATAATAATATAGTCATAATAATAACAGCAAGTTCCTACAATATCCTCCGGGGATCTATAGTTTATTCTGATTATTTTACTCCCACACAATATCAAAAGTCCATATCAATTTGTGGAAAATACGTTTATAATAAGATGGATATAAGGGAATATGAATAAAACAGTTTATTCATAGACACGACCACGACTATGTTTTTTTTTTTTTTTTTATCAACTATAGCTAACGTTTGACCACCATCTCGCCTGATGTTAAGCGATGATGTGGTCTACGGTGAAGCACGCTTGCCTAGAAGAAACCTATTCACTCTTGACTTAAAGACCCCAAGGTTGTAGCTATCAGGGAACAAAGACCCCGGAAGGGAATTCCACTCCTTAGCTGTGCGCACAATGAAAGTTTTAGCAAAACGCTTTGTGCGTATGGGAGGGATGTCTACCATGTACCGATGGCGCACGGCCGTACGCCTTGTATTCCGATGATGGAAAGGGCTAGGCGAAATCAAATTGTGCAGTTCCATCGCACACTCCCAGAAATATAACTTTCTTCTCATTCATACTCGTCCTCATGTCTCTAAAGGGGTGACAAGACGGATAACTGATCTGTGGTGACTAAGGCCCAGTTTTTTTATTAGTAGTTAACTCAACTAATAGTTAAATATTATAACCAATGGTTTCAAAATTCGGTAAAAGGCGTTTATTCGTCATTTGTTCGTCTAACAAACTGTTAAATAATTAACTATCCATCTTATTTGACCATTTGTGATGCTAACAACTGAAAAATATGGTATTTTAACGAATTTTGCAATCATTGGTTAGCATATTTAACCATTGCCTCAGTTAACTACTAATGAAAAAACTGGGACGTCTATCTTCTGGGCTGTTATAGCCTGTAAACATTCAATGAAAATACCTAAAGACCATTAAATATAATGTCGCAAATCTGTAGCTGACAAGTTTTTTTAAAAGAGGGAGTATGGAGGGGGTATGGAGTTTCTTGTGCGTTCTTCTCCATAACAAGCTACTTTGCGAATGCACGGTAGAATCAATTTTTATTCCTTTAAAATTTTAATGTATTAACGTTCAAAAGGGCCGCTTGGTGGCCTAGTTGAAATAAAATATCTTTGTCTTTGTCTTTGAACCCATATTGAATAATTTGAGATCAATTTAATCCTAGTATTGAACTCGATTCAAAAATGTTTCATTGAAAAATAATCACCCACACATTACTATCTGCTGCCTTCATGAACACAGCGTCTATATATAATAAAATCAACAAATCCATCGCCTGAAGTCATTAAAAATTCTCCATAACTGGACGAAACCTCACCTAAAGGCACATATCGCTAGCTACAGCCAACTCTAATTATTTCGGCCTCTCAAAGCCAGTTTCTAGCTTTATAAAACTTTAAAATATCCAATGTTTTCCTTCGACGGCGGCGGAAAATATTGCAATTTCTCTTTTGTATATAAACAGCCCGCGGGAGTCGCGACAAAGTGGCAATATACTATCTCGACGGGGCTTCTCAAACAAGGGTAGGAGACAAGGACAGGTATATTTAAAATTGTGTAAGGAAGAAGGGGATAGCCCGAAGTTATTAATTGGAGAGAATTGACGGAAGTGCACCGGAGCGGTGTTTTTGACAAATTCCGCTTTGATTCGGCGATTACTTTCACCTCAACGCTTAGGGGTCGACTCTTAAATGTGACTCGCCTTAGATGGCCTGTTAAAAATGTAAACCTTTATTTTATGGACGCCTGTATCATATTTTTTAGCGGTATGAAAATAAAGACGTTGTAATTTGTTTTTTTTCATGCTTGGTTAGGTCTGGTAAAAGGAGCTAAGAGTAAATATTTGTTTTTTCGCTGTGAAAATTCGGCTCTTTGATCTTTCCCTAAAGAAAATACATTTTGTTCTTCATAGATAATTATCTATTTATAATATATATTTGCTCTTTCCTGGGTAATAATACTAACGCTAGGTACTAACTTTTTGGTCAAAAAAGTAAGCGTATCAGATTTTTGACGTTCCCACTGCTGGGTCACAGGCTTCCTGCGAGAGGGTAAAGAAGTCAAAGTTCGTAAAAACTAATTTCTCGAGGTACTGATCCAATAACATTATTTTTCACTAATTCTAAGCTCGCTATCACCGAGTGTCATTAAGCTTCTTTTTAACCCGAAATATATCTGAAGGATCGGCCCCAGGAGCAAAGTGGTGGAGAGAGCGAATTTAAAATAAAGAGCTAGTAAATTAAGATTGATTTTATTAATTCTATCTAATTATAGATATAATTAGTGCATTTAATGGGTCGATAAGGTGATATGATTAGTTTTTTAATTAGATTAGGGTAGAAGGATTTAAAGCTTGAAACATGCTTGAATCTGAAAATATGGCTTAGCAGGGTTGAAAACTTCCACCGACAGTTACTACGTGAGGATATGACAACGATGTATAGACCGTTTTCCGTATAAATTTTTGAAGGACGGATCTAATATCCATAGATCAATTACCTTAACCTATTACTTATCTCTATTCTAGACCCTAGGCTAAATAATAGGCCTTGATTGCTGTCATTATGAGATAACTGCTGATTGAAAACGGATTTTACTAACGAATGCAGGATTTTACAAACACAATTAAATTTTAATTATGTTTTGATGGAAATATAATATTGACTAATCCCGCAAAAGAAGAGCTGGACAAATGATACAAAGCCATCTTTCTTTTATTTTATAACCCTAAAATTAACAATCATCAGCCCGTCACAGCACCTATTCGTCGAACCCCAAATTAAAAACAAGCGACCCGTGAAAAACGGATTAAAACTGTTGTAAAATTTCTCAACAAAAAACTAAATAAAATTCATCCGTCACGCTTCCCAATTCAATTGGATTTAAATTTAATTGATTTACTATAGACAAAGCTATTTTTCAATTGTGACATTTTTCGACGGTTTCATTTAATCAGATTAAACCCGTATCAGAAAATTGTTCTTTATTAAATTGCAATCTATTTTTGTACGTTTTCCCAATTAATTGGATTTTTGGAATGCAGTTATGATGAACCGATGTGTGAACGTTTCCGGATTATATTATTCTAGTGATTTTGACAAAAAGTCTGTGTCGCATTAAACAATATAAGCACTTGTTAGAATCATGAAGGAACTCCATATAAAAAATATCAATATATGTCAAGATGGTTATTTACTATGTATCAAGAGTTCCTATGTATGTGGTGTATAAGGGAAAGGTTTTATGAAGAAAAGCACAAAAAGACAAGACTATGTATTTATTTCAATAAGGCTTGTCAATTAATTTATATTGAGGCTCAGAGAGCTTACCACCCGATCGCTAGACCTAGTTCTCGTAGAGAAGAAGGGCAAGAAACTCCACGGAAGCAACTATGGTTGTAAAAGTATTTATAGATATCTTTCACAACCATATAAACATCGTTTATCACAATAAAGATCTGATTCTATTATGGCCATTATATGATGAATCTTGTAACATTTCACAATATTACATAATCTAAGCAACAAGAATAAGGCAAAGAACATGACTAGCCCTTAAATCAATTTAATATCATTATGAATAAAGGCCACAATATGAAATAGAGTTTCAACACATCCATTAGAATTAAGCAAGTTATAATATCAAATAACTTACGTGAAGCTTGTGTAGTCCATCTTTAACATAATATAACAATTCAGTAAAACAATATCACAATCACAACATAATACCTGATCCGTACTGGCTTGTATCTCACAACAAAAGTAAGTCAGCTTACGAATTACACACTATTTATAGTAATGAGTCGTCCTGTCAAATGTCCCAACCATTTACTATATTTCTATAAATAATCTCACAATTAGGTCAATAATCAATTCTTGAGTAATGAAACCTTTTTAAAACGTATCAAGACAATTAAGGAATTCAATATCGCTTATTTAGTCATTCTTAATCAATATTCAAAAGAATATTGATACTAACCGACAGTCTTGTACTAATTGTCTCAAAGGACTTATAATACTAAAATGGTAATATAAAATCTAGGATACATCACAATGCTCATTACCAGTTCCGCGCAGGTAGTCACAGCGGACGCGCGTGTCTCACTCCGCTTGACCCGTTAGTGTTTATTTTTTAAGCGATAAGTAATTACGCGACGAATATTGGAATAACGAAAACGGGGTTACTCCTGGTAACAGGGGGCCCTTTATATTAAAATGTTTTTCACCCCAACGTATCAAATACCCTCAATGTCTCAAATACCTCCAATGTCGCAAATACCTACACAGTTGCATCCAACACCCAATACTTCAAGTTATGCCAATGTGACGTCAACAACATGTTTTCCCAAGAAAGATCAAGCAATTATACTGGACTCGATCGATGGAATAACACTCAGGGAGTACCTTATTGCCCTATCGTCTATTATACCAACGTCATCTATTCGATTTATATCTCGTATATCGAATGCACGTATATGTATATACCTAGATTAAAAAAAAACAGCTGACAACCTTATTGAAGAAAAGAAAAAGATTAATATTCATCAAAATGTTCTTGAAATAAAACCTTTAATTACGAGAAACAAAAGAATAGTTTTGTCAAATGTTTGTCCCGTAATACCAAATTATGTCATTGAACAAAAATTCGAAGAATTAAATATAAAAATAATGTCGCCTATAACATTTATGAAAATTGGTGTGACTGATCCTGGATTCTCTCACGTATTAAGTTTTAGAAGACAATTATATATTAGCCCAGAAGATGACTCACGTCTTCCAGAATCAATACAGTTCAGCTTTGAAGGTACAAATTACTGGATTTATGTATCTACTGATGCCCTAAAATGTTTTTCTTGCAATACAATGGGCCACTTAGCCAAAAATTGTCCGCAAAACATACCAAAGACTTACCCTCAAGAAAAAGATAAACAAACAGCAGAAGAAATAAATATAATATCTGATAAAAATCATGACTATATACCAGACCCCGTCTTTAATTCTCAAATGATACAAGAATTCACACAACCTGAAATTACCCCTAAAGGAAAAAAACGAATTCATTCTCCAACTGTCAGTGATGCGTCAAAAATTGATGTAACTCAACCTATTGGGTATACAAAAGATGATGATTCTGATATAATAGAATTTGAGACAGATGAAACAGGCAGCAATGTTTCAATTGAAGATGTGGAAGTCAAAACTAAGGCAAAGAAGAAATTGAAAAAGACTGACCTCAGAAATGAAAAAGAAGTTTGGAAAGATATTGAAGACAGTATGATAGAATTAAACAGTGATAAAGCATTTCCTATAAGCTTGGATCAATTTATAAGCCTATTAGATAATTCACGTGGTAAACAAAATATAAAAGAATTAGTATATTCCTATACAGAAAATGTAAAAGACCTAATTAAAATGTGTAACAATTTACATTGTAAAATGAATAAGAGTTTAAAAAACAGATAGATGTTCGCGCCTATCAAGAAAATTACATGAAATGTTGACTACCTCCATTGTTACTGAACAAAAGGATACTATTTAACTACATACATTTATCTTTGTCTTAACTTTAAGTAAGTAACAAATAAATAATATATATATATATATATATTCCTTGTTATTATCAATAATATGGACATTATACAGTGGAATGTTAACGGTTACTTTAAAAGATTAGAAAATATAAAACTATTAGTCAGTCGGTTAAGTCCAACCTGCATTTGTTTACAAGAAACTAATTTCACTTCTAGTTATTGTGCTTCTATGAATGGGTACGAAAGTTTTTATAAAAATCGGTTGCAGAGTAACAGGGCCAGTGGTGGAGTAGCTATGTTTATCAAACCACATACCTTTCCTGAGGAAATACAAATAAACACATCTTTAGAAGCAATAGCCATAAAAATTAAATTTCCTTTCGCTATGACCATATGCAATGTTTATCTACCTAATAGTACTCCACTTAACATAAACGAATTCAATCACTTAATTAGTCAGCTTCCGACCCCTTGCATAGTTTTGGGTGATTTCAACAGCCATCATTTTTATTGGGGTTCTGAAAAATGTGATACGAGAGGTCGAATAATAGCTGAATGGCTTGATGAACACCAGGATATACTATTATTAAACAACGGCCAACCTACACATTTTGACAGTAATACTGGTCGTACGAGCAATATTGATCTTACTTTGGCTTCACAAAATATTACGTCATATTTTGAATGGAATGCTTTAGATGATTTGTATGACAGTGACCATTTTCCAATAACAATTAAATCTCTTATTACGCAAGATATACAAAACAATATTCAATTACCTAAAAAATGGATATTTGATAAAGCTGATTGGCTAATATTTAGAGAAGAGATCGATAAAACTATTCCTGTATTATCACCTTTAAGTTCTACCTTTGATTATTATGTCAATGATATTGTTGAAAAGTTCACCCAAGTAATTATTGAAGCCGCTAACAAGTCAATACCAAAAACATCTGGTTCGTTCAGGAAAAACAATTTGCCATGGTGGAATGATGAATGTCAAACCGCAATAAGAGAAACCAAAAAGGCCTTAAAACTGTTTAAAAAATTTGCTAGACATGACCCTAATTCGATATATAAAATTGAATATAAGAAAAAAAGAGCATTCTATAGAAGGCTTCTCAAAGAAAGAAGGAAAAAGTATTGGGAAAATTGGGTATCATCTATTAACAATAAAACCCTTATTGGGGACATGTGGAAAAAGATACAAAAACTTAACCACCGCATCAATAGATTCAACAATATTGTTCTCGAAAAATCTGACGGTACCTTTACATCTGACCCAATTGAAACTTCCTACTTATTAGCTAAAACCTTTGCAACCAACTCTAGCTCGAATAATTATGATAATGATTTTGTACAATACAAAAATAGTCAGGAAATTGAATGTAATTTCGATACGTTTGATAATTCTAACCCAATTAATAAGGAAATATCTATGCATGAATTGTTATCGGTGTTGTCTCAGATAGGAAATTCTAGTCCAGGACCTGACAATATATCTAATATTATAATTAAACATTTGCCCAGCAGTGGACTACATTACTTACTTAAATTATACAACTTTATATGGCAAAAGCAGGTATTTCCAGATAACTGGAAAGAAGCCTTAGTTATTCCCATATTAAAACCTGAAAAAATACCAAGTCTAGACTCTAGTTACAGACCCATATCCTTAACATGTAATCTTTGTAAAATTCTTGAAAAAATTATAAGTAAAAGAATTCGATGGTATTTAGAAACTAATAAATGTTTTTCTCCTTTTCAATATGGATTTCGTCAATTTCGATCAACAATAGATAATTTAATGAACATTGAAAGTGAAGTTCTTGACAGTTTTGCAAATGATAATTATACAGTAATTGTAGCTATGGATATAGAAAAAGCTTATGAAATGGTTTGGAAACACAGGGTTCTAAAATTGTTACAAGATATTAATATCAAAGGGAATGTCCTAGCGTTCGTCAGAAATTTCATGTCAGGAAGATCAATTAAAGTAAGAATAAATAATACTTTATCTAACTCTGTTCCCATAGAAAATGGGCTACCTCAAGGAGCGGTGCTTAGTGTAATTTTGTTTTTAATAGCTATAAATGATGTTTTGTATTCTATGGAAAAACCAGTTAAAGGATTTTTGTTTGCTGATGACCTGACCTTAACTTGTAGTGGCAGGACACTGAATCCTACGTTAAAATTAATACAAAACACTCTAAATAATCTTCAAGATTGGTCCGCGAAATCAGGATTCAAATTTTCTAAAACTAAAACCCAATTCATAATATTGTCTAATAAGAATAGTAAAACTAGAAACATACAATTAACCTTAAATGAACATAGTCTAAAAGAAGTAAATAATTTAAGAATTTTAGGATTAACTTTTGATAAAAAAATGACTTGGAATACACACGTAAATAAACTAAAATCTGAATGCCATAAAAGGTTAAATATAATTAAGGTACTATCATCAACAACTTGGGGTTCTGATAGAAAATGCCTGATTAATACATATCGCGCTTTAATTAGGCAAAAGCTAGATTACGGCTCTGTTATATATGATTCTGCCAAAAGTCGTGTCTTAAATTCCTTAGAAAGCATTCAAAATACTGCTCTTCGTCTTAGTATTGGTGCGTTTAAAACAAGCCCTATTAAAAGCATTTTAGCTGAAGCTGGAGAAATGCCATTAGAATTTAGAAGAAAGGTACTTGGTAATTGTGTACGCTATAAATATTCTATCCTGTCCTGAAAATCCATCTTATAATTACTATAGTAAATCAACTTCTACAGATGTAGAATATGAATTTCGACCTAATTTACCGCAACCTTTACGAATTAGAGCAGCTAAATATTTGAAAGAATTAAAACTTAAGATCCCCCCGGTTTTTACAAAAAAATTACTTACCTGCGGTCCATGGGAAACCATTGAATTCCCAATTAACTTAGAACTAGCCAAAAATTTAAGGTATAATACAACTCAATGTATATACAAAAAATTGTATAATGAAATTAATAACAGATATCAGGATTATATAACTTTCTTTACCGATGGATCAGTTAAGGATGGAAGATCAGGAGCCGCAGTAGTGTCTGATGATAATTGCTATCGATATAGACTTTGGAATTTTAATTCAATTTTTAGTTGCGAAGCAATAGCTATACTTAAAGCTTTAGAAATAATACATACTAAATCTAATTCAGAAAAATATATTATTTATACCGACTCGAAATCATGTCTAACAGCATTACAAAATTTAATCAATACAAATCCGCTTATTGTTAATATTAAACAAAAAATGATAAATCTTCTTAATAATAATTACAAATTTCAAATTATATGGATTCCAAGTCATCAAGGTATAGTTGGCAACGAAAGAGCGGATACTGAAGCTAAAAATTCGACCAATGAAAATGAGATTTGCAAAACAATAAAATCTACTCCAACCGAAATAAAAAAATACTTCAAACATAAAGTCAAAATTCTTTGGGATCATTACTGGAAAATAGAAAATACAACTAAATTAATTGGCATAAGAAATTCAATTTTTGACAAATCTATTTCATTCAGATTAAGAAGGGATCAAGTGGTAATTACCAGATTACGTATAGGACACACAAACTTAACTCACATTCATCTTATAACTAAAGCTAATAAAAACAAATGCAAATGTGGAGTGGACTTAACAGTTATACACCTTCTAGTTGAATGCACGGCTTACAGTCAAGAAAGACAAATTTGCAATGTACCTTCTAGTCTAAAAGATTGTCTAAATAAGGATGGTTATACACGAACCTTAACGTTTTTGAAATTGATAAATATGTATAAACTAATGTAACCTATTATAATATAATGTTTACTGTGGTCGCTAATGACCTTAGATGTTGAAAAGCGACCTAAAATAAATAAATTAAAAAAAAAAAAAAAAAAAAAACATGCTCATTACAAATTACGTAATATTTTATATGAATAAACTTAATGCTAATACATAATTCATTGTTATAGTCCATTTTATCACATCAAAAGGACAAAATAACAACTGTCAGTACTTTGAATTCAATCTAAGCCCCTCACCTGCTGCACATGAGACGGGCTACAACAAAGTAACTAACTTCAGCAGTTCCAATTCTATTTGTCACATCTGACTTCCAATACATAATTTTTATTTAGATAAAATATAATAAGTGATGTGATGTATGTGTGTGTATGTGTGTGTTTGTGTGTTTATATTTGTGTGGTATACAATAAAGAATATAATAATAATATAATATTTCACATGAATCACACAAACGTTACATTATTCGACATCATCAATCTATTCTCCCGACCATATTCACAATGTATCTTTAGCTACAGTTATATTTCTTAAATCTGTTATCTCATAAGGACCTTTAAATCTGGGACTTAATTTATCATGTCGCCTGTGGTCTTGGTTTACATAAACTGTGTTTTCAACATCAAAAAAATACTACTGTATCAAATCGAGTTTTAAATTTATTTGCCTCAGAACACAGACGTTGATAAGCTAGTTCACGATCTGCCTCCACATCTATTATCTTCATTCAAATGAGCTTGGATAGAGAGGATATTAGCATTACACCCTACAAGCAATCGAATCTGTGTGAAACCCGTAGAACTATGAATAGTGGTGTTAATAGATTGTTGTACCTTCCACAACCCGCTTGGCCAATCTGACAATATCCTTGCAAATTGTACTGAACGTAGATACTTTCTTCCGACCAAAATCAGATCAACAGAGGGTGATTAAAAGACTCGTCAAGGAGCATTACTTATCGCTGTAATCGTACTCTTAGTTTTTTGACAGACTGTCTATAATTGTCATACGTCATTTATTTTCACGTCTTATATATTAAATATGTATGTATTTATGTATTTATTATATGTGAGTGGTTGACCAAAAAGGGACCTGGAGGGATTGGAAACCGTTAATTTTTTTTTTTGAATTTTCAAAATAATAATAATCAATAAATAATAATAAATAATAATAATAAATAATAATCAATTATTTTCCCTTGAGGTCCCTTTTTGGTCAACCACTCACATATGGCATATATATCTATTTGTGTTTTATTAGGCATTATTGTATCATTATATTCATTGTTGGTATTTTTACACCCCTGACAACCCCATGTCATGTCCAGGCAATCACTATCCATTCCAGGTTGCCTGGAAGAGATCGCGGAATGCGATAAGGCCGCCCGTTGTATATTTTTAGTTTTAAGTTTCTTTTGTTACTGTATTTTCTGGTGTACAATAAAGAATACATAAATAAATAAATTTAAATTATTTATTTAACCAACTAACTGTCAAACTCAGAGGTCGCAGATCGTTGCTTGATCATAAAGACTCAGAGGCCCGTCTCGACTTGTTTTGACTGAATTTTATTTAACCAACTAACTCAAATCAATCACACCGGCTACAAAAAGTACCAACTATTAATTTTGACATTTATCTAGAATTTCAAGGTCGTTGTAATGACCAAACTTTTCAAATCACATATTTGTGAGCACTGGAAATTCTTTTTATAATTATTTTTCAATAAAATACAAATATTTACTAGAAATAAAACCAAAATAATCTCAACAGGTACTAATAACGATAAAAATATTTTTCTGCTGTACCATGCTGATGGCACGGCCTGGCATTAGTATACCCCCGCTCTGTCTTTCTCCTGCCATCTCACTTTTCAAACAAACTACTCAATAAGTTTAATGTACTTTTTATATTCGTGGCTCAATTATAACAAGTTACTTATTATGTAGCTGTCCCGACAGAACCGAACTATGTTAGCTGTGTGGTCACAGAAAAACACATCCCTAGACATTCACACGCTGGTTTTCTTCTCAGTTAATCTTTATGTTCCTAACAAAATAAATGATGTGGGTACTCACAGTAAGGTTGGTGACACCTAAGTAGCCAGCTCTGCTATTTTGTTTGCACTTTTGCAATCAATTATTGTAATTCTACTGCTGTATGCCATTAGATCACGATTTGTTTATTGTGAAATCTAAATCTCCATTAGCCCTAAAACTAATTACTTAAATTAATTACCAGATTGAGAAATTCAAAGTAAGGAAATATTAATAAGATTGTTTATTTTAATATTTCTGAAGATTAGAATATTTATTTTATTAATTAATACAGTCTTTTCATGAAAATAACTGCTCAAGAGCTTTTGCTATAAATACGATTCATTTTTAGTTTTACTCAAAAATTGCCAAGGGAAAAACAGAGTGGGGAGTTTCTTGTAAATGTGAGAATATTGGTAAAAACTACTATTCTGCCTCCATTAACTAATAAAGATTCTTTGCAAATCCTTTGTACCTCTCAAGTATGTATGTGGCCCAGGGGCTGGTCACTGCCATACTTGAACAGATTTCAGTAAAAACTTTTAGAAAAGCGCCATCTGTTATCGTCTACGCAAAATATTTAGTACGTTTAATTTACAATAGATGGTGCTTTCATCAAATATTAAATTTCGAACAAATATCAGAATAATAATTGAAATTTAATTTTTGGTGATGTGTACAACAGTCAACATTTTTATTTAATGATAAAATAATATAATTTAATGATCAGAGGATTTTTTTATTTGTTCTATAATAATTTTTTTGTCGGGCAATAACCGTGCAACACAGTCAAATCAAGAAATTTGAATTTTCAATTTTCACAATGGCGAGTACCTACAATTTGTAGTTTTCGTCCATTTTATGTGTTTTCTACTGTTGATTTGCGTTTATTTCAGTTTTTACTCATCCGCTGTGAAGTGTTTTCTGTGAATTAGTGAGTGAGTTGAACTTTGCTCCTCCCGTTTCATGTGTTCACCTAACTTGCGAAAAGACGCTATTATTTAGTATTATTTGCGATATAGACGCTTTATTTTTGTGATATTTGCGACATTGACGCTGTTTTTGTGTTATTTGCGATTATAGACGCTTGTTTGTGTGTTTAAAATCATGCCAAAGCGGTGCGAATTGTGATGTGCACACAACCCGGGTAAGTGCTTTCTTTATCAATTTCATAGTAGGCAATAATTGCTTCAAGTATAACTTCATCGCTCAAAATAACATGCTGTTTTGGAAAGCAAGGCAGCAAGTCTAAATTGTTTCACTAGTTCTTTCAGCTTTGATTTTGAGTCACCCACCATTAAGATCATAGCTATTTCCTACCCACGTTAAAAATCTCGCGGCTAAGAAACACGTCTTACGATAATCATTTTAATCAATAAAATGAATTAAAATTAGACCAGCTTTCAAAAAAAAAGAATGGCCGACTTAGGGCACCCAAAATATATTTTTGTTCAGATTTGTGCTAGTTTTGTGTATCCTCGTCTGGGTCAACATAACATACATACTTATACATACATACTTCATGTTTCTGTATTTTATTTTTCAGGTATTATACACCATCAATTTCCACACCCAGAAAAGTATCGTGAAGTATTCAAAGCCTGGGTTAACATTGTTGGTAGGAAACTGAGACTGCAGATGACATCAAATTTTACAGAAAGAGAGTCAACTGTGAAATACATTTTCCAACCAATTTAAGAATCGCATCGACCATTTAAATACATTAGCTGTTCCTACTGTACATCTTCATGGTAAGATTTATTATTTATTGTACTACTAGCTGACCAAACAGACATTGTCCTTAATCCTTGAACTAGATTGCAGCGCCTCCTACCGAGTCCAAATTGCGGTTTAGAATGTGATTTTATCGAAGTTCATCAGTTGAGTAATGGTCAATTATGTTTCATAGACCTTATATTAATGGCAAACACCTAAAACCCATTATTCTACATTACATCATCGTGCCTGTCTTGGAACGGTTAGGCAGGGATTCACCTAATAGTATACCATTTTGCCAGTTATGTTTAAATCACATCCATGTCATAGGGATTCCCATCAGCCAATTGTGTGTACTGACACACAATATGGGTCAAATACAGACCAATTTTTCAGTAATAACAATCCGAAGTAACCTTATAATTTTTTTTTTTTTTTTTTTACTGTTTCCAGGCTTTCCAACACAAGCTGCTCATATGCCTCCTATAATACCAACTAATCTGCCTATGCCTGAACATATTGAATCTGCCTTCTACATCAAAGCAAATAGTCACTGGTGCGTAAATGCTTAGCTACCTATATTTTCAAATTTTGTTTAATTAGCTGCTGCCTGTGGTTTAATCTGTGTGGGTCCACCCGGAAAAAACCGTAGGCAACAGTTAATTTTCTCTTTTTCAAAAATAATAGTAAGTTACTGCTTATATCATCAGCTACGTTATGAAGCTAATTAAACCTATTGATTTATACCTACTGTCCGTATTAAACTTGTAATATTTTTTTATATTATTATTTTCAGACTTTCCAACACAAGCTGCTGTATTACCAACTGAACTTCCTGTGCCTGAACATATTTGGAATCTGCCTTCTACTTCAAAGCAAATAGTCACTGGTGCGTAAATGCTTGGCTCCCTACATTTTCAAATTATTTTTAACTCCGTTGTGTTCAGCAGCCGTTTCGGAGATTAGCCGGGGTAATCAGACGGACAGACAATAAAATAATTTTTATATTAAATATTTTTTTTCTTTACAAGTACCGTATATGACTTTCCTTTCGTTTACTTTCATTAGCAATTAGTAATAAATAGCTGTTACATTTTCATAACAAACAGACACTTCATTTTCACTCCTCAAGTAATTTACACTAATAAAGTTTACTACTTACCTCATTGATACAAGGTTAATTATTATTATTTTGTTTTCAGCAATGCCTCCCAATGCTGGTGCAGCTATAGCAGCAGAACATAATTATTGCAGTAACAATGGGAGACAACAAAGACAGAAACTTAAAGGAGACAAAAGTGAGTACCAATGTAGTTTATTCCATAAGCTATATAAAAGAAATGGATAAATAAATACAAAAATCATATATATATATAAATAAATGATAATTGGATATCGTCTTCACATCTAAATTGCACCCATGCAAAATAAAACATGTATGTAAAGTACCATAAAGATAAAGATAAAATTATTTTTTTCAGAAAAGCTGAAATCTATTTTTCGCTGGAGAATCAATTAAAGATTTCAAGATTCCAGATGAAGAATTTGAAAATCGAAATTGTACGATTACGTAAACGAAGAAGAAGGTTGAAAGCAAGATTAACCAGTGCTGATAGAATTAGCAAACAAAATTTTTTCAAAAAAATAACGAGGCATATGACGACAGCTGCAAAAATGTATAAATATGGTGTTTGTAACAATTCTCCTCATCACGAATTATGGATAAATACCAAAAAGATTTTAAGAACAGTGAAATTTATTAAAATTAAAAAAAGGATAATAAAATAAGATTGATTGAAACGAGTTCCATACCATCAATAAAAAAAAATATCCGCACTATTGAGGGCATACAACAGTTGTGGAAAGTATTTTCCCAAAAATATTTATTTGACTCAATGTTGACTAGAAACTTTAACCAGGACCCACTGGATTTTTTTTTTGGAAACATTAGAAGTTTTGGGGTGAGGAACACAGCACCTAACACTATTAACTTTGAAGGTGCCTTTAAATCACTTCTTTTAAATAACTATAACTCATCCCATTCTCTTCAAGCTAATTGTGAAAGTGATGAAAATGACTGTCTTCATACTTTGAGTTTCTTTTTAGAAGACACCATAGAAAACACTTCTAATGTTCCCATTAATGAGGCACTACTTATTGTGGTGCCTTTTATTAATTTAAACACTGACTACTGATGCTGGCCAGGCTAATTATGTACCTATGTGCTGGCTAAATGTTTGAAAAACGTTTCCAAATCATGCAGGCACTGCAGAAATGTATTAAATGGCGACAGTCAATTACAATCAAATGAGTATATAAGGGCAAAAGAATATAGAAAAGGTAGACATTGTCTGTTGTATCCCACTCAAGAGGCGGAAAAGGCTTTTAAAGAAATCCAAAACATTAAGATAGAAATTTTGAAAAAAAATGTGCCCAAAACTAAGCTAAAGGAAAAAATTAAAATGTTTTTGGACATATTTGTGGAATATCCTTTCACATGTGAGATCCACAAGAAAGAGATGGTAAATGTTTATGAAAATACAACAATAAATGTCTTGGTATATAGTTGGTGCCGATCAATCAATCGAATTTTATCTGGTAAAATCCAATACCGTGGTGAGGATGATGAAATTAAACTTTCAACACAAATATATTTCAATAAACATAAATAAATATGATTTCTGTTTCATTCCAGGTTGCATACTAAGTACTTACAAAATGTACATAGTATTGTTCTGTTTCGTTGTAGGAATACGTGTTGTATTTCCATATTTCTATAAATAATTGTACATTTTGTTAAGTACTTTGTAGGCATGAACGAATACCCATTTCCCCTAGGTTTAAATAGAATATCTATAACTATACAGTACACTGGTGTGCGTATAGATATATGTATGTAGGATAGGTATGCACACATGCAAACAATAGTTTTAGGCGGACGATATCAGATGGCGCTTCAAATATCGTTTGAAGGTTGCAGAAAAATACCGGAGTGGGTTCTCTATTCCCAATCTATTACTATACTCTATGATGTGGCCACTAACGGTTTTATTACCAAGTTGGGTACATTTTTGCTAAAATACCCGACGATAAAATTTTCCATAAAATTTCTAGACAAGTTTCTGATAAATAAACTGAATACCTTAGGAATTATCGTTAACGCTTATTCAAACATAATATTATATCTTTACAATACCAAAGATTTTCAACAGGAAATAAAAACAAAGCCTCTGAAGGCCTTACCACTTTCAGCAGTTTCGTGCTGCAGCTGTCAGATAGATGTCCATAGTCAGAATCCGATGCTTAGACCATAGTTTGCAGATCCATGTCGTACAACTTCTAGATCCGCAAGCTATGCAGCTCGTAGTGCCGTCGGCTGGGCGGCATCGCCAGGACATTGTCTTGGTGAGAGTGGAGTCAGCGACTCGTCGACACGTTGTTTATGAAAATGACAAAATGAAATTCATTAGAAATCTTGTGTAAGCTAGAGCTGAATCCCACTTCTGATGTTAGAATCATGAAGGAACTCCATATAAAAATATCAATATATGTCAAGATGGTTATTTACTATGTATCAAGAGTTCCTATGTATGTGGTGTATAAGGGAAAGGTTTTATGAAGAAAAGCACAAAAAGACAAGACTAGGTATTTATTTCAATAAGGCTTGTCAATTAATTTATATTGAGGCTCAGAGAGCTTACCACCCGATCGCTAGACCTAGTTCTCGTAGAGAAGAAGGGCAAGAAACTCCACGGAAGCAACTATGGTTGTAAAAGTATTTATAGATATCTATCACAACCATAATATAAACATCGTTTATCACAATAAAGATCTGATTCTATTATGGCCATTATATGGTGAATCTTGTAACATTTCACAATATTACATAATCTAAGCAACAAGAATAAGGCAAAGAACATGACTAGCCCTTAAATCAATTTAATATCATTATGAATAAAGGCCACAATATGAAATAGAGTTTCAACACATCCATTAGAATTAAGCAAGTTATAATATCAAATAACTTACGTGAAGCTTGTGTAGTCCATCTTTAACATAATATAACAATTCAGTAAAACAATATCACAATCACAACATAATACCTGATCCGTACTGGCTTGTATCTCACAACAAAAGTAAGTCAGCTTACGAATTACACACTATTTATAGTAATGAGTCGTCCTGTCAAATGTCCCAACCATTTACTACATTTCTATAAATAATCTCACAATTAGGTCAATAATCAATTCTTGAGTAATGAAACCTTTTTAAAACGTATCAAGACAATTAAGGAATTCAATATCGCTTATTTAGTCATTCTTAATCAATATTCAAAAGAATATTGATACTAACCGACAGTCTTGTACTAATTGTCTCAAAGGACTTATAATACTAAAATGGTAATATAAAATCTAGGATACATCACAATGCTCATTACAAATTACGTAATATTTTATATGAATATCATCACTATGGCTTACATGTAAGTTTAGAGTTATTTCCTGTACACACAACAATATTTACTCAGGTGGGTACTATAACAATTGTAGGTAGTTGACAACACAATAATAATTTAGGTAGGTACTTCGACATTTGTCGGTAGATGCTTAATAAATACGACAGTTTGTATTTTATAGCAAACTATTGTGCTTATAAAGTGGAAATACATGATTTAGTGACGTCACACGTACTGCCAATACTAACACACTCAACAATAAAATAACAAGTACCTCTCAAAGTTTGAAGTGACATGATTTCAGCCGAAATACTTCCACTGCTGAACATAGATCTCCCCCAATTGTCACCACATTGACCGGTCCTTTGCATCTCGCATCCAGCGGATACCCACCACCCTCACGTCATCGCGGTCCACCTAGTGGGAGGCCTTCCAACGAAGTGGCTTGCTGTCCCGAAAATGGGTAAGAACTAAGTAGCGTTTACACAGCAGGAAATGCATTATGGTTTTGGATGACTATGGATGACGAATGATATTTACGAAAATATATTGTGTCTAAAGAGAAACTTTAGTTCCTTTCTTACTAAATCATATTACCCAGTTACTAGGTTAGGGAGTCGTTCCAAAATGCTGATAATCAGTTGCGTCTGGTTTGAGTGAAAGATAACATATTTTTGAAAGGGCTTTGAAGATCTTAGTTGGCAATGAAGAATGACGGACTACGCCTTGGAATGTGCCTTTATCTTCATCTTTCGATCTGACCTAATCCTTTACAATTTAAACACACCAGTTTAATTCAATTAAATGAGTTTGAGTTAAATAATATTCGACTGCTCTTGTGGACGCAAGACAAGCCTCATTTTTACAAGCGCAACATTAAAATATCAGCCAAGAAAAAACCATCGGCCTACCCGAATGTCCTTTCTTTGGTATTGTTCGTCGAATCATTGAGCTCCTTAAATTCTGAGATGAGCTGCACGATTACTGACAAATGCGTGCACTGACTGGACAGATCCACTCAATCTAGCTGATTCTTTCCTCAAAAGACTATTTTAGACACTAATCAACATGGTCTTCACATGATCTATGTCTGTACTTTAAAAGAGACTGTGACCTCTGAGTTTGTTTCGGCCTTTATTCTCAGAGTAGTCAGATAGGAAACGCCGACCTCATCTAGTTTTAAAAAGTATGATCGACATGTAAACGTGTTTGTAAAAACCAACTTACAGAAATAATCATTTATTCTCTAGAAGTCAACAAGAACAGTCCTGCAGCAGCTCCTAAACCAATAAGTATCGAGCCATACATTCTATCGCGAATTTCAGCCATCACTCTTTCACCAGCATAGACCACTGTGTACAACGTAGACCACCCATAAAACCAAAACACCACACATACATAGTTGATCGCCGTCCAAGCCTGCAATCCGGAAAGCCACAAAACAATTCCTGAGATCACTAAAGTTGCTATAAAAGTGAACAAAATGAAGTAATTCCACCGGCGACACTGGCGGTGTGTCGTAAAATGGTGTTTATATGAAAACAGTATACCTTTTATAGCATACAGCTATAGAAAATGTATTAGGAAGTATTGTATTCTTTGGATGGGGGCTTTATTGATTGTTATGGGAGGTTATGAAGGCAATAAACAAACTATTTCATACTTTATTGAATGGTTTTAGCAAGGAATGTTATGATGCCAAAGCTGAAGAATGGGTTTGATTTTATGAGGCCGAGCCCTATTTTTTTCGATACGACAGGACAATATTCTAATTATAGTTAAATATAGGAAACCCATAAAAAATATGAACCGAATTCGGAATTTGCTATTAAGCGATACGCCAATATGTCTCAAAAACCCTCAGCTTTACATACATAACCTCACGCCTTTTTCCCATGGGGATAGGCAGAAACTACAGAACGCCACCTGCTACGATCCTTACATACTTCTTTTGCTTCACTCACATTCATGCATCTAGTCATACACACACGCCGGTTATGAGTACTGCGCACCTGGCCCTCAGATTTGTCAATAGAATTACGATTGCTGTAGCGCTAGACACAAGACTCTATCGTAATTTAGTAAATTACTCTGGGTCAGATAATAATTAAATAAATTACTATACAGGCGACAGTCTTTCATCATCATCATCATTATCATTTTAGCCGAAAGACATCCATTGCTGGACATAGACCTCCCCAAAGCGTCGCCACACTGATCGGTCCTGTGCGTTTCGCATCCACCGGACGCCCACAGCCTTGACCAGGTTGTGGATCCACCTAGAGGGAGGCCTTCCAACGCTGCGCCTTCCAGTGTTGTCTTCACTTAACGGCCTTTATTAATTACTGAAACTCTTAGGGGCCTCTTCCTCCGTGTTACATTTTCACTTATTTGCTAAAGAAATCAATGGAAGTCTCGTAACCATTACAAATAAAGACCAACTCACTTGAATGCAACTCCAGCCCCGCGATCATCTGTTACATAACAGACAGATGATTGCAAGCCATACGTCACTTGCAACCGATGTTTCTACACGGTAGTGATGTCAGAGGTTCGATTCTATTGACTGATTCGATTTTAGAAATGCCTATTCGTTCTGTGATATTTAAAAAAGGCACCTTGTTTTACATAAAGGCAAAGGATTTAATTCTCGGGTCCCGTGAATACGGTCAACATAATTAAAATTTTAGGTAAATCAAAGATAATATGCATTTTTTTTTTGCAGATTATTTCCTTACAAATATTCTCTGACTTCACTTTCTTACAAAATTTCAATTCCAAACAGAATATTTAGGCACAGCTACTGCAATAATACTGATTATTGTTGAATCACAGATAATAATTACGAAATCAAGTTGTAGTAAGAAAATGAGAATCATAGAAATTCTTCACGATAGAATCAAATTTTACTTAGAAGTCAAAAGTAAATTATTTAAAGTACACACGTAACAAATGAGTTGATTTTTTACAGCACCATTACCTGAAAATGAAAAATCACTTCGGTACATTTTTCATTTTTATTCAACACATTTATAAAAATAAACCTACGGAAAGCTTAAACATTGTTTCGTTGTAAATAATGAAATATTCTGCATATTGCTTTGAGTAGGTACCACTTGTTGCAGCATTCGAATTCTTCATGCAACACAATATTTCCAACAAAAAATCCTTTAGTATTTTTTTTTTGAGATTTATAAGCAATATTTATGTTTTTGGATTGAGCCACCACTACTCGATAATCTTAATCATCATCATCATTAGCATTATCTTATACTTATCCCAATAGGATATTTGAAAAAATATATCTATTTAGTCCTTCAGTTAGATAACCTAAAAATATTGGACACGTATTTCTCTTTTGCCACGTAAACAAAAAAATAAGACTATACAGTGCGTTGAAATGTCATGTGACGGCACGGTGTGCTACACATTATACTGACAAAGTGACGTCACAAGCCTCCACTCCTAAACTTTGATGAGCTTTATCTTTGTCAATTTTATTTATTTCATAATGTTATTTGATAATCTCACTGACGGACTAAATAGAATTTAATTTTTCTTCCCAGGAACATCCCTATATAGGGTCGTCGCAAAGCGTTATCTTCTTCCATACTTCACACTTCTCTAATCATCCATCTCAGTCGTCATTTCCTTTCTAGGCATATTCTTAGCAACTTTTAATGCAATGTGGAAGTAGTGTTCTGTCAAGTTTTCTTGACCGAAAATCAAAACCAGCATTATCTTATACAATGTAAATCTTTTAAATTGAGATTAAAATAAAAGTGGCGTCTACAGTCTCTTCAGTGATGCTACCTTTGCTTGTAATGACCTTATCACTCGATTGTCCTTAGATCCGCTCGAATCGACACTCGAGTAAAACGAAGTCACATCACTACCCACGATTTATTGTCCTTCATTACAGTCCAGCAGCCACTTGAGAGCCATACCCAATCTTCGCACTTATCTCGAGAACAATCTTAACATTCTCACCTTTGCAACATGTGTCCTTAATGTTGTCTGTCCATTTTGTTACTGAACAACACAAACACCTCTTCATGCCAAACAATTTTAAACCGTAACTCATTAATCTCAAGGTTCTATTTTCACTTTTTCAGGGTTGAAGTTAGGTCAGTTTGGAGAAGACAGATTTAGTTTTTGTGTTTTAGCCAAGTCATCCATTTTAGGAGAAGGCCGTTGACCAACGGTGACCTACTGTTATCATTACTTTTGTTGGGACAAACTGTAAAACTGTTATGGCACACTTTATCTTCCTTTTTGTTGGGGTTCTGAGATTTCTTTTTTGTTACTTGTGAAAGGTTGATGTTTGCGTTAAGTTTGTGGACTGTGAAGATTAGATGTTGTGTGTTTCTTTTTAAGCTCATCTTAGGCATAGGTATTTTGGGCAAAAAATCTAAAAGCAGTTCATGATGCATGGCTGTTGTCTTATCAAATATTTTATTTTTGATAAGGGGCCGTCCATTAATCACGTGAAGTTTTTTTACCCCCACTCCCCCTTGGTGATTCGTGGTGAGGTTTAAGAATAACCTAACTAACGCGTTCAAACAAACAAACAAACTCTTCAGCTTTATAATATTAGTATAGATTAAGGACCATGACAAAAATGTCTAGACAGAAAAGTTGCAGGTTGTTTTTGCCTGGCATAAAATTAATTTTACACGCGCAATAACACTACACGCCGCTTTTCAGTTTAGAAATCGCGCGTTCGACGAAAAAATAAATACACGTGATATCTTAGTACACCCTCCTCCCCCCTAGTGATATTTCGTGATTTGTGCTAACCCCCCCCCCCCTCCTTTCAACCTTCACTTGATTAATTGACGATCCCTAAAGACATATCGATCTTTAAAAAGTAGGTATCAATCAATTTGTTATATTATCTTTTTTCTAATTGCCTATTTCACAAGCATTAAAACCAAGATTTTGCGCGCAATGGTTTTCCTGAAATTTACCGGCCCAGGAAGAGCTAGCATGGATGCCCAGGAAAGTACCACAAGGGATGCTTCAGGAACATTTCGCAAAAGAGTACTTGGACTGGAACTCTGGAAGGCTTGTTGGAAGCGTTTCTGCAATAATGAGACAGCAAGCTAGATAAAAAAGTTCTTATAAGAGCAATTCTATTCAGTGTCTTTTGCGGACACTACAGCCCAACCAAGTGACAAACGTTTCGTATCGTTTCTTTCTACAATCGTTAATGCCTTCTATTTATGGTCTGACTACGTGACGTAACTTTCAGATGTGTCATTCCCATACATTGATTTGTTTTCTACTAGCGTATCGATTGTAGATTGTCAACTTAACTACAGCACCTGTTTTTTTTACAAAGTAAGCATTCGCTATAGAACCCTCAAATAATTCGTCACACAATATCATTTGTAACTAAACTCAAACCCCTTCCGAGTTACAATTAAAACTTCCAAGCTGTTTGTGTACATATTTCTGTTAGTTCTCAACTCGAAACGGACAAAGATATTCGATGGAATTATTGTTTACTTTGTTACTCCGACATTTTTAATTAAGTCTCCAGTAAATAATTAACTCTCTTGTCTAGACTTGCTTAGCTTTGAGAGTTATAAAGAGTGGAATTTAATATTTAGACCTCTCTTCAGATTAAAACAGTCTTTATTTTATTTATTTAATATTTTAAGCATACAAATGTACGGAGTCAGACTTAATGCCTTATGCTTTTTCTACCAGTAAACCTTTGGGTAATGCAAAGATAAACAGTGGTAGGTGCAATCACGATAGTAAATGGATTTAAATATAAACAATGCATAACTATCAGCTAGAAATAATAAATAAATACAATATAATCACACTAATAATAATAAAGGCGAAAATTTGTGAGTGTGTGTGTGTTTGTATGTGTGTTACTTCTTCACACTCAAACGGCTGGACGCATTTGGATGAAATTTAGAGATAGATTATATTCTGGAATAGTACTTAAGATACTTTTCATCCCGAGAATATGTTCCCTTGGGATATTTTTTGACATTCACGCGGATGAAGCCGCTGGCAGAAGCTTGTTATACAATAAATAATAATAAACCTAAGCAATTAGTAGAAATAGACAATTGGAAGAAACGCAAAGGCAAGGAAGTCTTTAAATAGTCTATTCTTTAAGAACTTACCGTAGGAACTTAGGTAGCATGGAGTGTGCTGAGCAGCATGAGAATTGTACCTGAAGGAAGCTAGGGATTAACATCTCATTTCAAGTTTACTTTACCAAAATTTTCATTGATATCACAATGAATGAAATGAAATTACAGAATAGGTCTGTCTACTGATTGACAGACAGTATAAGTATCATCTAGATGCTCAGAAATAGACGCTCTGGCAATGTGGTGCTGGAGGAAAATGCTTGGAGTATGAATTTCGCACCGATATCTATTCTCCAAGATCTTGGTATCAAGCAGCGTCTATCGGCTATAGACCAGGCTCGAATTCTTCAGGTCTTTGGTCACGTGTCTCGACGAGGCAACGACGAGTGGCTTCGGGTCCAGGGGAAAGTAAAACGAACCAGAGCGCGCTGCAGGTCACCCATGCAATGGACCGAGTCTGCAGGTGATCCACTGCATGAGTGCAAACCAGTCACAGCTGACAGGGAGGGATGGCGTCACATCGTGAGGTGAATCATGGTGGCATGGTGTCTCACTGCGACATGCTGACCACGATCTGTCAAGAAGATGAGTTTTGTCGCGGAAAATGAGCCTAGGTATTTAGCTTCGATTTAATTTTGTTGCCAATAATGATATTGCTGAAAAAGCACAAAAATAAAATGCTGGCTGAGTTCTACCATCATTTTATTTTTAATTACAGTTATACTACTTACACATAGTACCAGTTCAAATTACACACAGTACAAGAGGCGCAATTTCTTCTGGCGTCATTGTCTTAGTATACGTTTCTACATTTCAGAAAACTTTCTACCACAATTGTTTCAGAGACAGTGCTAGTAGCTAGAAAATGTAAGCTCCATAGCAAGAATAAGTTTATGGTTGCAATCTACTGTGAGAGAGGCCGCAGGACATTTCTTGTGGAAGTTTAGTAGTAGGTGAGATGCGGTCTTAGGATTTGAAAAATATGAGATCTTCAACATTTTACTGTTTCAGTAGTATTGTTCTGGCTGACTACCTAGATCGCCAGAACTCGAAAAGACAACCTGTATCCTAGGTATCTGTTTTATGAAAGCTTCAAATTCACTGTCAGACAACGCACAGCTATCTTTGGGTCCAGAAACATGAAATTCTGCACAAGAGTGCCTTAAGTAGCGAAGGTGGATTCATAGGAGGATTTAAAAAAAAATCCTTTTATTTCTTTCGCTAATTTCGTTTTGTAGAAATTCATTTCGAGTTCAAAAATGGGAAGGTTCTCAATTCAACTGTATATTTTCCCTCGAATGAATAGTTAATATCGTTATATGGAAATTCATCGTTTTTTAACCGACTTCAATAATGAGGAGGTTCACAATTCGATTGTATTTTTTTAATGTGTGTTACCTCAGAACTTTTTACTAGGAAAACCTTTTATTTTTATTTTTTTTATTTGAATGCTGTTGCTTTCCTTGTGGTTTAAATCTGATCAAGATCTGCTGAAGAACGTTGGAGATATACATCAGAACTCTTCAATAAACGACGGAAAGTATCTCGGGATTGCTGCAATCGCATGTCAGTTTACTGTTTACACAATCTTATAACATACCATCACGGCGGTACGCTCTAAAGGGTGTGTACATTTCATGGTACACTCTAATTTTACCTGTTGAGTTCAAGTTTCATGTTATTCGGGTAATCTAATCTGGCATAACCGCGGGTATTATAGATATGTCACAAATCTAAAAAGTGAAAATAAAAACTTTTTTTGCAACAAGATACAACCGACTTCAAAATAAAAACACTACCAAGTGAAAAATAACTGCAATTTCAGAAGTCAGTGTAAAAAAAGAAGATACTAAAACAAGAACAGCGACTTCCGAAACTGAGGCTATTTTTCACTTGTAGTGTTTTTATTTGGAACTCGGTTGTATTATTTTTATGAAAAGTTTTTGTAGAGGTAAATCTCACTATCACCGGCTTGTACTGAGGCCTTAGTGCGAGTTTTTAATCACGCTCACTCGTGATACGTAAACGATCTCTTATGTCAAAATGTATACATAAAAAGTGGTTTCTCCTTACCGTCACCAGACAGCGCTTATCCAGTTTCAATACAAAATGATGTTTACGTATCACGAGTGAGCGTGAGTTAAAACTCGCACTAAGGCCTCTGATCTATTACAACGTTTTTTTACGTTATAATCCAATGTCAATACAATGAAAATGTCGTGTCGCCCTTGTGAGTTTAAGTCCGGGCAAGTACAAATGAGACCTTTTCCAATTCATTTGTAATTTCCAAGTTTATTTTGGACATCGATGTATACGGTGAAGGAAAACATCGTGAGATAACCAGGTCTTTATAGTTAGTATGTCTGAAATCACCAACCCGTCTTGAGCAAGCATAGTGATCAATGCTCGTAGGTACCTTCTCGTTATGAGAAGAGGCCTTGGCCATGTTGTGGGATAGTAATAGACTGGAATTATTATGATTATAATCCTATGCCACTTGTTACAACACCAGTTGCAGAGCAGAGCCATTGGAAGTCAGTTCTACTCATTGATTCCACAAGGTATTGTTTGGAATACTGCTACATATTCCCGTAAGCACATGAACAATGTGCCTGTGTTTGTGACTGAATTTAGCTAAATTGGTAAAGTGAAACGCACCACAGCCACAAATAAACTGCAGGCATAAATATGGCGACCAAAAAGTACTAAACACACGACTGGCGGGTAGTTAAACCAAAAACTGTAGTTCCAAATAACGGACAAACTAATTTAGGGTTGGACTATAACGCTTTGTAGTAAAAGTCAGAAAAAAGCACGTGCGGTTTCTGTCTACTTTAATTTAGTGGACGATTCGCACGAATGGATCTCGCACGAATTGAACTCGCACGAAATATCTGCGAGTTCAGATAAAATACACAAATTGTGATCTTAACTTTTTAACCGAATGAATGTCTGCCTTTTAGGGCCCGACATGTATTTACAAAGCACGGCAGTAAACTTTTAAAGTGTTAAATTTCAATAATATATTATGCGATTCAGTTTGCCTAGACCAGGCCTAGCCCTTTCTCAGTTATAAACGGATGCCTATTTGCGCGTTCGGGTGCAGATTGAATTGCATAACATATTATTATAATTTAATTGAACAAGTTAAAAGTTTACTTTCGAGCTATGTAAATTAAAAATCGGTTCGGTTAAAAAGTTAAAATCATAATTTGTGTATTTTATCTGTACAATTTCAGATATTTCTTGTGAGTTCAATTCGTGCGAATCATCCAATAGCCAATTTAAATTGTTTAGTTATCACGTAGGTAATACAGTTAAGTTGTTTAATAACTTAACAAATGTTATTGATACTCTCAAAGTAAATTAAAAGAGCCTAAAGACAATGAAGTAATAGTGGTGTTCTCCAGTTTAATTGCATTTTATTTAGCTTAAACAACAAGAACAGGCTTATTCTGGATATGCTGACTCCATCGTCGATTCTGTCTCTGTCGCCTCTGACCTAGACTAGAGTCAAGAGCAAACCCATCTCAAAAAAAAAAAAAAGTAAAGTAATATAATTGTTCTGAACCAAATGTTTCATTCACTAGTTGATATTTAATTGCAACACCATGTCAGTGGGCTGTCAACGATTTGACAGTTTGGATTGAAACCTGACACTTGACAAGAGTCAAAAGAGAAAATTTGTAACGTGAACACGGTGAATTCGGGTTTTTGTGGAAATATATCTAATCGAGATGTGTTTCGCCCATTGTAATTGTTAATTGCACCCGCCGGTCGCAATCGGCGTTGTGGGGTGCCCGCGAAGTCGGAATATATTTCACGCACATGGAAGTGCTTTTGCGGGAAACGTGCTCAGCCTGGTGGACGCCGGAGCCTTTGGTCCAGACAGCCGTCAGTCTATCCCTTATTGTATATTATATATATTCTCCTATCCCTAATCTCACGGCACGATATTGATCGACCCCCAGGAGCCTGCCGCAGGAATCCCAGGTAAGTGAATAGAATAGTAACGGCCAACCCTTGTGACATTTTACACCCGTAGTAGGAACCAGTATATCTCCCAATAAGGAACGAACCCCCTAGCTTTCCACTGCTGCGTTATGGCAGTTTCGTGGGGTACAGGTTTAGACAGGGTCCAGGAGTCCCAACGCTGCTATAGGCCCGGCCTTGAACTCCTGGCTTGGGACCCGAAGACCTGTATTTAACAATAATTATTGTACATTTTGTTATTTATACACTGTAAGTAAATTAAATAGATCAAAGGTGATAAAAAGAGGTCGGTCCTTAGAATAGGTATATTAAATACTTAGGTTAATCAAATTAAGACTGCAAGAAACTATTTTGAGTGTCTTTTATTTTAACACGCCATAATATAATATTAATAGAATAGAATTTTCTTTATTGTACACCTTAAAAATTAAACATGTCTTTTATAAGTAAAACTTAATTAAACGGGTACAAAGGCGGGTATTGTTAATTAGCGTATATATTTATTATTGGCGTATAATATTATTACATTTTTATAGAAACGAGAAATGTAGAATGCCATGTGAAAAGGTTTCAGGTTTCAGTTTTAAAAGCCCTACCCTACACATTGTGGAAAGAACATTATATTAAAAATCTTTTCCTACATCCAATCCCATTTCATAACCAATTAGGCCAAGAGCACATTCAGCGCCAAAAGCGCTTTAATAAAAAATGTGATCAAAAATACTAAGCGTATTATTTCGGCGCTGAAAGCCACCGGATACAAGAAAGCACGGCTTTAGAGCTCACAACTTCCGGTCGCTATGCTAGTACGTCTCTATGGTGCCTCTCAAAGGGCAACACGTGCAGATACTAGCTTTTTAAAGCATTTTTTTAAATTTCGAATGGATTTCTTTTTTCGCTCCAGTTCCCTGTATTGTAGCCTGCCTTAAATTGTTGGTATTGGCCAAAAGGGTTTTTTTGAAACGCTTTAATATTTGTTTCGCTGGCATTTATTTTTTGTTCATTTATGTCTGGTGGTTCTTTGTTACAGATAGCTGTTGATGATCCAAGAGGGTACTGAAAGCTAATTCTGCATATTTTAACCGACTTAAAAATGTAGGATGATATTTTTGTAAGATGTTATCTGTCTAAAAGACAGAAAGCAAAAAAAGAGTCTCACTGTTTGTGTGGGTGTCTGTTGGAGTCTCTTTTTTAGTGTTCCGTAGCCAACAAGAAACCCTTATAGTTTCACCATGTCCGTCCTTCCGTCCGTCCGCAGCTTAGCAGCAAACTAATTAGGCTTTACAAGTTTACGAGTAATAGTCAACCAACTTAGGACATGTATGGGGACAACAGTTTTCGAACGGCAAAGTTAATATTGTCTCTTCGTTAGTCCAATGTTCGATGCTTTCATTGTTTATGATCGTATGTACCTATTTATTTTGACGAATGTAGTTGTATATACGGAACCTTCTGTGCGCGAGTCAGACTCCCACTTGGCCGGTTTTTAGCGTTCCGTACCAAAATGGTAAAAATGAACCCTTATGATGCGACTCAGTCTGTCCGTCTGTCACCGCTGGATATATTAAGAACTACTTATGCTGTCAACTTAAAATTTGGAATAGTTTTAGATGACGTATGCCCAACTATTTTGCAAATAAGAAAGAAATATAATAACCGACTGAAAGGGGGTCTTAAAATTCAAAGTGGGGCTACGAGACATGTGGGGTATCATAAGAAACAGAGATAATTGCACATTCTCAAACAATTATTCTTTATTTTTAAGGCCGCATAGTTTTTGACTTAAAGAAGAAGATTTGAAGAAAAATAAAACTAAAACGATGTCTACAAATAGCACAATTTTTCAGAAATCATCAACAAAAATTATTCCTATTACCACCAACTTGATTTTGCGGTTTGGTACAGAACCCTAAATGTGCGAAATCCGACACACTTAGCCGATTTTTTTTTATTTTTCTGCAATATTGAAAGTTAATAAAAATCTAAAATAGAATAATACAGTTGTGTACCTACTATCTGGTTGCCTGGAAGAGATCGCGACATGCGATAAGGCCGCCCATTGTATATGTTTTTAGTTTTAAGTTTCCTTTATAAATGAAACTTATGTTGTACAATAAAGTATATTATAAATATAGGAATTGAAGCTAAATTTTGTTATTTATTTCAAATGATTACTTAGATTCAAAAGTGTCTAGACCTAACTGCAAAATAAACATTTTAATGTTTTATTGTTTCTCTTATAAAAAAAAACGTTGCCCCATACTAGGAATTTCTGCCTGTATCGTGGGTGCTTTTACAAACATATAAACTCACATACAAAAAACCCAGAGCCGGAACAACTATCTGTCGGTCATACAAATATTTGTTCCGTGCGGGAATCGAACCCGCGACATCAACGCAGCAGTCAAACCATCAACCACTGCGCCAACCGTGCGCAATATTCCAGTCACGATTCCAGCACAGCTCTAATATATTTTCAAAGTAATTGTCAAACAGTTTGCACCAATAAAATAGTAATAAGCACGGACTGTAATAAAGTTAGTTACGCACTAAATCAGAGGGCGGTAAATTTTAGTTAATTTTGACAAGATTTTAACAGATTCTGATCATGTAGCGACAGAACAGGAATAATTGAGTTCATTTTGGTTTTAAGATATTAAAAAAATATCTGTAGGTTATTAGTTTCATTAAAGATAAAGATAATTTATTTGTCCAAACATGAGTTCACATATAGTAGGAATGCGGGATGTTCAAAATATTTTTTTTTGCACTGACATGACATCATTCGTTGTCATTTGAAGGTATTTTAGTAATTTGTATGTTTGCAGACTTCAGTTTTAATACTGTTAAAAACACAATCTGCCTAGCCTTTTTCCAATTACATTGGGGTCAGCTTCCAGTCTTACTGGATTCAGCTGAGTACCAGTGTTTTACGTGGAGCGACTGCCTATATGACCTCCACAACCCAGTTACTGGGTAATACGATACCACTTGGATAGACTGGTGTCAGATCTCAAGCTTCTGACTACCAGTAACGACTGTCAAAGATCTTCAAATGGCAGCCGGGGCCAACGGCTTAACGTGCTTACCGAGGCACGGAGGAAACCCGGTATGTTAAAATGGTCACCCATCCACGGACCGACCTCGTCAAGCGTTGCTTAATCTTGATGATCGATCAGTGCGGCTGTTATTAAATAGCCACGAGCTCCTTGGGCTCCTTTCCACGAGTTTTAATGTTGTAAATTGAACTTGTTGTTGTTGTGTTTTTTTTGTTCTCTCTATCTCAATCGAGCTATAATTCGCTCATTGTAATTTTTAATTGCGCCCGCCGGTCGCAATCGGCGTGGTGGGGCGCCCGCGAAGTCGGTTTTGAATGTATTTCACTCACAACGAAGTGTTTTTGCGGGAACGTGTTCTGTCTGGTGGACGCCGGAGCCTTCGGTCCAGACATCCGTCAGTCTATCCCTTATTGACCTAATATTATATATATTCTCCTATCCCTAATCTCCCGGCACGGCACGATATTGATCGACCCCCAGGAGCCTACCACAGGAATCCCAGGTAAGTGCCAATAACACCTTACTTACACCCGTAGTAGGAACCAGTGTATCTCCCAATAAGGAGCAAATCCCCTAGCTTTCCACTGCTGCGTTACGGCAGTTTCGTGGGATACAGGTTCAGAAAGGGTCCAGGAGTCCCAACGCCGCTATGGGCCCCGGTGTTTATCTCCTGGCTTGGGACCCGAAGACCTGTATTTAACAGGGAGGCTTTCCAACGCTGCGCCTTCCAGTCTCTGGTGACTACAAAATCGCGGCCTTTATTAATTACTGAAACTCTTAGAGGTCTCTTCCTTCATGTTACATTTTCACCAATTTGCTAAAGAAATCAATGGAAGTCTCGTAACCATTAGAAATCAAGACAAACTCACTTGAATGCAACTTCAGCACCGCGATCATCTGTTACATTACAGACAGATGATTGCAAGCCATACGTCACTTGCAACCGATGTTTCTTCTCGGTAGTGATGTCAGAGGTTCGATTCTATCGATTGATTCGATTTTAGGAATACCTATTCTTTCTGTGCCATTTAAAAAAGGCACCTTGTTTTACATAAAGGCAAAGGATTTAGTTCTCAGGTACAGTGAATACGGTCAACTTCATTTAAATTTTAGGTAAATGAAAAATAATAATGGTATTATTTCAGCGGATAATTTCCTTACAAATAGCCTTTTACTTCATTTTCTTAAAAAGTTGCAATACCAAACAGAATATTTAGGCACAGCTAAGTACTGCAATAATACTGCTTATTGTTGAATCACAGATAATAATTACGAAGGCAGGTTGTAGTAAGAAAAAAACTTACACAAACTTAAACAAAATTACAACCGACTTCCAAACAAAAACACTACAAAGTGAAAAATAACTTCAATTTCGGAAGTCGGTGTTCCTATTTGCGTTTCTTCATTTTTTGACAGTGACGTGAATTTATTACCAGTTATGAAATGGTGTAAACAATAAACTGAAATGCGATTGCAGCTATCCCGAGGGATTTGCCGTCATTTATTGAAGAGTTCTGATGTATATCTCTAGAACATGACAAGCACCACACTGATCATAACAAGCACCAGCGTTCAAATAAAAAATCATCAAAATCGATTCACCCAATAGTAAGTTCTGAGGTAACACACATAAAAAAAAACCTCCTCCTTTTTGCGAAGTCGGTTAAAAATGAGAATAATTGAAATTTTTCTCGATAAAATCAAATTGTACTTAGAAGTCAAAAATCAATTACTTAAAATACACACGTAACAAATGAGTTTATTTTTTACAGCACCAATACCTGAAAATGAAAAATCACTTCGGTACATTTTTCATTTTTATTCAACACATTTATAAAAATAAACCTACGGAAAGCTTAAACATTGTTTCGTTGTAAATAATGAAATATTCTGCATATTGCTTTGAGTACCACTTTCAAAATCCGAATTTTGAATGCAACTCAATATTTTCAACAAAAAATATTTTAGTAAATTTTTTTTTACGGCAACTGCAACACTCTGACTTGATTTTAAGCGATATTTATGGATTGAGCCACCATTACTCGATTATCCTATAATCATCATAATCATTATCTTATCCTTTTCCCAATAGGGTAGTTGACAAAAAATCTCTATTTAGTCCATCAGTTAGATATACCAAAAATATTGGACATTTATTATTTATTATTTTTCTTTTGCCTCGTAAACAAAAAAATAAGACTATACAGTGCGTTGAAATATCGTGTAACGTCACGGTGTGCTACATTTTATACTGACAAAGTGACGTCACTAGCTCCCACTCCTGAACTTTGTTGCGCTTTATCTTTGTCAATTTTTATTTATTTCATAATATTATCTGATAATCTCACTGACGGACTAAATATAATTCTCTACACAGGAACATCCCTATTTGGGGTCGCCGCAAAGTATTTTCTTCTTCCATACTTCACACTTCTCTAATCATCCATCTCAATCGTCATTTCCTTTCTAGGCATATCTTTAGCAACTTGTGGTAGTGGTGTTCTGTCAACTTTTCTGGACCAAAAATCTAAACCAGCATTATCTTATACAACATAAATCTTTTAAATTGAGATTCGGTGCAAAAACCACAACATCCCATACTAATTA
Source organism: Orthosia cruda (assembly GCA_964057195.1). NCBI lineage: Eukaryota > Metazoa > Arthropoda > Insecta > Lepidoptera > Noctuidae > Orthosia > Orthosia cruda. The sequence goes on along the minus strand of OZ059832.1, from coordinate 8,067,377 downwards.
AATGCAAACATCTAAAACCGTAAAATAAAAATGTCGTCTACTGCCTCTTCAGTAAAACGGGATGCTAGCTTTGCTTGTAATGACCTTATCACTCGATTGTCCTTAGATCCGCTCGAATCGACACTCGAGTAAAACGAAGTCACATCACTACCCACGATTTATTGTCCTTCATTACAGTCCAGCAGCCACTTGAGAGCCATACCCAATCTTCGCACTTATCTCGAGAACAATCTTAACATTCTCACCTTTGCAACATGTGTCCTTAATGTTGTCTGTCCATTTTGTTACTGAACAACACAAACACCTCTTCATGCCAAACAATTTTAAACCGTAACTCATTAATCTCAAGGTTCTATTTTCACTTTTTTAGGGTTGAAGTTAGGTCAGTTTGGAGAAGACAGATTTAGTTTTTGTGTTTTAGCCAAGTCATCCATTTTAGGAGAAGGCCGTTGACCAACGGTGACCTACTACGTTATCATTACTTTTGTTGGGACAAACTGTAAAACTGTTATGGCAAACTTTATCTTCCTTTTTGTTGGGGTTCTGAGATTTCTTTTTTGTTACTTGTGAAAGGTTGATGTTTGCGTTAAGTTTGTGGACTGTGAAGACTAGATGTTGTGTGTTTCTTTTTAAGCTCATCTTAGGCATAGGTATTTTGGGCAAAAAATCTAAAAGCAGTTCATGATGCATGGCTGTTGTCTTATCAAATATTTTATTTTTGATAGGGGCCGTCCATTAATCACGTGATGTTTTTTTTACCCCCATTCCCCCTTGGTGTTACGTGGTGAGGTTTAAGACTTACCTAACTTGCGCGTTAGCTAGTGTTCAAACAAACAAACTCTTCAGCTTTATAATATTAGTATAGATTAAGGACCATGACAAAAATGTCTAGACAGAAAAGTTGCAGGTTGTTTTTGCCTGGCATACAATTAATTTTACACGCGCAATAACACTACACGCTGCATTTCGGTTTAGAAATCGCGCGTTCGACGAAAAAATAAATACACATGATATCTTGACATATTGATCTTTAAAAAGTAGGTATCAATCAATTTGTTATATTCTCTTTTTTCTAATTGCCTATTCCACAAGCATTAAAACCAAGATTTTGCACGCAATGGCTTTCCTGAAATTTACCGGCCCAGGCAGAGCTAGCTTGGATGCCTAGGAAAGTACCACAAGGGATGCTTCAGGAACATTTCGCAAAAGAGTACTTGGCCTGGAACTCTGGAAGGCTTGTTGGAAGCGTTTCTGCAGTAATGAGACAGCAAGCTAGATAAAAAAGGTTCTTATAAGTGCAATTCTATTCAATGTCTTTTGCGGACACTAGAGCCCAACCAGGTGACATACGTTTCGTATCGTTTCTTTCTATAATCGTTAATGCCTTCTATTTATGGTCTGACTACGTGACTTAACGTTCAGATTCCCATACAATGATTTGTTTTCTACTAGCGTTATAGATTGTAGATTGTCAACTTAACTACAGCACCTGTTTTTTTACAAAGTAAGCATTCGCTATAGAACCCTCAAATAATTCATCACACAATATCATTTGTAACTAAACTCAAACCCCTTCCGAGTTACATTTAAAACTTCCAAGCTGTTTGTGTACATATTTCTGTTAGTTCTCAACTCGAAACGGACAAAGATATTCGATGGAATTATTGTTTACTTTGTTACTCCGACATTTTTAATTAAGTCTCCAGTAGATAATTTACGCTCTTGTCTAGACTTGCTTAGCTTTGAGAGTTATAAAGAGTGGAGTTTAATATTTAGACCTCTCTTCAGATTAAAACAGTCTTTATTTTATTTATTTAATATTTTAAGCACACAAATGTACGGAGTCAGACTTAATGCCTTATGCTTTTTCTACCAGTAAACCTTTGGGTAATGCAAAGATAAAGAGTGGTAGGTGCAATCACGATAGTAAATGGATTTAAATATAAACAATGCATAACTATCAGCTAGAAATAATAAATAAATACAATATAATCACACTAATAATAATAAAGGCGAAAAATTGTGAGTGTGTGTGTGTTTGTATGTGTGTTACTTCTTCACACTCAAACGGCTGAACGCATATGGATGAAATTTAGAGATAGATTATATTCTGGAATAGTACTTAAGATACTTTTCATCCCGAGAATATGTTCCCTTGGGATAATTTTCGACATTCACGCGGATGAAGCTTGTTATACAATAAATAATAATAAACCTAAACAATTAGTAGAAATAGACAATTGGAAGAAAAGCAAAGTCAAGGAAGTCTTTGTAATAGTCTATTCTTTAAGAACTTACCGTAGGAACTTAGGTGGCATGAAGTGTGCTGAGCAGCATGAGAATTGTACCTGAAGGAAGCTAGGGATTAATATCTCATTTCAAGTTTAAATTTTCATTGTGATATTTTTACAGATGAGGTCTGTCTACTGATTGACAGACAGTATAAGTATCATCTAGATGCTCAGAAATAGACGCTCTGGCAATGTGGTGCTGGAGGAAAATGCTTGGAGTATGATGGACTGAATTTCGCACCGATATCTATTCTCCAAGATCTTGGTATCAAGCAGCGTCTATCGGCTATAGACCAGGCTCGAATTCTTCAAGTCTTTCACTGTCTTCAAGGCAACGACGAGTGGCTTGGGGTCCAGGGGAAAGTAAAACAAACCAGAGCGCGCGGCAGGTCACCCATGCAATGGACCGAGTCTGCAGGTGATCCACTGCATGAGTGCAAACCAGTCACAGCCGACAGGGAGAGATGGCGTCACATCGTGAGGTGAATCATGGTGGCATGGTGTCTCACTGCGACATGCTGACCACGATCTGTCAAGAGTGTACCGACGAAGAAGAAGATGAGTTTCGTCGCGCAAAATAAGCCTTTAACTTCACAAAAAAAACGCTGGCTGTTTTTCACCAGTATTTAATTTTTAAGTTGCATAACAGTTATACAGTTCAAATTACACACAGTACAAGAGGCGCAATTTCTTCTGGCGTCATTGTCTTAGTATACGTTTCAACATTTCAGAAAACTTTCTACCACAATGATTTCAGAGACAGTGGTAGTAGCTAGAAAATGTAAGCTCCATAGCAAGAACATGTTTATGCTTGCAATCTTCTGTGAGAGAGGCCGCAGGACATTTCTTGTGGAAGTTTAGTAGTAGGTAAGATGCGGTCTAAGGATTTGAAAAATATGAGCTCTTTAATATTTTACTGTTTCAGTAGTATTGTTCTGGTTGAGTATCGAGACCGCCTGAACTCGAAACGACAACCTATATCTAGGTTTGCATATTACTTATAGTTAATTTTGTTTTATAGAAATGCATCGTGTTTTAACCGAGTTCAATAATGAGAAGGTTCGCAATTAGGTAGATTGTATTTTTTTACCTCAGAACTTTTTACTAGGTGAACCTATTTTGATGTTTTTTTTATTTGAAAGCTGTTTTTTTCCTTGTGGTTTAATTCTGATCAAGACCTGATAAAGAACTTTCGAGATATATAGCAGAACTCTTCAATAAATGACGGCAAGTCTATTGCAATCGCATGTCAGTTTATTGTTTACACCATTTCATAACATACCATCAAGCCGGTACGCTCTAAAGGGGTACACAGATGTGTACAGGTAATGGTACACTTTAACTTCACCGCAAATAAAAACACCACAAAGTAAAAATAACTTAAATTTCTTCATCGGTGTCAAAGAAAGAAGAAACAAAAACAAGAACACCGACTTCTGAAATTGACGTTATTTCTCACTTTGTAGTGTTTTTATTTGGCAGTCGATTGTATCTTTTGTTAAAAAAAATGTAGTTGTAAATCCCATTATCCCCGGCTTGTACCTATATATTAAAAAGTTTTATCAATCCAATATCAATGCAAAATCTCGTGAGTTTAAAGTCCGGGCTAGTACCAATTAGACTCTTTCAAATACATAAATGTATTTACAAGTTTATTTTCGACATCGCTGACAACGATGAAAAAAACATCGAGAGATAACCAGGTCTTTATAGTTAGTCTGAAAACGCCAACCCGTCTTGAGCTAGCGTATTGATCAATGCTCGAGTCTTCTCGTTATAAGAAGAAGCCTGCCTTGTTGTGGGATAGTAACAGACTGGTATTATTATTATAATTTAATGGCACTTGTTACAACACCAGTTGCAGAACAGAGCCATTAGAAGTCAGTTCTACTCATTGATTCCACAAGGTATTGTTTGGAATACTGCTACATATTCCCGTAAGCACATAAACATAAATATCAATCTGCCTGTGTTTGTGCCTGAATTTAGGAAAACTGGTAAAGTGAAACGCACCCCAGCCACATTTAAACTGCAGGCATAAATCCGGCGACCAAAAAGTACTAAATACACGACTGGCGGCTAGTTAAACCAAAAACTGTAGTGCCAAATAACGGACAAACTATTTTAGGGTTGGACTATAACGCTTTGTAGTAAAAGTCAGAAAAAAGCACGTGCGGTTTCTGTCTACTTTAATTTAGTGGTTGGGGTTATTGGATGATTCGCACGAAATATCTGCGAGTTCAGATAAAATACACAAATTGTGATCTTAACTTTTTAACCGAATGAATGTCTGCCTTTTAGGGCCCGACATGTATTTACATAGCACGGCAGTAAAACTTTTGAAGTGTTATATTTCAATTATATGTTATGCAATACAGTTTGCCTAGACCAGGCCTAGCCATTTCTTGGTTATAAACGGGTGCCTATCTGCGCTTTTGGGTGCAGATTGAATTGCATAATATATTATTATAATTATCATAATATAATTGAACAAGTTAAAAGTTTACTTTCGAGCTATGTAATATGTTGGGCCTAAAATGCAGGTTAAAAGGAAGATCACAATTTGTGTATTTTATCTGTACACTCGCAGATATTTCTTGTGAGTTCAATTCGTGCGAATCATCCAATAACCAATTTTAAGGCTTAATTTCGGAGCATAATTGTTTAGTTATCACGTACGTAGTTGCGTGATACAATTAAGTTGGATAATAAAATAACAAATGTTATTGATACACTCAAAGAAAATTAAATAGAGTCCAAAGACGATGAAGTAGTATGTTCTCGAATTTAATTGGATTTTATTTAGCTTACACAACAGGAACAGGCTTATTCTGGGTATGCTTACTCCTTCGTCGACTCTGTCTCTGTCACCTCTGACCTAGACTACACTCAAGAGCAAAACATTCTCAAAAAAAAAAAAAAAAAATATTGTACCTACATTTTGTTATTTATACAATCAATCTGCCTAGCCTTTTCCCATGTGTATTGGGGTCGGCTTCCAGTCTTACCAGATTTACCAGTACTAGTGTTTTTCATGGAACGACTGCCCATCTGACCTCCACAACTCAGTAACTGGGTAACACGGTACCCCTTGGCAGTACTAGTGTCAGATCTCAAGCTTCTGACTATCCGTGACGACTGTCAAAGATATTCAAATGACAGCCTCGACCGACGGCTTAACGTGCTTTCCGAGGCACGGAGGAAACTCGGTATGTTGAAATGGTCAACCATCCACGGACCGACCTCGTCAAGCGTTGCTTAACCTTGATTATCGACCAGTGCGGCTGTTATTATTTAGCCACGAGCTTCTTCTGTTATTTATACACTGAAAGCAAATTAAATAGACAGAATATTAGGTCGGCCCATGGAATAGGTATATTCATAATGAAATAACGACACAGCAATATACTATTTTCAGTGTCTTTTATTTTAACACCGCATTATATAATAGTAATTGATTTTACTAGTAAGCGTATATATTTATTATTGCAATATAATAATAATATAATGGCGTATTAATATTATTAAATTGTTATAGAAGCGAGAAATGCCATGTGAATAGGTTTCAGTTTTAAAAGCCCTACACATTGTGGAAAGAAACATTATATTAAAAATCTTTTCCTAAATCCAATCCCATTTCATAACCGATTAGACCAAGAGCACTTTCAGCGCCAAAAGCGCTTTAATAAAAAATGTGATCAAAAATACTAAGCGTATTATTTCGGTGCTGAAAGCCACCGGATATGAGAAAGCACGGCTTTAGAGCTCACAACTTCCGGTCGCCATGCTAGTGCCTCTCTATGGTGCCTCTCAAAAGGCAACACGTGCAGATTCTAGTTTATTTGAGCCTTTTTTTAAATTTCGAATGGATGTCTTTTTTCGCTCCAGTTCCCTGTATTGTAGCCTGCCTTAAATTGTTGGTATTGGCCAAAAGGATTTTTATGAAACGCTTTTTGAATATTTGTTTCGCTGGCAATTTTTTTATTTTTTTATGTCTGGTGGTTCTTTGTTATGGATAGCTGTTGAAGGTCCAAGAGGGTACTGAAAGCTAATTCTGTATTGTATCGACTTCAAAATGTAGAATGATATTTTTGAACGATGTTATCTGTCTAAAAGAAAGAAAGCAAAATAAGAGTCTCACTGTTTGTGTGAGTATCTGTTGGAGTCTCTTTTTTAGTGTTCCGTAGTCAACAAGAAACCCTTATAGTTTCACCATGTCCGTCCGTCCGTCCGTCCGCAGCTTAACAACTAATTAGGCTTTACAAGTAATAGTCAACCAACTTATAAAATGTACTTGGAAAAGGAAAAAAATGTATATTGATGTATGGGGACAACAGTTTTCGAACGGCAATGTAAATATTGTCTCTTCGTTAGAGCAATGTTCGGTGCTTTCATTGTTTATGATCGTAAGTAAAGTTAACTATTTATTTTGGCGAATGTAGTTGTATATACGGAACCTTCTGTGCGCGAGTCAGACTCGCACTGGGCCGGTTTTTAACGTTCCGTACCAAAATGGTAAAAATGATACGATGGCCTTATGGTGCGACTCAGTCTGTCCATATGTCACCGCTGGATATCTCAAGAACTACTTATGCTGTCAACTTAAAATTTGGAATAGTTTTAGTTGACATATGCCCAACTATTTTGCAAATAAGAAAGAAATATAATAACCGACTGAAAGGGGGTCTTAAAATTCAAAGTGGGGCTACGAGACATGTGGGGTATCATATGAAAGAGAGATATTTGCACATTCTCAAACAATTATTCTTTATTTTTAAGGCCGCATAGTTTTTGACTTTTGAAGAAAAATAAAACTAAAACGATGCCTATAAATAGCACAATTTTTCAGAAACCATCAAAAAAAATTATTCCTATTACCACCAACTTTATTTTGCGGCTTGGTACAGAACCCTAAATGTGCGAAGTTCGACGCACTTAGCCGATTTTTTTTTATTTTGTCTGCAATATTGAAAATTAATAAAAATCTTAAATATAATAATACAGTTGTGTACCGAGATCGCGGCATGCGATAAGGCCGCCCATTGTATATGTTTTTAGTTTTAAGTTTCCTTTATAAATGTAACTTATGGTGTACAATAAAGTATAATAAATACAAGAATTGAAGCTAAATTTAGTTATTTAATTTAAATTATTACTTAGATCCAAAGGTGTCTAGACCTAACTGCAAAATAAACATTTTAATAAAATTAATTTTCCCGTCACGATTCCAGCACAGCTCTAATAAATTTTCAAAGTAATTGTCAACCAGTTTGCACCAATAAAATAGTAATTAGCACGTTCTGTAATAAAGTTAGTTACGCACTAAATTAGAGGGCGGTAAATTTTAGTTAATTTCGACAAGATTTTAACAGATTCTGATCAGGTACCGACAGAACAGAAATAATTGAGTTAATTTTGGTTTTAAGATATTAAAAAAAATACTGTAGGTAATTAGTTTAATTCGTTGTCATTTGAAGATATTGTAGTAATTTGTATGTTTGCAAAGACTTCAGTTTTAATGCTGTTAAAAAACACAATCTGCTTAGCCTTTTCCCAACTACATTGGGGTCAGCTTGCAGTCTTACTGGATTCAGCTGAGTACCAGTGTTTTACATGGAGTGACTGCCTATCTGACCTCCAGTTACTGGTTAACACGATACCCCTTGGCTAGACTTGTCTGATCTCAAGCTTCTGATTTCCAGTAACGACTGTCAAAGATCTTCAAATGACAGCCGGGACCAACGGCTTAACGTGCTTGCCGAGGCACGGAGGAAACTCGGTATGTTGTAATGGTCACCCATCCACGGACCGACCTCGTCAAGCGTTGCTTAACCTTGATGATCGACCAGTGCGGCTGTTATTATATAATATACTATACCAGATTCATAGAAACACTTAAATATGTTGTTGTTGTGTTTCTTGCTGGCTCGAACTGATAGGCTTATACAGAGAGTCCAAAAATAATGTGCTCGTTTCTGTTACTCAGTTCCCCATAGAAATCATGTCACACCCTTTCTAAACAAACACTACATTCTTAAAATGAAGTCGAGGCGTAAGTTGCACCTGGCTTGTCTACTTTTTGGTGTGATTAAGACTAAGAAACCGCGGTACTTATACGACAAGCTCAGTTGGATGGCTAGTAAACGGGAATGTGTCCCCAGACTGTGGACAGCAGCTCTCACAGTCTCATAGGACGGCGGCTTTCACTGGCAGTTTCCGATACGCTGCATCCAAGGTGTGGAATAATATTCCACTACCATTAAGGGTGCTTGGTACAATCCATACGTTCAGATCACGTTTGCGGCAGTATCTGATAGATTCTCAACGGAAACAAGACATGGTGGCTCTTAGTATTTCAATTTTATAAGATGCCCACAGTACCTACTTATCTTTTCAATCTGTGTTACACAAAATATTTCCTATTGTTGCCATCTGTGTCCCCAGTCCGGAAGAACTGTTGTGTCATAGTATTTTTTTCTTATTGAACCTACCTTGATTTTCTTTACAGTCATACCTTCCTTTGCTTGAATATTATATTCCCTATATCCACTATTATACTACCTACACTAAATAAAAAGTATAACCCTTTGTTTTTATATCTGCACTTTTAAACGCTCATTTACGTATTTATGTATACTCATTTATTATTATTGTATTCTTAAATAAAACTGTTCGCTCCGTCACTTGCCACCAGGTTTAATTGTTTCGGAGTCACCCAGTCAGACACCGGCTATCGCTGAAAACCAGCGCTGTAGCTCTGTCTCGCACACGAGTCCCAGCATTATGCTGAGCGATGACCGTTTTGCGTAGTTGTGACGCATACTTTGTAATTATTGTATTTAAGTTTTTTTTTTTTTTATGGTATGCGTCGTGCCTGGCGCAAATAAACAATTTTTCTTTCTTTTTTTTTTGTTACCTAAGATATTATTGTGTGCCTTATAATCATTCCATTAAATGACCAAGAGAGAACTTAGTTATTATTCAATGCATCAAATAGGCCAATACTGGAGATAATTACCTTGTATTTTTTTGTACAAGGTACTGGCTACGTATTAAAGAAAACCCAATAGGAATCCATACTGCACTGGCTACTTGCAATCATCCTGGCTCTTTTAAAACTGCTGATCTAGCTTCGCTTTCAAAACTACCACAACATCCGAAACAACGTCCTTCCATCCATATATCTCAAGGAGTACCTACCTAGGCACGTACATCTCCCATAGTAAAATTTATGAGTGGTTCCCTCGGTCAGGAGCTATCAATCGTGGTTAGGAAGTAATAGCGGGCGCATAGGACATTTGTCACAAAGTCAATGTTATTAGCTGGTCTCTGAAGATGTGGGGAATAGGGGTTTGTCAAGCACACTGTAAGTAAAAGAGATAGGAGGATATTTCTTGCAAAGAATAAAAGATTCCTCTAAAACTACCTACGTATAACCAGCATAAATTACTTTTTTAACTGGCAAATTTTTACTATTGATTTTGACGATTTAGTTATCAATATCTATTAGTTTACAATTAGTCTATCATAATTAATTGGCATCATGCACCGAATGGAAAGATAAAATGTTTGCAATTATCTACCTGATTTGTAATTGGTGGCCGCCATTTTAATAATGATTCCTCATTTGTGTAATATCCATCCTGCTGTCATTATCTCAGCCGAAATATGTCCACTGCCGGACATATTCAAACGCCAAGCGTCGCCACACTGATCGGTTCCGTGCGTTTCGCAACCACCGGACTCCCTCAGCTTTGACCAGGTCGTCGCTCCACCTAGAGGGAGGCCTTCCAACGCTGCGTCTTCCAGAACGCGGTCGCTACTCAAGAACTTTTCGGCCCCAACGGCCATCTGTTCTGCGAGCAATATGCCCTGCCCACTGCTACTTAAATTTGGCATTTCTTCGAGCTATATCGGTAACCTTGGTTATCTTGCAGATGTCTTCATTTCTGATTCGATCACGCAAGGAAACTCCGAGCATAGCCCTCTCCATTGCCTCTTGGGTGACTTTAAGCTTTCTGATGGGGCCCATTGTAACCGACCACGTCTCAGAGCCACAACTTCGAGTGTAGAGTCTCCAACCTTGATAGGAGTGGGTGTAACATGGGCATTCAACATCAGCTTGGTTTTGTCCATGTTCATTTTCATACCCACTCTTTGGGAAGCTCTACTGAGGTCATCGAGCAATGTACTGAGGTCCTCCATGGTCTCAGCCATGACCACTATATCGTTGGAAAACCGAAGGTGAGTGATGTACTCGCCATTGACGTTGATGCCTAGCCCTCTTCAGGCCAGAACCTTGAAGACATCCTCCAGTGCAGCAGAGAACAGTTTCGGAGATATGACGTCTTCCTGTCTTACACGTCCCTGCAGAGAGATAGGTTTCGAAGTTTGAAGTCGGACTGACATCCTGCCGTGTATCAAAGAAATAGACATCCGTACGCAAAATACACGCTTGGTCGTGGAGTTGAAACCAGCCCGTTTTAACTTTTTTTTTTTTTTTTTTTGTTCCGTGGTGGAAAATCTTCATTGGATTTGGAGGATTTTGAGGGTCTGTCAGACTCGTACTGACTAAAAACCACCCCGGTGTTCCGTCTCACACCTACACCGGGGGTTGCGGGAACAACGATACTTCCGCAAACCCCGGCTAGTGCCGGCCCGCATATGCGGGCTTCGATCTCGAGTTGGGGGGGGGAGTGAGGTGTTGGACTCCCCCCGCGACGTCTAAGAGAGGCGCGCGTGGAATACTACGCGCCGCCACCTCGGGTCCTGATGTGTGGGGGGCGACGGACGTCCCCGAGTCCGTCGCCCCTGGACCCATTTAGGGGGGCTGGTAGAAGGCGTTGTCCGCCCTCCGTCGATGCCCGGCGCGTCTCCTGTGGATTGGGTTAGCGGATGAAATCTCCCTCTCCCTCTCCGCAGACTCCTTCTGCGAGACGACTACTCCTACCTAACCTAGACATTACATACATATTCTCGATAAACATTAACCTCCTTCTGGGGCAGTCGAGTAAAGAGTGAACAAGAGCGAAACGTAAAGCATCAAAACACACGTAACAAAACCGAAACATATGACAGTGTACAGCCTGCCGTTTCTACTCAAATCTCACAACCATAAATCTCTTCTACATACGATAGATACCCGCTACCGAAACAGCCATACGGAACCCACCCAGCCGTTCACAGGACCAATAGTCGTTACACCATCAGAAATCTACAGCACTTTTTTTGTCCAGTCCTATACTCCGCCGTCCTATAGCTAGGGGTTCACTATATGACATTTGGCTGATTTTAAGTTTGCAAAAGATTAATCTTTTTTTTTTGTTGTATATCATTATTTATTAACATATACAATTTAAGTTTTTAAGCTGACATGGTCACAATCATTAGAATTAAACATTTTTTGGCAAAGTGTTCTCGTGATCATGGCGCTTGTAACGGTGCCGAAATATCGAGCTCTCAAAAATATCTAAATATACATGGTAAATATCCCGAAACAAATATTAATTCTAATATATACAATTGAATACCTATTCCAAAAAAAACAATCCTATTTATAAATACAAAAGGGAAAGGGAAAAGGGCTCATTGTGAATCAAAAAATTCGTCCACGTCGATGTCAATGGAAAACGTGCCCAGAACGCTGGCAGCTTTGCCACGTTGGATGGCAATAAATAATAAATTAATCAATAATTATTATTTAATTAGTATAAAATAATTGATTTAAATTAATAATGTGCCTATTTGAAGTTTTGATTAGAGCAATTTTTTGACACCGTATATTTCGCTTTATTATGATTTATAGTTGATACAGCACCGATTTTTATTATTTCGCGGTTTTTCATAACACAAAAAATGATTTTGTCAGATATGACACTCTACCTATAGAGCGGCATCACTGGTTTTGTTATCTTCCACTGCGTCCCTAGTATAGTCGCAGTAAATTTAAAAGCTAACAAAACGTGCAATGTGCACTTTACGGCCGGAGTGTTGCCCATAGAGTCGATAGTAAAATTTACGATACGACTCGTGTGTAAACGCAGACTGACTGCTGGTCCGCGGTCGATAAAGTTAATTTGTAAATAGGGGTGGAAATAAAAGCGTAGGAAAAAGTTTGGGTAAACACCAAAATGTAGATAGAAGTCTCAAGATTAATGGCCGGTTTCTGAAGTAACTAAGTATGTGCTTATCTCGATTTAAGCATCTGTCACCCTTGATCATCTGCCACTTTAAGTTTTCTGCGATGCTGAGCAAGGTTTATTTATTTATTTATTTATTGAGCAAGGCACACCAACGACTCATTTACAAATTAATATTAGATAATATAATTCAGAAAAGATCCTGTGTAAGCAAGTCACTTACAGGCATGCACATCATTATCATAATAAGTCACATAAAATAAAATAAGAATTTAAACAAACAAAGTGAAATCAAAGAAAATTACATAAATTAAAATAAAATAATGTCAAAGTAAAATCAAAATGAAATAAAATAAAGTTTAAATATACATGTCGCTGATTAAATTGGTATTCAATAAAATTAAAATTAACTTATTAAGGTTTGAGTATACGTCGTCAAGTCATGCCAAAGTATACCTTATGTCATACAAAAAACCTTCATTGACGTTCAATTGGGTTTCACAACTGAGAAAAACACATTTGATCATTCTCAAATTCTCAAACCGTTGTCAACGTTACATAATCAGTGTGGCCAGATTGGGCGACTTTTCGCCATTTAGGCTTAGACTCTGAAGGGTGGCCGAGGCGACCAATTTTTACGATCGGCGACTGATCGCCAATTAGGCTACCCTAAAAAAACTGACCAAGTGCGAGTCGGACTCATGCACGAAGGGTTCTGTACCATTACTTAAAAAACGGCAAAAAAATCACGTTTGTTGTATGGGAGCCTCACTTAAATATTTATTTTATTCTGTTTTTAGTATTTGTTGTTATAGCGGCAACAGAAATACATCATCTGTGAAAATTTCAACTGTTTAGCTATAACGGTTCATGAGATACAGCTTGGTGACAGACGGACAGACAGACGGATCGTGGATTCTTAGTAATAGGGTCCCGTTTTCCCTTTGGGTACGGAACCCTAAAAACATGAGACTATTTTAGGCGATTTCGGAATAAGAATGTCTAATCCTCAGGAATGATGAAAATAACTGGGAATCAAAATGCTTTTTACAGTTCATCTCTTTTTTCATTATACTTCAGTCGTGACAACACAGGGAAAACAAAGAAATGCTTAAAAATGTTTTATGCGGAACCAATAATGATTATTGTGTCAAACGCATTAAAGTTGATATTAGATTCTAGGGTGTTCAAGGCAACAATGGAAATTTACGTTTCGTAAAATGTTTCGTGGTTTTAATGAATAGTGGTCGTCTTGAGTTTTTTATAAATGAAAAACGAAATTTTCGGCGACTTGGGACTCGTCAAATCTGGCTACACTGGTTACATTTGGCAGTTGATAGTTGACAACCCCTTGCTTAAACTTTAATCAAGAGAAATAAATACAAAATAATATATAAAAACTTATAAAACGAGTGATGAAGATACATCCTTCTCTTCCTTAGAGATGCCTCAACGAAGACCGATGCGTGGCAGAAGAGTGTTCGACCTGAATTATCGAAAACATTAGATTGGATGCAAATATTTCACGCCTGATAGATCTCAGTTGCTCGAAGAACGGGTGGTCGATGGGGCTGAAAAGCCTCCCTCTACAGACCGATAACCAGGTTGAGGTCGTGGGCATCCAATGTATGAAAGACGCACAGAACCGGTTGATGTGGTGACGCTGAATGCTGAGTGCCGGGAAGGCCTGTATCCAGCAGTCTTTCGGCAGAAATGATTATTATGATGAGTGAGATCCTCAACAAAAATATTTGAAAGTGCCAGTTTTTGTGTTTGTGGTTGCCAGTGGCTTTACCTGCGCGAAAACCGAGAGTTATCCTATATACAGGAACTATGTGAAAAGTGAAGATGGACCTGCAGTCAAATGATTCGCGATAACCAAAGGAAATGGAGAAAAGCACCAAGATTTAGGCACAAAGTGTAAGCGATGGCGCGCTGTGGTATTGGCGAGTAGTTCATGAGAGACCCCAGTGGAAACTGTTAGTGGAGGCCTAAGCCAAGAGGCTCTTAGATTAGGAACTTTTTATAAACTATAAAGATATATTGTATAGACTACAGTTTTATATCTCTGATTTCAGTATAAAAGGCTTTGTTATTCCGTTTATTTATTATTATATCTATTTTTTATTATTAAATCATTTTATTATTAGTCATTGGGTAATTGTATTCCAAATGATATATTATCAAAAACGTTCAACCATTGAGGTGTGATTAACCAATATATAAACATACAGACTTTCATACCTACATAGAATATTAGTACGATCCTTACGATTATGGTATAATAAGACATGGTATTCTCTTTACAGGATGGCCTAAGCCTACGTCACGATAAGTGTTACCATTGATTGTCCTTTTCAGAAAATTTAGGTACTTTCTCATGTAGTTAACGAAAATAAAATAAATTACTAACTAGCTTAACTATTTAGTAACTCATGTGTTTCATCTATTTAGTGTTAAATTAATTTATATATTGAATTATTAGTTCATAATTGCTTTATTAAGTTGAAAAATGCATTTTGCTCGGGTAATTCAATCACACACAGTGGCAACATATCGAATTGACAAGTGTCATACTGACAACTCGCCATTTCATCGCTATTGTTGTGTCGCTCACACCTATAGCGTTGTTTCGCTCGGTGAACAAAATACTGTGGCTCCCAAACATTTGTGGTGCACCCGTGAACTGTGAAAGATACACTAGAAAAATTGTTAATTGTTCCGTACTAAACTGTAAAAACAGAAGTATAAAGGCGTGTAATAAGGTTTTTTTCTTTTCCCAACGAAGAGACCTCTTTTCCCATTGAAGTCACGCATATGGTAGCCCATATGCGTGACTTCAATATTGTAATTAACTTCAGCTAAAAGAACTGGTATGTGCCTTTCTAGATATTATTTCATTTATCAACGCATTGTAAATGCCATAAATTAAGGCATAGCTGTGTCAATACGGCTGTACGCCCGAACTTAACCTAACCTAATTAGTTTTGATTTATTTTAGTCAAGTCAAGTTTTGTGGGTTTTCGCCCCGAACTAAATTAAGTTGGTCCACACATACATACAGACAGACAGGCGCAGCGTGTAAGTTTTACAACATTTGTTTTGTCAGAGACATTGTTTAACTAGATCTCAGATCAAATAAAAAGTCAAGATGGAACGTTGCAAACAACAAGGTGACGCCGGTTAAAACTACACCTTGCCGTATACATACTCAATTACACGTACAATGAAACTATGCCTTAGTTTGTCAGTGGAGCTCTCAGATCAAATAAAAAATTCGACAGACAAGCTAAGGCGTAGTTTCGTTCCGTGTCTTAGTAGCCCTGGCTTGGTCACCTACGGTGAAGCGAAGAGGAACCCGAGGAGGGGCCGCTCGTCAGGGCTTTTTCTGATTAGGCCGACGACGTAGCGGCCAACATGTAGGTTGCGGTTCCGCTTGGCAACAGGCGACATCGTATCTGAGCCTTGCTCGGATATCATATGGAGCACGTCCCATACGATATCGCAGCTGTGGGTTGGAGAGTAGACCGCGGTGGGAGAGGAGTGCCGGTATTGCGTTGCGCCGCTCTACCTACCTTCCGTGGCCTGGACGGGGTCGCCACCGTCTGATTGCAAATGAGGTGGGGCTGCAGGGGAGGTCCCTATCGCCTGCGGCCGAAAAGTGATAGGTGGTGGGGCCACTGACCTGTCCCGTCAAAGGAGGGCTAAGGGTGCCATACACTGGGCCGTCTGGCGCCCATGTGCTGGTTTGGTCCCTGGGGTGGTCACGGCGTGCAATGTGTTCTGGTGCGTTGGTGATGGTGGTACACCCCAAAGGAGAGTCTGGTGACGGATGGCCGCGGCGGGTTCGCGGTGAGTGCTAACGTGTCCCTGTGTTCCCGCCATAAGCAGCACAAGAGGACACCGTGGTGTTTTAGTGGATTGGAGTCCCACATAACTGAGCTATTTACCTGTGGTAGCATAGCATGCATGAGCATTTCCCCAGGCTAAAAAAAATAAATTAGTAGCGATGCCTGTGATGGTTTTTTTTTTGTGTCTAGGGAAATACTGATTTACCCTTGCAAAGAATTGATCAGGGTTGCTGATATAATGGAGAAATAATTTAATCAATACCACGGTCAAACGTTGCACAATGAAAAATTCATTTTCAATTTGACTCGGATTGTTCATGGACTTGTAATTCATTATGTGGTATTACTCAGTTTAGTTCAAACAAGACCCTATCTACGAGACATCATCATCTTCCTGCCCATGCCCCATGTCACTTGGGGTCGGCGCAACACATTTTCTTCTTCCATACCGTCCTGTCCTCCGTCATGCCATCACTGACTCCCTTTTCTTTCATATCACTCCTCACACAGTCCATTCATCTTTTCTTTAGCCATCCCCTCCCTCTCCATCCATCCACATTAATATTCATAACACTTTTAGTAACATGCGTTTCATTCCTCCTCATCACATGACCATACCAGGACAAACGGTTTCCTTTCAACTTTTCTGTCACTGGCGCCACTTTCAAACTGCCTCTAATATATCTATACCTTCTCTATCTCACTTCATCCATTCTCGGCACTTCGCACATCCATCTCAACATTCTCATCTCATTATATCTACGCGTAAGGAAAATAAATAAAACCAAGCAATCAATTAAAAAAGAAGCAAAGTAAAAAAAATAAAAAAAGTATAAAATATGTCGATTTATTAAAAATGATAAAAATTTAGTACCTATTGTATTATTTTATCTTTTCCCCACAAAAAAAGTTTGAGAACCGCAACGCAATTGATGACGTAGTCTTAGGCCAATCACGTGACCCAGCTGTCACGGGAAGAGACTACCAGGCGAAGTATATTATTATACCATGCTTACGATAAGAAAAGATTACAGCGATGAACATGTGTAGAGAATTTGGCTTTTGTATGATACGATTTTGGTATCAGTACCTACAATAAAGATGATAAAAACAGCATGATAAGTCTCATTTATTTATTATTTTACAAAATAAGTAGGCAAATAATGAATTGTTCGTTAACATATATTAAAACACAGTCCTCCTTCATCGGCACATATCTAATGGCACCGACCCTGGCTAATATTGTTTTCCTTCGGAGGCTCTTCAATGGCTAGAAAAGCCTTTGGTCTTGAATTGAAAACCCAGGTCACTCATTACAAATTTTATCACAAAAGTCCATATTTGTTGGTAAATCACAATTGCAATCAGATTCCAATGCAGATGCACGAATTCTGTGTGTGTGTCGGTTCTCTTCCCACTTGAGAGATCTTATGAAATTCTGAGTAAAATATTCTGTAGTTCTATGAGGTATCACAAGAACCAGCAACTGCTCGCTCGGAACACATTCACTTTTAGTAATTATAAGCTTAAATTCTTGATTTTGGCAATAACAAACTATATTAGATATTATTTTCTTTCGATAAGACATCTTTGACAAAATAAATACGGTTGCTATGACAATCTTGAAGTAATTGACTAGTGCCTACGATCCATTTCATAGTTTCATAATAAGGTTGTATACATTTCAAATAGGTATCTATTAAATTGCTTAATTATGAAAAATCAAGTAATTAAAGATTATAACACATTTAATAACTTGTTTTTTTAAATCTTGAATGAAGTAATATAATATTAACGTACTGTTTATAGCTTTATAATATTTATATTAGTAAATTTTATGCAATCTTGTGATGTCTCCGATTTCTATTGTAAATTGGAACGTAAGTGTGAAAGAGAAAGCGTTCACTTTCTCTTTCACCCTTACGTCATCTTTGACAGTTCCATACTTATGTAGGTACTTAGGTACTTACTTAACTGAGCTAGGTAGATACTCAATTGTGAAACGTAAAAAACTCAAACGGTTCCTAAATTATTTGACACTGATTTGACAATACTCAACTGATTATTGCTGCTTTACTCAAATCAGAAACCAGCCATTAGTGTTGATAAATCAGTCTACAAATATCAACATCATGTATTTTATTGCTACAAAATATCATTAATTCATACCCTTATAAAATAAACGAAGCATTGAAACGCTCAGATACAAATCCTTATTTACCATTTGTTGTAAATCGAATCGAGAGCGTCCCATCGAACTTAGACATTTTCCAATCTCTATCATTTTACTATGAAAGGACATGGTGGAGGTATAGTACACTTCTAATGACGACGTACTACAAAGGTTCATGACTGTCATCACCATCTGCATACCTCTTTTTACCTGACTACGGCGAAGCAAAAGGGGGGATTATATTTTTGACCAGTATGTGTGCATGTATGTATGTTCATCTATTCCCTCATAACTACTTATCATAATTTGACAAATGAGGTGTCGTTAGAAGCGCCTTATTTGTCCGCTGGTTGAATGTGGCGCCCTCTAGGGCCACGAAGTAAACAACAATTTTTTTTTCGCCCCACCCCTTCTTGTTTAGTATTATTGAACAGGGATTTAAAAAAATGGTTTGGCACATTATATTTTTGTCAAGCGTACCGTTTGCGAGCCATATCCCGTGAAAGTCATTAATACGATTTTTACCCGACTACGGCGTCGCAAAGTGTTTGTTGATCGTTATGTATGTATATATATGCATGTATGCATTTATGTACATTTGTTCCCTCGAGCAAAAAACCCGAAAACTAATTTAAATAAAAAATAAGTTCAAAAACTAAAACCCGGCTACTAAAAAGTATGAAACAAGAAAATATTCCCGTAAATTTACCTTTTAAAGCGTGATTTTTTGTACCTAGTCTGCTTTTAGTTTTTGAACTTCTTTTTTCCATTCTCAGAATACCAAGATTGATTGCCATAAATAAAATCTTTAGTCCAAAAAAGAATCCATTAGTATTTTCAAGTTGTTTTGGAAAAACAATCCAAAAATTTATTAAACAATAAAATTACTTTACGCGCTATGGAAACAGAAAACTTCAAAACAACACCAATCAGCCACGCAGCAAGGGAAGCCACACGCAGCTTAGAAATATGATATTTTGGTTCCTAAGCCCTTGTTATGAAACCTTGTCAGTCCTTTAATAGAATGAGAATAAACATGACCGTCCTTTGTAGTAGAACAGACTTTTGTGTCTTTACACCTTGTTATATGAAACTGACTAAGAGCAGTGGTGGCCTATTGGTAACGACCCCAGGCAGGCGTTTGTTGATACCCAGACCCATGATACACCCAGACAGACTCTTTACTTTTTGTAAATAATTGCATCACCACTGCTCTTAAAACGGTGAAGAAAAACATCGTGAGGAAACCGGCAAGTCCTAGAACCAAAAATTCGAAGACATGTGACGTTCACCAACCCGCACTGGACCCGCGTGGTGGATTAAGGTCCATTACCTCTCTCATAGAGAGGATTCCTGCGTCCCAGCAGTGGTAACATCATAAGGCTGATGATGTTGACGATGATATGAAACACAGATCTTAGATTTGTTATCCAGTTTTATAAATAGCAATATTTAATAAGACACCAAATCCGAAACACTGGTTTAAGGTTACACTAGTCGAAAATTCTTCCATACAAACATAGTCTGGCGATTACTCCACTGCTGGAAGGTGTACATTAAAAATAAAAAATGATATCAATTTGTCTCATAATTATCTAGCCCTGTATGGAAACCGAAAAGTAAAAAAATACAATATTTGAAAGTTATGAGCGTCGAAAGTTCCATATTTCAACACTAATATTAACGCATCTTTGGGCGGAAATAAATACCATAAGAAGAAGGAAAATTACAAAACGACCTCCATACACGGATAGATTAGTAATTCAACAATGCAAATAATTACATTTAGTAGTTTTTTCATGATATCTAGACTCCCAAAGGTCTGTTCATAAAATTTCGCGCGCTCGTTTTCGCCCTAAATCATCATCTATTTCGCTACAAATTTGCAAAAGTGCTAATTCGTACGAGAACTAGCTTCTTACTGCTCATCACAGCATCAATCTCTTTCGCACGTGTTGTCGGATGAGACAGCATGCATTTTAACCCCACGCACAAAATAGTTCGTGCCGTTGACTAGGGGAACCTTAATATTTCTAACTGACATTGATGATCTAAGCCATTGCTCTAAAATATTGTATTGAATCTGCTCTGGGACTGGGAATTCTAACTGTAAATTTTTATTTATGAGAAATTTACGGGACTGAAAACATTTTTCTCTAGGTATATTTATCAGTAAAAGGCTGACCCATATCCACAAAAGGTGTCGTTATAAAACTCAGTACGTAGTAAACCACATATAAAAACGGTAAACCCTTTACCTACATCTCGTGCAAAAACCCTCTCGACATGAAGATAGAAAATGACACAATTTCATCCAAGACCTACATCAGCAAAAACAGAGTTATGACAGTGCTACGTCAAAATATGGCGACAATTTGTCTCAGGAAAGTTGACGAAACTTGCGTACGACGACGTGATCGATGCGTTACTACGGAGGTGAAGCAGGGGGCAGTCATCAGTATTACTTTGGGGCCACGGAAAGAGCGATGGATGATTTGACAGGGTACAAAACACAAAGTGCACAACGATGTCGGATGCGTGTTGAAAAATTGTCTTCTGACAGTTCGACAATTCGCGGGAGTCTTGTGATTTTTAACCGACTTCCCAAAAAGGAGGAGGTTCTATGTTCGACATTATGTTTGTTTGTTTTGTTTTTTTTGTATGTTCACCGATATCTTCGTCAATTGTGGACCGATTTTGAAAATTCTTTTTTTGTTTGAAAAAGTATGTTCCGAAATTGGTCCCATTTTAATTTGGTCAAGATCTGATGAAGAACTTCGGAGATATACAACAGAACTCTTCAATAAATAACGGCAAATCACTCGGGATTGCTTCAATCCCACGTCTGTTTGTTGTTTATACCATTTCATAACATAACATCACGCCAGTACGCTTTTAAGGTGTATGCAGATCTCTCATTTCACCGACTATGTTTAAATTTCATGAAATCTATTCTGGCGTTATAGTTACCTTACTAACTTGCCTATTAGGTAGGACAACTAAAAAGTGAAAAATAAAAAAAACTTTTTTGCAAAAAAATACTACCGACTTCCAAATACAAAACTACAAAGTGAAAAATAACTTTATTTTTTGAAGTCGGTGTCCATAAGGCAAAGAAAATGGTACCTACGAAAGACACCGACTTCAAAAAATAAAGTTATATTTTACAGCTTGAGTTAAGTTTGGTCTAAGTATTGGTTAACATTTTTCAATCAAGCACATAAAAAATGACACCACATTAATTGTAGAGAGTAGAAAACATGGGCCCGAAAAATAATTTTACCTCATCAGCTTCTTTATTATCATTTTAGGTAAAACGTAACGGACGTTTGGACTTTCGGACTTCGGACTGCAGGATACTGTCTTCTCCTAAACGTGACCCAGCAAACGATCCTCTGCTAGCACCCAGCGAATACCCATTACCTTCACCAGACACTCTCTCTATCCTTTTTTAAGTAAATGTAGCGAAAAACTTCAATGAAGTTCATTATTCCTAGGTCCCACAGATGAATTTGCAAATAAATACTGTGGTGATCAATCTCGCTGACTTCATGGCCCAAGTTATAGGCGTACGTAAGATCAAACGTTGCTATGTCTACAACCGTTTTACAATGGATATTAGATATCCAACATTCTCTTGTTTCGTCAATATCCACCCATTATTGTATTGGTAGGTCTCGAGTCTTTGTTCTTGGGTTTATTGACACTTTTCAGTGAATATTTTTAACTTCTGTAATTACACCTTAGTAAAATTAAACTCCAAAATGTGTGTTAGATACAAAAAACCCAAAGGGTGGGTTTCTGAATTGAGTATTTGGCGTTATAAAATAAGAATACAATTCAAAATAATTATTATAGAATATCATACCTATTTAGTACCTAATGATTAAAAAATAAAATGTGCAACAGTCAATAAAAAATAATACAAGACAAAATTATGATTCAAGAATGCCCAGGAAAATAATTAAAAATGTAAACATTAATTAAATTAATAAAACAAATCAAAATAATAATTCTAGAATGTCAAAGTAAAATTATTTAGTATTAATACAAAATGTACAGATATTAAATTAATAAATCAAATAAACTTGTTAAACCCTAATTTAATGCCAAAATTTGACAGTTTTCAAGCTAAAGTGCAACTAATAACACAAAAAAAAACAAAAACACAATTACATACAAACAAATACAAATACAACAACAACAAATACTCAACTTCAGATGCTTAATTCAGAAATTGGGGATAAACGCAGTATCTTCTGCTTTTTACAAAGAATTTGACAAGAAAATGGATTACTTCTCGCCTTCTTATAAACAGTCTTGAACGAAAACGTATTTTAGACGTTCCTGAAACAAGGATGAAGCGACATTTTAAAATATCTGTGTGCATTGCTGAGAGTTATTTGCGATAGGCATAAACAACTCCAAAACACATCACACTATATTGTCGTCACTATAATAGTTCCATCATAATAAACTCATTTGAACTTCGCTCCTGATATCAAAACAATAGCATTTTGATAATTGACATTATATCCTCCCACCACTCAACTTTAAACCGAATCACATCCAGATAGGGTACAAAATGCATCGAAGAGGATTTAATTGTGTTGTTTACTAGAAGTTGGTTAAAGTTTAATTGAATTGAGGGTAGGTCCCCCCTCTCCGTTGATGGCGAATCAACGGTTTTGCTATAGAGATCAGTCTTGTTTACATGTACTCTGTTTCATTAAGATTTCTTATTAATTTTTCAATTGCTTCAGTCCCTTTGAACTGGGTTTGTAATGAAGTGTGCTTGTTATTTTGCAAGTGTGTGTTATATTGGGATAGGAACTTTTCAAGGAGATGTGTATTTAATGTGATAAATGTTTCATTAAAATAAGCTCAGCAGTTAGTTATACTAACTGACATCGTTCTTCTTAGATTTAAATCATTTCTCACATAAAAAAAAGTTAATTCAAAAAATCAAATAACCCGACTGCTTAAGACTTGAAGAAAAAGAAGATGACTTGAGACAAGAATACAATCATGCTCTGCAGTCGGAGGGTACATATTCGCGAGCAGGCTGACCAAAACCAGATGTATCCTCCGACTGCACAGCATGATTTCCTTCTTGTTTACAAATTTTTAATTCGCTTCTTAAGCAGTCGGGTTTTTAACTTTTTGAATTTACTATTTTTATTTATAACTTTTTAGTGATATTTTTTAGAATGACGTGCATTCAAATAAATAAGTGTTATATATTTTTAAATCACCTTTTAAAACACTTTATTTTGATACCCAACACGATGGGTTTGGAAGAAAGAAATGGTGCCCTCACGATCTGGCGCCCAAACTCCGCCATTTTTTTATTTTCTAATTTTAATGTAGCCAGTAACACATGCAAGTTTAAGGCAAATCGATTAACGAATGAATCATCATAATCGGCCAAGGCGTTTCGTCTCTAGAACCCCACATAGGAACCATCATGTTCATCTAATAACGATGCACGGGATTCAAGCCAGCCCGCACAGTCAGCACTGTACGCAGCTCAGCAGCCGTAGTTAAATAATTGGTTAATAAATAGGAGTTTCTTGTCCGTTCTTTTCCACGTTGGTATTTTCCGAACGGATGGTAGAATCACTTAATCATGATCTAGCCCTAGTTTTACCCCCAGCCCACAGCAAAGCCCTGAGCCAAGGTTCGACCCCATAGGGGGTAGCCCTCAGCGTGGTCGCTTAGATTTAGCATTTTGTGCCTGGCTGGAGGCTCTAGTTTAGTCTTCATAGGTTCTCTCCCAGTTAAGCAATAATCAATCACTCTAATTGAACTTCGAGTCGCCAGTTATTAAAAAAAAAAGCACGGGCTCAATCAATGTGGCACTGGCTACGCCGTTGGTAGATTAGCAGAAAAGCTTGAGGATTGGCACAAGTAAAACAAGGCCTATGGACAGCGGTCTGCAAAAGTGGACTTTGGATAATGATAAGCAAATTTCCTTTTTTCGTCTACATATAAAAGTTGGTGTTTCATGTGTTGCAAGCCAAGTTTTTTATGTGCTGTTATAACTTTTTTTCAACATAATTAAAACCTTCTACACAGTATTATTACAACAATGAACTTAATCCAACTTTCACCACGACTATAAAATTCCTCGCAGAAGAAAGCTCGTTGTATAAAGACCTTACTTTTCCTTAGAATTTACACCTAAACTTCATTATACAGTTTTAATCTGCCTTCGTAATAGAGTTTTCAAAGTTTCATCCTTGCCTCTAAACTGTGGGGCCTTTGTCAAAAGAAATGGAATTTTCTTTTAATATTGCAAGTTATATTTTTAGCTTAGAATATAGAAGTTTGAAAAAAGAATGGAAATGTTTTGAAACTTGATTTTATTCAATTCTACTACTATACTATATTATAAACGGAAAAGATCGTGTTGATGAATGGATGGTTATTTGTTACTCGTTCATGGAAAAACCGGCCAAGTGCGAGTCGGACTCGCGCACGAAGGGTTCCGTACCATTATAGCAAAAACCGGCAAAAAAAAACACGTTTTTTGTATGGGAGTCCTCCTTAAATATTAATTTTATCCTGTTTTTAGTATTTGTCGTTATAGCGGCAACAGACATACATCATCTGCGAAAATTTCAACTGTCTAGCTATCACGGTTCATGAGATACAGCCTGGTGACAGACAGATAGACAGACGGACCGCGGAGTCTCAGTAATAGGGTCCCGTTTTTACCCTTTGGGTACGGAACCCTAAAAACCATCATCATCATTAGCCTTTTTAATGTGCCCACTGCTGGGACACAGGCTTCCTCCCTGTGAAGAGAGATGGGCCGTAATCCACCACGCGGGCCCATTGCGGGTTTGTGGATTTCACATGTGTTCGAATTTTTGGTATTAGGACATGCCTGTTTCCTCACGATGTTTTCCTTCACCGTTTTGAGAGCAGTGGTTGTGAAATAATTTACACATAGTAAAGCGCCTGCCTGGGTTTGAACCCACTACTTACAACATACAAGTCTCGGCCGATACCACTAAGCCACCACTGCACTGGATGGAAAAATACTAAACGGATTTTGATAAAACTTTACAGTAAAAGTTCCTACGTCAGAATAACACATAGGCTAGGGTAATTTATAAAAGTATTGGGAAAAGTACTAATTTCACGCAGATGGAGACGCGGCAGCAACTAGTGATCAATTAAACCTAAATAGTATAATAATAAAATTATGATTTATGATTGATAGGAAAAAAAAGTTAAAAAAAAAACTTACACAATAAAGTCCATAACTGCGACAGTAAAATTGAAAACCAAAATATCACGGGAATTTAACGCGTTGATTTCGATTGTTTAGACCGGTCTACCCGGGACCACGGTCGTTGCAACACGGCCGAAACGACGGGTGAAATAGGTAAATAAACAATCGAAATCATCGCGTTGAATTCCCGTGATATATTGTTTTTCAATTATGAAACTCGAAAGTTTTAAAGTTGACAGTGAAATTGTCTTTAAATATTTTAAAACAATTTAGTTTAAATCCATTTAAAATATTTTGATTTCATTATCATCATCATCCCTCAAGCGTAACGCCCAGATTCTATACGCCACAGCAAGATTTTCGTCAGAAAAAATATTAGAGGCTCACGGAAAATAAAATAATGAAACAGTTTTACATTCTCTTTAGAAACTAAACCGCAACCAAAATGCAAATCCGTCTCCATCAATCCCTCGTCTCAAAAATTAGTTCCAAAGATATTCTGCTTCATTAAACCCATGTATTCCCCAACACAACCTCCTCGAGCGACATTATGCAAATGACGTCATTACAAAATTACTTGGCACACCCACTATTAAGGTATTAACACGGAATAACATGCAAATTGTGTCCCGATCGGGAATCAAGTCTCTCAATGATGTATAAAAGCGGTTTAAGCAGGATTAAACCAGATTAAACCGGATTACACCGCTTCGAGGCGGAGGCGTTCATTTATTATGTAAATACGTGACAAATTAAATCCAATGGGAATTTCGTTTGACAAACGGTTGGGCCCGTTGTAATATATTGCCGTGTTTACTAGTTTCAGGTTTAGTTGAAAAGTTGGATCGGGCTTAGTGGAATTTGGCTGTTGTTGAGACGAGACGTTTAAATTATGTCGGGTGTGAGAGTTACGGTCTGCTCATTCCTAAGGATTCGGGTATACAAATTTTGACATACACAGTTTTTTATTTTTATAGATTCTTACTAAATATCTGTTTATCTAGATGACCTGGCTGGACGTGATGAAACAGAAAAAGTTATTGAAAAACCAGTCTTAAATTGCCAGAATCGGGGATTAAGGTCCACAGCGTGGGTTCAACGTAATATGCTACAGAATGAAAATTGCAACACGATCGTCACAGTCTGAACGTTAATTTACATTTTTAATTAAATAAATCAGTAAATATCTCCTGCAGTGCAGATTGACCTATTAAATAACTTAAATGAATCTTAATTAGATGTTGAGGTAGAAACTTCAATAGCTAGCCGCAGATAGCCGAGACTCGGAAAGCTTAAAGATCCCTAAGGAGAGATTCACTTCAGAGCTTCAACTAATACATTTCTCTTTGTAATTTTAAGTGAAATAAACAGGACTTAAGTGGTTTCTGTGTTTTTCTAGAAAATTTTGGTGTCTAGGGGTTTTGAATACACTTAGAAAGAAAACAAATATACTAATTTTAATACTTATCAAACTTCTATTCCCCGAAGGGTAAGTGGTCGTGGTGGCCCAGTGGCTAAGACCTCGCCTCTCGTGCTTGAGGTCGTGGGTTCAAAACCGGGCAAGTGCCAATGTGACTTTATTAAATTCAAATGTACTTTCTAAGTTTATCTTGGTATCACAGGTAACGGTGATGGAAAACATCGTAAGGAAACCGCCACAAGACATGAAGAAAAACATAACACATGTGACATCCACCAACCAACACTTTGCCCATGTGGTGGATTACGGTCCATGACCTGTCACAGAGAGGAGGCCTATGTCCCAGCAGTGGGAACATTAAAAGGCTGATGTTGGTGATGATACACCTACAATATATTGCGCAATACAATTAAAAAAGTAGGTGTAATATTAAAAGGTTGCACAGTAATCAGTCTGCAACAAATTTTGACTTCCCCAATCTTCTGTCAAACTCAAGATTGAGGTATCTTAAATTTGATTTCACAAACAAAATTGCGCGATAACATTTTAATCATATATAAAATCAAATAATTTTTTATTTGCTCAAACATTACCATGCATACATAAAAAAATGTCAGCATGAAGAGATGTTAGGATACAAAATAATAGACCGTCATGTTTGCCTTGTAAAAGCAAATATTAATAAAGAATACAATTCCAATCAATCAATCAATCAATCAATCAATCAGTCTTTATTTGTAAACATAAGTAGGTTACAGCAGTGTGCAAGATGTTACAATAATACGAGTTTCTATATGTTTTGCCATGTGGCGTACAAATATACATTTATGTGAGGCTTTTGCCAATTAGGTAAGATAATTTATAATAACTCCGTAATCAATATCAATTATTTGTGTAATTTAATATGTCAAGTAATGTCATTAATTAATTATAAATGTGATTATGTCAGTAATAAATAGTTATAATGTCAAATAAGTTATTGTTAACGGAAAAGTTTAAAAGTGATATTGTCCACAGAATTTCAAAGTCATCATTATACATTTTTATGCCTGGGGCATGCTATGGGTATACAAATATTATTGCCAATTAGGTAAGAAAATTTATAATAACTCCGTAATCAATATCAATTATTTGTGTAATTTAATATGTCAAGTAATGTCATTAATTAATTATAAATGTGATTATGTCAGTAATAAATAGTTATAATGTCAAATAAGTTATTGTTAACGGAAAAGTTTAAAAGTGATATTGTCCACAGAATTTAAAAGTCATCATTATACATTTTTATGCATGGGGCATGCTATGGGTATACAAATATTATTATGTCAAGGAACTGTCATCAAAATAGTCACTGAGACTATAGTAACATTTCTGTATTAATAAATCACGTAATTTATGCTTGAAATTGACTACATTGAGACTTTTTATTGAGCAGGGCAACTTATTAAATATTCTCTGGGCCATACAGAAAAAGCTTTTACTCATTAAGGCCGTGCCTGCACAAGGTACTTCAAGCTCTAACTTATTTTTATCACGAAGTTTCCTGTAATGACTTTTAAAAGCTAATTCATATAGATTGTTGTTTGTTTTGACAAATACATTTACTTCGTATATATATAGAGAGTGCAAGGTGAGGATCTTGAGGCTTTTAAATAGAGGTTGACAACTGTCAGTACTCTGTAAACCACACATAGCTCTGATGCATCTTTTTTGGGCTTTGAAAACATACTCTTTATTGACTGAATTGCCCCAATATATTATGCCATATCTCAGTGCGGATGCAACATAGCCATGGTAGGCCATTAAAAGAGATTCTAAGTTTACAATTTTAGCCAATTTATAGAGGGCATATGCAAATTTATTAACTTTTTTACAAATATCGTCCGTTTGCGGTTTCCAGGACAAGTTATTATCTATAATAACACCAAGGAATCTAGTCACAGTGGCCGACTCTATTCTGGTCCCCAAATAGTTAATGTCAACGTTTATATTAGGAATTCTTTGATAAAAATGCATTATTTTAGTTTTTTCTAGATTTATGACTAGATTATTATTATTTAGCCAAGTAATTATTTTATTTAATGTCAAATTTATTTCTGCTTCGTATGCATTAGGATCGTCACATGTTATCACTACCGTGCTGTCGTCAGCAAATAGTACCATAGGATGCTTTATTTCCCTAGGTAGATCATTTATATATGTTAAAAATAGTGGAGGTCCTAACACACTGCCTTGTGGGACTCCGTATTTAATTATGCTACTACTGGATCGGAATCTTCGTTCATTTCCAGTGCGTGGGCATATTCGTGTTATTTCTACAATCTGCTTTCTATTGTGTAAGTAAGACTCAATAAGATTCAAAATAATTATAATAGAATGTCGTATTTAGTAATATAATAATTAAATGTGCAAATGTCAATAAAAAACAATACTGGTCAAAATTGTGATTCTAGAATGTCAAATTAAAATTATTTAGTAATACATTTTTGTATCTATTGAAAATATTATTTGTAACACCTTTACTAACCAGTATTGTGCAAATAAATTAATTGATTTGATATTAAAAATAAAAAAATGACGTGCAAATGTCAATAAAATGATACAAGTAGTGTAAGTGAATAGGACACCTAAGTCCATTGTAATCGTTTGCGATCTTTTACCATCAACTAGAAACATATTCAAGCTTTAGGCCGATATATGTATTCCAGGTGAAAAATAATTCTACCTGTGCAAGTTGGGGCTAGTAAGATGTAGTTTCGTGTCTCCATTACCTCAGGATATCTTCACCCGACTTGATCGCTTGACGATACAACGCCTCAATTGAATTTGCAGGACTTGGACTACAGCTTACCTAGCTTTGATTATTATTTGGAAGCTTTCCCGTCTCAAACAATTGTTAAATTATAATGTCGATAAATTCCTGTTGTATTTAATGAAAAAATAAGGTAAATTATCCAGAAATTATTCGACTACTTCTATTAAGAGTGCGTTTGCTTCACCAGCGTTTAAAATGCCCTGAAAAGTATTTTTCATTACTATAGACCTAAATAAACAGACACAGCATGTTGTCAATCATGCAATTTTTATGACGAGCTTTTATTTACCTTGCAATGTATGTACGTGTGTTCGGCTCAAATCTTGCAACTGAATTTTAAAGCAGTTATCCTCCAACGATTAAGATGAAATTTTGCATAATACACCATGAAATTTGGATGACAATGCATATAAGTGACGTCATTCTAAATCCAATATGGCGGACGGCCCAAGATGGCGGACTAGTTATTTTTTGTGCACTGCTGTGATATGGGTATGCAAATGAAATGATTTGCTGGGAAGAATACGATAAAAACTTGTTTAAAAAAAAACTTTTTCAATGATAATTTTAATAACTTTATTCATATACGGCTAAATCAGCATCCAGTAGATGAGATATAAAATAAACCACTGTTCTTGGTACCTTCGTTTTTATGCCCAAAGCGGGAACATAAAAATAGGCCATAAATGAAACGTGTCACTGAGTTACCATGATTTCCCAATTGAGTACTAACAATACTAGAAGTTTACGGATCCTGGACTTAGTTTTACGATTCCTATAGCCATAAAATTGTTCAACAACAAAATATTGTTTGGATTAGTTCATTATTTAGTTGTTGTTAGAATAAAAAGATAAAAATAATAATAATTATGAAACATTACTGGCTAAATTTAGATGTACTATCAGGTGCACCACTGCCTAACCTTATTTTCCGTATAGAGTAAATTACATCAAATTGTTCATCATTAGCTTTTTAGTAGATCTCCAAAATATTCAACAGCGAAATAGAATACTCAAAAGCAGCATCCGAGACCGAAATAAGCGCATCTAATCATGTCACCGTCAACAACAAACTTTAAACTTTAGTTAATGGACTTGCTGCGCGGTGTCACCGGCCGATTAAGCGATGTCCTGCGTTGATGGGTACGAAACAACTGAAACTAAATTAAACGGAACGGTGGAACTGACAGTTTTACGGAAGAACCGAAGAATTTGATGTTATTTGTCAATTTGGGCGATCGAGGGGCGTAGTGATACCTTCTTCCTGCTTCAGAGGACGGGGATAATAGTCTATCGAGACCCAAATTGAGAGAAATTTTACATGAGGTGACTATTAGAAGTCGCACTATTAAACTAATTTTATATTATTGTTAAAAATCACGCCTCTCTCACGGCTTACCTGGATTAGGACATTTGAGTTTGTATCCTGAAGCGCATTTCCGTTTTAAATTTTTTGACTTAAAATATTGTAAGAGGCGTTTGAATAAACAGAAGAAAATTTTCCCAATAGTTAATCCATACTAATAATACTATATATGCGAAAAAACTCTGTCTGTCTGTTACCTTTTCACGTTTAAACTGCTTAACCAATCTATAGGAGGGTATGGAGATAGGTCGAGACCCTGGTAAGGACATAGGACAGTTTTTATCCCGGAAATCATCCACTAGGGGATGGACAGGCGGGTAGAAGTTTGTATAGTTTTTTATTTTTCAAGTAAGGCGGCCCGGCCCACACAGCTATAATATTTTGATGCGATATAAAAAAATGGCTATTCAATTTACTAATGCTACGCAGACGAAGTCGCAGGCAACAGCTAGTTGTAAATGAATGAATAATCGCATACTGTACAATATAAACGTCTTCGCAACTGTCTTTCTTTTTTTTTGACATGAACCCGCCAGGCCATTTCCTCCCATCACGATACTCCTGAAAGCCAGAATCAACAGTAGTGTTCACCAGAAAAACACCGAGGCAATAAAGCTCAACGAATCCCAATAAATGATTCAACCGTCTTGGAACTTGTTTAATTACTTAATTTCGATGCAGCTCCATCATCGAATAGTTCCATCATTGTTAAAGAATCGAATAGTGGAGAGTAAAAGAAAACATAATTTCCACTTCAGCCTTCTTTTTTAGGGTTCTGTACACGAAGGGTCCAGACGGAGCCTTATTGCTGACACTCACGTGTCTTTCCGTCGTCTGTCACACAGTTTTTTACAGCCAAATGGTTGGAGCTTGGCTTCAAATGTTCACAGTATAAGTATTTTGTTGACCCAAAGCCATACAATTTGTCAAAAAATATTTTAATACGGGGTTCTATTAAAATATTTTTTATTATTCTAAAAACATTATAAAATAGAGCGAAAGGAGAGCGCAAATAATATTACGTTCCCCATCGAGTGAGGTATGTTTGTTTAGAGCTCTTGTGAACATAAATAATGTATATTTTTATTTTAAAAATTTATATTGAGAGGCCACCAAAGTAAGAAATTTTACAAAAAAAAATCCGATGAATTTTTAACTTCTCATTGACCGTAGGCAACATCAAATTTGGTGTTAATGTTTATTTTTACAAATATTTCTCTAACAAATACAGTTTGGTACGGAACCGTAAATGCATATATTTTTGCGAAGGCCGACATGCACTTGTTCGGAGGACTTTTCGCGCAATTACTGTTTTAAGTATAAAGCTTCTGCAACTGCAAAGCAACTCATAAATGAACTCAGAAACACACCAAAATTATATCCCAGAATATCAGTCCAAGTTATTGTATCAGCTCAATTAGCCATTTCATTAGCAAACTGATCGGCCATTTGCAATATTTGGACAACACACAACGCTATCATGTACCAGGGCTACATATATACTAGGTGCTTCAATTATACGTGTGTAGACTACTGCGCCTGCCGAGTCCTTCAATCCAATTAGGATTAAAGGTGGGGTGGCAGTTGCAGCGTTCAGTTCATACGCCAGAAATTATTTATTATTTTATTTATTTATTATTTACTTTATTGTACACCACAAAAACATACAGGAGAAACATTTACATTAACAAGTGTACAATGGGCGGTCTTATCGCACAGGGCAATCTCTTACAGACAAACCTTTGGATGGACTGAACAAGAGGAGATGAATTTAGGGCTGTCAGTGTACCAAATATCATAAATAATATTACTTATATATAATAAAATAAAATACATACAATACTAACATAATATACCAATAAATATCAAATATATGACAGAGAAAGCAGAAGAATAGAACCATTTTCTTAAATGTTGGCAGTGTTTGAGCACGACTTATTTCAATAGGTAATACATTCCACAACCGAGCAGCTTGAATCGTAAAAGATTTGTCAAAGAAGGAAGAGAAGTGGAAATGAAGAACTTCTATACAATCTTTGATATCTGCTTTTCCCATTTAAGATGTAGTCCGGTCAACATAGGTAGAAGTATTGTAGTATTATATATATTATCTGTGGTAGAAGTCACGGAAGAAGTATAACCTTTTTTTTTTCGTAAACGGTTTTTCGGTGTCAGTGTTATAGCAACAATAGGCCAGAGAAAATTATAGATCATGAATTGGTGTTGTTCTTTTGTTGTGTTAATTCTTCATGTATTTTTCTAAAAATCACCCTACCTGAGATAAATAGGTATTATTCTTTTTAGACATAGAAAAAATAAGGCGCGCATATGCCAGTTCTACCAATTTTCAGTTCTATACAAATTATTGGAAACTGTAAATGACTCTTATAACCGGACTAATGTTGCCCGTTGAAAGTCACTTTTACAGTACAAATGAAAAGCAAATGACGCTCGTTTCACTACTATTTTGGTAAACGTTTTCTATGGCTTGAAATTGTAATTAATTAAATATCAAAGCGCGATGAGTGGGCGCATAATATCACAGAAAATATAATACTTTCTATTAAACGTAGGTACCTAAATACCAAGAACCAGCCACGATTTAGATTGAAATATAATGTACGTAACTAGTACTAATTCCCTAAACATTTCTTTCTGAAGATCTAAATAAAGAACTCTATTCAGTTTGAATGTTATAGAGAACTAATGGAATAGCTACATATAACGTATTGTATGGAGCAGTTTATTGGAAAACCGATTCACTGTACTTTCATTTCATATTCCTATACGTAACATTCGACTTTGAACACCTACTACGATCGCACGAGGCGTCTAGAAGTGAAATTCAATATCAAATTATGAGAACATCTTATATTTGGAATATTTGTGAGTTCAAGTGCATATATTCGCATAAACTTTTTCAGGTTTTAGCAGGCAAGCGGATTTTTTTTCTGCCAAATTACACTGGCCTTCAGAACTTAGTACCACACTTTTGAAATTTCAATTTCACCTAAACTATAGGAGTCAGAGTTTGAAATAAAAACATTTTACTTATAGAAAATTTCATCAACTTCCTTTGATATTATATTTTATTAAACGTTTATGGTTATTTTAAGTATTCTATCTTTTTTAAGTTAAATTTTACGTTTATAATGAATAATAAACTATTATTTCAAAGGAAGTAATGTTAAATAAAACATTTTTTTTATTTCAAAACTCTGATTTCTGTAGTTTAGGAGAAGAATTTATAATTTTAAATTTTGAAGGCCAGTGTAAATCTAATTTAAAACTTAAGCAACTTTTAACGCTACATACGGTACGACACCGCGAATTTGAGAAGATAGGAATTCAATCGGTTACATTTTCGTCGTTCATCCTTTCGTTGATGCGTTATCAAAAATATTTGTACTGGTAGTATCTACTAAGTAATCTGAAAAATTAACTATTTAACTTCATCATCATGATCATTTCAGCCTGCTAAATATAAGCCTCCTCCAAAGGTCAATTCATCAGCCGGTCCTGTGGGTCTCGTATCCAGCGGCTTCCCGTTCGGTCCACCTAGAAAGAGGCCTTCCAACGCTGCATCCTTCGGTATACAGTCGCCACTCCAGAACTTTTCGGCTCCATCGACCAACCGTTCTGCGACTAATGTGCTCTGCCCACTGATACATAAATTTCGTCATTCTTCTTGCTATTTTGGTAGCATTGATCCTCCGACTTATCTATAACTGTATACTTCATTCTCATTTCATAAATCTCAAGACTAGCGACAGATAAAAAGGGTCAGGACGATCTCAATCCGTCTCGTAAAAAATGTAGCCGTAAACATGGGTCATCCATCTCACAGCTAAAGAGCCCGTGGACCGAACAAGGGTCAATACACGATTACAAAAGGCTACATTTCTAAGTACAGCCTCCGTTTATATCCTTACTAGCTTTTACTTGCGGCTAGGCCCGCGTGAAAGTGGGAAATTATCCCAATGGAACTTAGGTACACCCAAGATAAATAAAAATATTCATTAAAAATATTTTTTTAAACAAGCTATATTCATATACAGTATTCTTCTCAGCAAACCCTTGCATTTGATACCCCTATCATGGCAGTGCATAAAAATAACTAGTCCGCCATCTTGGGCCGTCCGTCGTAATGGATTTAAAATGACGTCACTTAGATAAGCACTTGCAACTGAATTTTATAGCAGTTATCCTCAACCGATTAAGATGAAATTTTGCATACACGTTTAGTTTGGATGACAATGCATGGTTACGAGTGTGTGTGCATGGAACTTTCGAAGCTCATAACTTTCAAATACATTTTTTTAGACTTTTTTGTTTCCAGTAGCCCTGTAAGGAGACAAAAAAGTAAAAAATAAATAATGATAATGATGAGACAAATAGATATATTTTTTTTATTTTGAACGAACACCGTCAAACAGTGGAGTAATCGCCAGACTACGTTTGTATGGAAGAATTATCGACTAGGGCAACCTTAAGAGAACGTGCTCCTAGAACAAAAAAGTATCCCTTATCAATCAATTTCTCTGTACCAAAATTCATCAAAACGTACAAACAGACAGAGTTACTTTCGCATTTATACCATCAATAATGAAAGTACAGATCCGCCTACACTGGGACCGCAACCCTAATGGTTACTGATCACAGGAACATCGTACCGTATTAGTGGCTGGCTTTTTGAAAGGTGTCCGTGATTGCTTTTTAATTATTTATCGGTCCACGTACGTATCGTGTTACAGACGTATTACAGGTTTATAATTATAGGTTTATTTCGAATTTATTATTAAGCTTATAGTGATTTAATGATGGTTGGTTGCGCTATTTGTTGTGGTAAGTTGGTTATTACAAAATTAATTTTAGCTGTGGTTATGTTTGTTTTTCGTATTTGTTGATTGTAGCTATTTTGGATAGGTTGGACTTTGAGACATAAAAAATAATAGTCTGGTCGATCCCATCTTAGCCTAAGCTCGACTGCAGAGATCTGCAGGAATCAGGGTTTTTGATTAAACTTAATGTTCATGAATGATACTTGATGGTAGAATAAATTGCTGCAGGATTGCCTGGAAATATCTAGCCGCAAAGACCTTAAATTAATTGCAATTTATATTTGATAATTAACCGCAAATATAGAAGCTTTTCATATGAATCCTTATTCGAATGAAACTGGTATAGAAAATAGCAAAAAATAAGGTTGCCAGCTCTCAGTTAGGCGCAAGCTGTGGGGTTTTTCTGTATGACGGTGTTAAGATTCTCCGCGAAAAAAGATCCTAGGAAAAAAATTTGGTTGGTAGGAAGGTATGTAGGTAGGTAACTAGGGTAGGGTAGGTACTAAGGCAGTTGACGGGATCGAAGACGCGGGCATATCTAGTCATTCATAAAAATCTAGTTTAATCAAAAACAAAATACCTGCTGATTTTTGCAGTGGGATCTCAGTAATCCGTAAGCGTGCCAGGAATCTAAGTGGTGGCAAATTCGAATATACTTTATATTTCACCAACATAGATACGTACACAACTTAAAAATAAAAACCGCCCAAGTGCGAGTCTGACTCACGCACGAAGGGTTCCGTACCATTATCGCAAAAAAACAGCAAAAATATCACGTTTGTTGTAGGAGAGCCCCACTTAAATATTTATTTTGATCTGTTTTTTAGTATTTTTTGTTATAGCGGCAACAGAAATACATCATCTGTGAAAATTTCAACTATCTAGCTATCACGGTCCATGAGATACAGCCTGGTGACAGACATACAGATAGACGGACCGCGGAGTCTTAGTAATAGTGTCCCGTTTTTACCCGACTGCCGAAGGAGGGTAATGTGTTTATCAGTCTATGTATGTACACACATCAACACGGTCTAGGGATATTTCATACTCAATTAAATAACTCGAAAAGTACTGGCCGCATTGGAATCTTTTATGCACCGATTTGTTTGTAATTTATCTCAGACTAATTCCAAATTTAAATTTTTGAAAATTCTTTTGTTTCGGTGGCATAAAAATGTCTTGATGTGTAGGAGAGGGAATTTTCATTTGTGCGAAATTTAGAAAACAATACGAATTACGTTTAGTTACAGTTTTTTTTCATTTTTAAACGAAAGATAAAGTTAAAATTGAGGTATTGTAGCCATGCAAAGCCAACATTTGACGAGGGCGGAGATGTTACGAGCTGTGGGAATGCTGGAAGTTGGGTCTGTTCAGCGTAATGTTGCTGAGGCCATAGGGACCCACCAAAATGCCACATATCGTGCCACAGGTGAAGTAGCGGAGAGGCACCGGGGGCCAAGTCGCATCACTACCCCCAGACAAGACCGATTTTTGCAGCCAACGCGAGCTCAACCAAATGCAACGGCGACTCAATTGGTCCAAAGGCTGCGAGTGGAACACCAAGTGCTTGTGAGTGACCAAACTGTAAGAAGGCGACTGCATGAAAGCAATCTACGCTCTCGTAGACTACTCCGGGTCCCACCTTTACGGAGAGGCAATCGTGGACGACGATTAGAATGGGTTCGGAACCACGTCGACTGGGGCCGTGAGCAATAGTCCAATGTGCTGTTCACGGATGAATCCAGGTTCGGCTTCCATCCAGATTCACGAAGGACGCGTGTTTGGCGAGTTCCTGGACGATGGAGCCGTCTTCAGAACCCTCAGGAAGTTCACCCATACCAAGGAGGAACAATTATGGTTTGGGCAGGAATTCGTCTTGGAGGACGGACGGATCTCGTTTGGGTGCGGGGCAATATGACGGCAGAACGATACGTCCAACAGGTGCTGGGGCCCGTAATCTTGGCCCACAGAACACAAATGGGGCAAGATTCCTGCTCATGCACGACAATGCCCGGGCACACACGGCGAGAACGGTAGCAGCTTGGTTACATACACACAATGTTAGGGCCTTAGACTTGCCTGCTCAATCGCCAGATCTAAATCCCATTGAGCATGCGTGGGATATGCTGCAAAGAAGAGCTCTGAAGGAAGTTTCTGAAAATCTGGCTACAGAAGATCAACTTTTTGCGCACCTCAGAAGGACATGGGACAATATTCCGCAGCAAGACATTGACAACCTTGTTCTGAGCATGCCGAATCATTGCCGATGTGTTATGAACATCATGGGCGCTTTCTCAGACTACTAACTTCAAGTTTATAAACACAAATTAAATGATTTTTCAATTTTTTCAGTTTTTACTCATAAATTAAAAGTTAATTCATATACGGTTTCCGTCTATGCTTCATTTTTTTCCATAAAATCCTGAAATTTTAATCGAAGTACCTTAACCATTATTAAAAAATGGTAGAATATTAAATAACGTATCTTTTAAATATATACATGTCATATAAATAATTAACACATTGATAGTAATTCGCTTTTTTTTAAAATATCCCTAGACCGTGTTGATGTGTTTATATATGTATGTATGTAAGTATGTATGTATTGTATATTTGTTCCTATGTGGCGTTCCAGAGACCAAGAGATTTTGATGATTCGTACGTCAATCGATTCGTTTTAATTCTGCGGGTGTCACTGGCTACATAAAAATTGTAAAATAAAAAAAATGGCGGATTTTGGGCGCCATTTTGTGGGGCACCAAATTTTTTTTCTTCTTCCAATCCCATCGTGTGTGGTATCAAAATAAAGGGTTTTAAGAGGTGATTTCAAAAATATATAAAACTTATATATTTAAATGTACCTAATTCTAAAAAAAACTAAAAAGTTATAAATAAAAAAAGTTAATTAGAAAAATCAAAAAACCCGACTGCTTAAAAAGCGAACAAAAAAGACGTAAACAAGAAGAAAATCATGCTGTGCAGTCGGAGGATACATCTGGTTTTGATCAGCCAGCTCGCGAACGTGTATCCTCCGACTGCACAGCATGATTTTAACTATGAATTAACTTTTTTATACCCTTTGGGTACGGAACTCTAAAAATATATTTTAATTCAAGTTTGAGCTTGTCAAAATATTTGTCTCGTTTTAAAGTCAATTTCATTTCATTTTGCGTGGAAGATTTAATAAACCTGTTCCCAGAATAGCTAATGGAAACTATCGTGCAAATAATTTGCCAAAAATATACTTTACTTCAAGTTTGAGCTTGTCAAAATATTTGTCTCATTTTAAAGTCAATTTCATTTCATTTTGCGTGGGAGATTTAATAAACCAGTTCCCAGAATAGCTAATGGAAACTATCGTGCAAATAATTTGCCAAAAATAGGTTTCTGCAAAGGTAGGACCTTTGTCTCCATAAAACTTGAAAAAAATTGACCTCGGTCTACATAAAAGGTTGCTTATGTACAGTTGTTCGTCCGCATGTGCTGCCCACATGCGGACGAACAACTGTACATACAACTCTAAAGAAAAAAAACGTTTGAGGTGAAGCTCGAATAAGTATAAAATACAGATTGTCGTCCTCTTTGCTTTGTGTGGGTTCTAACTATAGGATTTTTATGTTTGTTTATGTTCTTTTTGTTTGTTGGCACCTTGTTTCCATATACCTACATGTAAATTAAAATAATTTGTGATTTTGTGTGTAGTGCTGTGTCTTTTGTGGGCACTGAATAAATGGTTTATCTTCCTATCTATCTATCTTATACTGATTGATGAAAATCTTGGTGGTAAAGATATAGAAATATTATATTTATTCTTTGTTTCTTTATTGTTTCGCTTTTGACCGCGGTTCCACTCTTGTGGTTCCAAAAGAACCGTGTTTTATTCCAGGGTAAAATAAAAAGTCTGTGACACTTAGCTCTATGCACCATTCTATCACTTTATAGGGTTCCGTACCTGATGTGTCCAAACGGAGTCCTATTGCAGTCACTCACGTGTCCGTTTGTCTGGCCGTCGTCTGTTGGAGCTATAGTCTTAAAATTTTCACAGTATAAGTATATTGTTGACTCAAAGCCATGCAAATTGTCAAAAATTATTTTAAATATTTTAAATGGGGGCTCCCATACAATAAGGAGTTCGCGAATTTTTTTTATTGCCGTTATTATGTATATTTTACTAACAAATACCAATTTATAGATTTTTCTTTGAAATTCCCTCATTTGTCCTATTATAACCAACTTAATTTTGGGGTCCGGTACGGAACCCTAAATGTGCGAAGTACCACACGCACTGGGCTGGTTTTTTTATTTTATTATTTAAAATAATCTCGCGTTGGACCACTATCTCACCTGATGGTAAGCGACATTTATCATTTATTTCCAAAACGTTTTGACTTCCCTCCGCGCGCTCGCATTGGTTAGCGGTGATCTGTTCGCTCCCTGTTTTTAATTTGCAATTGTCGTGTTCCGAAATTTATTTCCGGCTTGTGATTTGCTGTCAATTGTGTATTATTGTGATAAGTGCTGGTATCGTAAGTTTTTAAACGTGTTTACGTCCGTTATTTAGTTGCAATTAGTTAATTTCGTCAGCTATCGGTGAGTACATTTACTTTTCTTGACGTGTGGGTATATCGAAATAATTGTATCGTCCGTTTTACGTTCTAATACGCTTATTAGTTTAATTTCCAAAAGTAATTATGTTATCTAACAATGATGACCCATCTGATCGTGGTGGGGAAATATTATTCCGCCGAATAAATAAACCAAGGTCGCCGACGTCCTCCGCTAATGCTAAGCGTTTATTTAGTGAAATGTCTCCTTCTTACATTTCACCCGAAGATAGATCTAAGCGAATGCAAACATCAGAGTCAATTGTAAGGTCTTCGCCGATATTAAATGTCATTAATGTAAGCAATGACGACTATTGTGATTTGGTTACTCAGGCGTCTGCGTACCTGTCTAAAATTAACGATCTTGTCAATGACCAAGGGTCCCGCATTAATGTTGCAAATAAATCCGCAATTATGGACATGACTCAGCGCATAACGGCTATTGTCTCATTGCTAGCCATAAAATCATCCGCCAACGAGACTAAGTTGGCCAATACGGAACGCGAATTAGAAAAAATAAAACATAATACCGGTGTCGATATTGCCAAGCCTGATGTCAATAATGCCTCATATTCTGACAAATTAAAACTTCGTTTACCTAAAGTAGTTCCACAAGTGAATGCCCGTGCCAAACTTCCGTGTCTTGTGGCCTACCCCACTGATGAGCGTTCAACTGATTTCGCAACTTCTTCCGCGACTAAACAAGCGCTCATGAAAGCAATAGATCCTAGTGACGGCTTTCAAATTGTAGGTGTCAAGAAGGCTGCGAAGTCTGGCGTCGTGTTACGTGTCGCTAACGATTTACAAATCAAAAAGCTGCAATCGGTCGATGCCATTAGGTCCGCTGGCCTGCGACTTGAAAAACCAAAAGGCCGTAAGCCTCGTATTTTGGTTAAAGACGTTCCATCCTCAATGGAGGACAGTGCCTTTTTGCATGCGTCGTACTGTCAAAACATTAAAGACGAGTTGTCATTAAAAGAAGACGAATTTATTAAATCAACAAAAATCATACGTAGGCGTTCGTTAGACAACGGTCGGAAATGGATAGGCATTGAACTCGAGTCCGCGGTCCGGAAACATTTAGTCTCGACTAAGGATAAACTGTTTATTGATTGGGCGACTTGCCGTTTTATTGATGATGTCGATGTAGTACGTTGTGCACATTGTCAACAGTTCGGTCATGTTAAGAAACACTGCACTATTAAATCACCTACCTGCGCTAATTGCTCTGAGACACATGAAACCAAAGACTGTCCGCATAAAGACAATTTAAATTATATACCGTCATGCGTGGCGTGTAAACGCTCTAAGAAACCGTCCGACCATCGATGTGGATCAGATGGGTGTGCCACTTATAAACTTAAACTCGAACAACTTATCCTCAACACCAACTACTAAAATAATGGATAGATTAACCATAGGACAATTAAATCTCCACAACGATAGGGTAGCGACTTCTGAACTGGACAAACTAATTATCGATTATAACTTAGATATCGTGCTTGTTCAAGAACAATATCAAAACGCGCGTTTACGTCACAAAGTAGTACAGTTGGATGGCAAAGCACGAGCTGGAATTTACGTGGCGCATTCTTCTAACTTCACAGTAACGTCTTTGCGTAATCTAATGACACCCCATTGTGCCGTTGCGGAGGTCTCATCGTCTTCTTTTAAAGTTTACGTTGTGAGTTGCTACTTTCAATATTCAGACCCTGTTGCTCCTCATATACATAACCTCCGTCACGTCTTGCAGTCGCTCGCGGGCTGCAAAGTTATCGTTGGCGCTGATGTTAATGCGTCATCATCACTCTGGTATGGCAAAGTTCGGTCTACGGATTATGAACGACGCTGCGCTGTTGAAGATTTCATTGCTGAAATGAATCTGACTATTCATAATACCCCTGACGCACCACCAACTTTTTGCAGCCAAATGGGCGAATCTTGTATTGACGTCACACTTTCTAGTGCAGACGTACGCTTGGATAGGTGGCGTGTCCTACCGGACGCGTCTTGTAGTGATCATCGCTTGATCGTGTACGAATTTGTTCCAGTTTTTACTCAGGGTACGTCACATGTCATTGGTAACTTTAGGTATAAATGTAAGGATGCGAATTGGGAATTCTTTAGCTCGCTTGTTGCGTCTCACGCCAAAGACTTCACTCGTGATAGGCTTTCAGCTGAAGAAAGTGCTGAAATTATGTCAGACACCTTCACTTACTGTGCTGACATTGCCATTGGTCGTGGATCTTTGACCAATATACGTAGATGTGATTGGTGGTGTGACTACCTAACTGAACAGCGTAAAAATTATCGCCGAGCACGTAAACATCTTAACAAGCTTAAAAAACGTAAGGTTACCGGTGACCCTCTTTCCATTGCGTTAAATACGTTTAGAGTTGCCAGGTCCCGCTACAGAGCATCGGTGGAAAAATCAAAGGGTAATTTATTGCGTAAAGTAGTAGAAAAATTAGATAAAGAAGGTCCGTGGTCTCCTTTATATCATGAGTTTAAAGCCAATCGATCAGTCGACCTCGCGTTTGTTCAGAATATTAAAGTAAATAATAAACACACTACCGGTATTGAGGAAACAACTGAAGTTTTGCTGAATACCCTTATACCTGATGACGTACTAGCTAATGACAACGAATACCATCAACAGATCAGAGCGTGGGCAGCTGTACCACCTGAATCACCAGCGTCAGACCTTCCATCCACTGACGAATTTATTAACGTTGTCAAGAGGTTACCACTCAACAAGTCATCAGGTGAAGATAAAATATCTAATCGGATGATTATAGAAGCGTGTAAAACAGCCGGTGATGCGATTTTAACCGTTTACAACCGTTGTATTGCGGAGGGCGTATTTCCTCGTATTTGGCGACGCGGATTTATACGAATAATCCCGAAAAGTGGCGACAAACCCCCGGACGACCCGAAGTCGTACCGGCCCATAACATTACTTCCATCTTTGGGAAAACTCCTGGAGCGCCTTATCGTTCCACGGTTGCTACCGGACGGACCAAAATTTCATAATAATCAATTCGGTTTCACTATTGGAAAATCTACCGTAGACGCGGCTCTTACTGTTAGGAAAATAGTTAATACATCTGAACATAAGTATGTAATTGGGATTTTTCTAGATATTTCTGGGGCTTTTGATAACGCATGGTGGCCAATGCTATTACTTAAAATAAAAAATCGAGGCTGCTATAGAAATATTTACAATTTAGTTTACTCTTACTTTTTAAATGGTTCCGCGAAACTCAAACTCGGCCATCATTCCATGTCGAAGTCTCTCACCATGGGATGTCCTCAGGGTTCGGTTATTGGTCCACCTTTATGGAATTTAGGCTTTGATGATTTCCTCGCGATTCCGCTTCCAAGCGGCTGTTCATTAACCGGTTACGCGGACGACGGTCTTCTGCTCATTCAATCAAGTACTCGAGCTGGACTCGAGAACTTGGCTGACACTTGCCTACGACTAATATCTCAGTGGGGCGATCGTAACCGCCTGACCTTTGCTCCGCATAAAACTTATCAGCTCATTTTGAAAGGTAATCTTAAATCGTGTCCTACTATTAAATTTAATAACGTTCCGGTAAAAAGGAAGCAGTCCGTGTGCTATCTTGGTCTTGTGTTAGAAAGGAATTTTGCATTTATAGATCATATTAAAATCGTCGGTAAAAAAGCAAAAAAGAACTTCTATGCCTTAACGAGAATATCTAAATCTACGTGGGGTCTGTCTTTTTTGACTTTAAAGACTATTTATGGGGCTACTTACTTGGGTTGTATCTGCTATGGGGCGCCTGTTTGGGCTGATAGGGCCACAATAGGGGCGGTA
Source organism: Orthosia cruda (assembly GCA_964057195.1). Taxonomy (NCBI): domain Eukaryota; kingdom Metazoa; phylum Arthropoda; class Insecta; order Lepidoptera; family Noctuidae; genus Orthosia; species Orthosia cruda. The sequence continues at coordinate 8,022,793 of OZ059832.1, read as the reverse complement.
CGACGTAAATTACTTCAGAGTCAGCGTTTGGCTTTGATATTCTTATGCAAAGCATACAGGACGGTTAGTACTGAGGCCTTACCGGTACTTGCTGGCGTACTTCCGGTCGACCTTGAAGTGCAGCGACGTGCTGCAATGTACTATTCCGCAAAAAAGACCATGGACGCGGACTTTTTAACGCGTAGTGACCGTGCCAAAATCTCTAGATTATTTAAACCACATATTGACGTCTGGGAGGAACTTTTATCCGAATGGCAATGTAGGTGGGATAATTCCATCAAGGGCCGACACCTCCACCAATTCTTTCCATCCGTTCGCGTGCGGCTGGCCAGGACGTGGCTGGAGGTGGATCACTGTGTTGCCCAATTTCTCACAGGGCATGGTAACTTTAAAAGTAAATTATTTTCCTTCAAGCTTGTTGCCTCGCCATTATGTCAGTGTTCTACATCTGACTGTGAATATGTACAATCTGCACATCATATCTTATGGGAGTGTATTCTTTGGCAGAATGAACGCAATACTATGTTGAATAATGTACAGGCTGTATCAGGAGCTGTCTACTATACGGACCTTGTGGAAACTAGAACAAATTTCCGTGCGTTCAAGCGCTTTTGCCATACCTATTATTGGAATCAAATATAACAGCTCACAATGTTAGGACCCATTAATATTAATGCTAATTTTTATCCGTGGTGCTAGGCAACTGGGCTTATCCCAGTTGTAAACGACCCTTTGTGCCTATTGGTCTTGTTTGTTCTGTCTCCTGCTTGATATGGAGGGAAGTGGAAATTTGTATTTTTCTTACTCCTCCATTTTCTTTTCTGATTAATTTCGTTGCGGGATCCAAGACAGTTAAATTCATTCTCCGGGACTTCGTCGAGCTTCATTGCCTCGGCGCTTTTCTGGTGGTCGCCACTGTTGATTCTGGCTTTCAGGAGTTGCAGTGGTTTGGGAATAGTGCGGTGGGATTGTCCCAAAAAAAAAAAAAAAACGTTTAGAGCGTATGGGTGGGATGCCCACCATGTATCGATGGCGCATCACCAAACGTCTGGTAGTCCGATGACGAAACGGGCTTGGCGGAATTAGATCATGTAATTCCATCGCACCCCAAAAATGTAACCGATAATAAACCGACAAGCTGGCAACTCGACGACGATGACGTTCAAAGCTCTGGAGCTTTGACTTGATCAGTGCCTCATTGCCAATGAGCTTCTTGGGCCGCTTTTTAATTGACTCTAGTGCGTCAAGCTGGTATTTGGCAGATCCGTCCCAGAGATGAGAACTCCACGTGTAATTGAACTTACGCTTGATACAAATTGAGCAACTGTTCTGGCGTGAAGTAACTTCTCACCTTTGCAAGGAGACCTTTTAGTCCAGTCAACGAGGATATTTGTTGTATGGAGACTTCCGAAAAATTCTCCCGCCTATGAAATTTGGCATGTGATGAAATTAGGTAATACAGATTACAGATGTAAAATAATCCAACAAATTATGTTACGAGAAGTTAGGTATTTTTACCTAAATATGAAAATTGCTTATAAGGCTCTGTGAATATTTCCTCAGACTGAAATACTTTCTGTATACGTATGTATGTACTAGTTAGAATAAGTATGTAAAGGTATCCAACATTTTTTCGATTTTGGTGATACCCCAAATTTAACTTTTAACATTTTGCCCTATAACTTCTACTGAAAAATTGATCTGCTAATTCTTATTTTTTTATATGTTTTTATTTCCTTAAATACATAGCTTTGTTTAGTTATCGAAAAGATTTTCCTTTTCTAACCATTTTTTTAGATTTTTGCTTAATTACGTAATGTGAAAAATATCTCCGTGCATTTTCATACCTTTATTAGTCATATGATTTTATATTAAATAAGAATTATCAATTATCCAACAAATTTTCGAACGTTCATTATATTTGTTAGGATAGTTCGCGTCGCTGATTTATGCTAGAGCGTAAGGGTTGACCTTCACTTGACCGCTCGGAGCTGCTTTGCCGCGCATTACTTTTGGAGTATTGTAGGCGGGTTTTGTGGCCACCGTTATTATTAAATATATTATTTATAATAATATGCACAACTTATGTGAAGTCATCTAGTTACCACAAACTGTCAAACTTTCTCATTCGATTTTGAACTTAACCATCAAGATTTGAAAGTTTAAAATCATTTGAAGAAATTTTTCAGTTTTGTACAACCTAATGTGCTGTTGACTGTAAAAAGGCGTTTAGAAATTCGCTTTATATTTCTAAAGAATATTTATTACATATACGGATTTAAAATAAACGTTTGATACCTCCTTAAGGACTTTGTAAACTATGCGAAAAAATCGTCAAAAAGTATGTTTAGAAAGACACCTGTTGAGGCGATATCGAGTAAGATAAAAGAAGATTATTATTATGTCCCATATGTAATGTTCTTTTCTTATCTCATCTACATTTATTTTTATTTATATAAAATAAATGTAGACGATAAGACACCGGTATCGGGAACAGGGTCTAAGCATGAAGTCCAAGTCTTGTATGCACTAGATAAGTGCCCCCAAGGACAATCCCCGGTTGGTGCAGGACTATTGTTAAATATGAAGACAAATATATTGGGCTATGGGTTTTGGAAGGTTTATTGGATCGATTACCTAAAACTTTAGAATTACTATTAGCCCCTGCCTGACCACTGTTGAACTACACGACTATAAAATGGCAGGGGTGACATGCACACTCAATTAATGGGCTACCATAGCGGATCTCCAATCAAGCCAGCCAATTAAGGCAGGAGAGAGATGGGAGCTCTGTGCCCTGTCAGTGTTCGCTCCGACCGGCCAATAAAGGCAAGCCGGAGATGAGGGACACATCGTCGCCACAGCCCACCAGCTCGCCACAATACTGCCCTGCCGGCATATTATTATTATTTTTACATGACTTTGACAATCTCGGGACCCTGGGGTCCCGATCCTTTGAAAGGCGTGCAAGGGGCTGAATTCAACTCCCAGAGGCCTTGTTAGACATGTATCAGGCAATGTGAAATCAACCGATGAGTATCCCTGTATGCACTACGCAATTGCTTCCCCGGTTGGTGCAGGACTATTGCAAAATATGGAGAAAAATGTATTGGGCTATGGGTTTGGTAGGTTTGATTGATGGATTGCCTAAAACTATAGTAGGGTTAATGGCCCCTGCCTGACCACTGCTGAACTCATCATCATCATATCAGCCGAAAGACGTCCACTGCTGGACATAGGCCTCCCCCAAGCGTCGCCACATTGATCGGTCCCGTGCATCTCGCATCCAGCGGATCCCCGCAACACTCAGTTAATGGGCTCCCATAAACGGTTCCTAGCACTTGAGTGACGTAGCGCCAAGGCTATGTTGCCCATATCCGGAGGTGCTTGAGGAGTGGAGAGGTATACCACGGCTATCAGGACATTCCCGGAAGTACAGTCAAGATCCCTACAAGCATCTTGTGGGGTTAACTTTCTTCCTCCGAGCACGTTTGCTCTTGTGAATCTCCACTCACGCCAGCCAATTAAGGCAAGAGAGTGGTGAGGAACAAGACTTCTCCCAGGTGTTCGTCGAGGCTCTTAGCTATTATGCCATAGGCTCTCACGACTATTGGCACAACTACTGCTGTATTCACATCCCACATGTCGACAACCTCGCGAGCCAGATCAAGATACTTAGTTTTCTTATCTCCCTCAGCCTTCAAGAGGTTCTCGACATGAGGGACCGCTATGTCAACAATCATTGCGCGACGCTCTAGTCGGTCTATCACCACTATGTCAGGCTTATTGGCAACAATAGCCCCGTCTGTGATAATAGACCGATCCCAATACAACGTGACATTGCCATTTTCGAACACTGGGTCGGGCATATACCTGTAGTAGGTACCGAAACGAAGCCGGGCTACGGACGCCGATTGGTCTACATCGAACCCATGTAGTTCCCGGAAAAAGCGTCCGTGAAGCTCCTTACTTTGCCATACCTCCCTGCGGTCGTTATTGTCAAGCACTACAGGCTTGCGCCAGTTCTCATTAGCCACGGAGAGCGGGCTGAGTCCCTTGTCCACTTCTACTTCATACATATCCACGTCGGCGTGTAGAAAATATTCTTTCAGTTTGCTTATCTCGCGGTTGTGGAGGTTTTTGGTATTTAAAAAGCCTCGGCCTCCACACTTCCGAGGGATATACAATCTCATGACCGACGATCGTGGGTGGTGCATTTGATATGCAGTCAGCAGTGTACGGACCCGCCTATCCAGGGCGTCAAGTGCCATTTGAGTTAATTTGAGTATGCCGAAAGAGTACATCAATGCATAATATATGTATTTGAGTATGTCGGAAGCGTTAGGTATCAACACTACTGACATGAAGCAATCGTTGAAGGAACGCTACATTCTCGGAATCGTTGAGGCACGCACCATGTTTCCGCCCGAAAGGCTATTGAATAGGTATTCAATAGCCTTCTTCGCTTCTTTGGCCGCCTGAAGAAGGTTCTTCAGGCGGCCAAAGAAGCGTTCCTTCTACGATTGCTTCATGTCAGACATACCCAAATAATTATAGGATTCGTTTGGGGAATACGGAACGGAGGGTTGTTTAACGGAATCCGCGAGTTGAATTCCTACGGATTCCACAATTTCCCCTCGCTTTACATGCATGACCGCACATTTATCCACACCAAACTCCATCCTGATGGCACTACTAAAAGTTTCAGTTACCTTCAGTAGAGATAGAGATATCCGCTGAAGATTGCTGGGGGCAAAGAGCTTCAGGTCATCCATGTAAAGGAAGTGAGGTATAACCTGACCACCTCTCTTCAGCCCTGAATTCTCCAGCATGCTTATAGGATTCAGGGCTAAGCAAAACCAAAGTGGACTCAAACTAGCACCCTGGAATATACCTCGTCGATCCTTACATGTTCGCTATTCCTCTGGATATTTAGACATCCTGGATACCGAAGGACCGTGCTCTATTGCCCCATACACAAAATTAGGAAGGTGCGTAGAGTTGTATAAGTTAATAGTTTAGTTTTTTATTAGTTTTTACAGTCGTATTATTATTAGACATTTTGACTGGAAATCGAATTCGAGAGGCGGGATGCTCGCTGCCGGTGGTTCTGACACTGTAGCGTTCAATAATAATAATAAAATAATAATGTCAATGTCTTCTTGTGTTAATGTCTTCTTCCTTTTAAACGCCTTGATCATGGATCATTTGTATATGATTTTCGACATTTTACGTGTCCTGTAAGGTTTGACACCTCCATAAGTTGCGGGCAAAGTTCATCATCTCTTGCCTTAATTGGCTGGCTTGAGTGGAGATCCGCTATGGTAGCCCATTATTTGAGTGTGTAAGTCACCCCTGCCATTTTATCTTTTTTAGTCGTGTAGTTCAACAGTAGTCAGGCAGGGGCTAATAGTAATTCTATAGTTTTAGACAATCGATCCAATAAACCTTCCAAAACCCATAGCCCAATATATTTGTCTTCATATTTAACAATAGTCCTGCACCAACCGGGGATTGTCCTTGGGGGCACTTACCTAGTGCATACAAGACTTGGACTTCATGCTTAGACCCTGTTCCCGATACCGGTGTCTTATCGTCTACATTTATTATATATAAATAAAAATAAATGTAGATGAGATAAGAAAAGAACATTACATATGGGACATAATAATAATCATCTTTTATCTTACTCGATATCACCTCAACAGGTGTCTTTCTAAACATACTTTTTGACCATTTTTTTGCATAGTTTACAAAGTCCTTAAGGAGGTATCAAACGTTTATTTTAAATCCATATAGGTAATAAATATTCTTTAGAAATATAAAGTGAATTTCTAAACGCCGTTTTACAGTCAACAGCACATTGGGTTATACAAAACTGAAAAATTTCTCCAAATTATTTTAAACCTTCAAATCTTGATGGTTAAGTTCAAGTTCAAAATCGAATGAGAAAATTTGTGGTAACTGGATGACTTCACATAAGTTGTGCATATTAAGATAAATAAATATTTGTAATAATAACGGTGGCCACAAAACCCGCCTACAATACTCCAAAAGTAATGCGCGGCAAAGCAGCTCCGAGCGGTCAAGTGAAGGTCAACCCTTACGCTCTAGCATAAATCAGCGACGTGAACTATCCTAACAAATATAATGAACGTTCGAAAATTTGTTGGATAATTGATAATTCTTATTTAATATAAAATCATATGACTAATAAAGGTATGAAAATGCACGGAGATGTTTTTCACATTACGTAATTAAGCAAAAATAAAAAAAAAATGGCAAATAAAGGAAAATCTTTTGGATAACTTATCAAATCTGTTTATTTAACGAAATAAAACCATATTAAAAAATAAAAAGTAGCAGACCAATTTTTCAGTAGAAGTTATAGCGTAAAATGCTGAAAGTTAAATTTGGAGTGTATTCCAAATCGAAAAAATGTTGGATGCCTATACATGCCTATTCTAACTAATACACTCGTACGTATACAGAAAGTATTTCAGCCTGAGGAATTTTTCACAGAGAGTTATAAGCAATTTTCAAGTTTAGGTAAAAATACCTAACTTCTCTTATCAAAATCTGTTGGATAATTTGATATCTGTAATCTGTAGGTCTTACTTTATCACACTACCTACTCTCACAGGCAGGAGAATTTTTCTGGTTACATATGCCCCGTTGATTGGGCTATTTCGTAATCGGAAGTAATTTCAGTGATTATATTTCAGAAAAATAATATATTAAATTTATAATATTAGTTTAGATTAATTTTACTTTATACTTTTGAAGACTTTGGTCTTCAATCTATTACATGGAAATTAAAAATAACTAGCGCTGTGTGAGTAGGTTCACCTCTGCTTACCCCTCCGGGCAATAAGTATATGCGTGAAGTTATGTTAGGTATTTTGCATTTATGATTAGTGAAATCAAAAATATACCAGCTGCGTAAGTTGCTCTCGGAGCCGACAGAGACTATGAATTTCGAACCCAAAAGTCACTTTTCAAATACAATGCCTTGCAAATCGAATGGGCAAACAAATCGATACCTAGGAATTGAGCCAGTCGAGTGTTCGATTCTCAGATAGTTTTATTCATTTCAGTAGATTTCACGGGCGAAAGGATCGCAAATTGCGCCGCTCGCTCCCGGCGGGCGCGGCCCGTAATCGATTGTGCTGCCATCTGTTGGCAAAATAATGACTCCGTCTGGTATGCTCCTCCTTTATTTAGATGTGGTATATGGTGGGTGTTGACATGCTTCCAAATATAAAATGTAAAGATCTGAGATTAAAAAAAGAATACAAAACTGTTTGCAAAAGTTTTCTTTTCAATCGTTTTATTTTGCTGTAATATTTACATAGAGCAGTGGTGGCCCAGTGGTAACGACCCTGACTTTCGTGTCGTAGGTCGTGAGTTCGAACCCAGGTAGGCGCTTTACTTCGTGTAAATTTTTTCATCATCACTGCTCTTAAAACAGTGAAGGAAAACACCGTGAGGAAACCGGCATGTTTTAGATCAAAAAAAATCGAAGACATGTTATATCCACCAACCCGCAAAGGCTCGCGTGGTGAATTAAGGCCCACTACCTCTCTCACAGAGAACAGTGGGAAAATTATAAGGTTGATGCCGAATATTTACATAATCCTCAATTCGTTAACAAGTTTTATTATCTTTGAAACCGGAGATAAGGGTTTGTTATCAACAGTTCGTCATAACTCAAGTTTATGACGACCATATAATCGTGACAATCTAAGAAGTCTGATAACGTTTCTCATTTTACGTGCTGCGATAACTTTGCACGTAAGAAATTGAAAAATTACTATGTGACCCATACACTATAATAAAGAATATCATTCGTAAGCGTTTAATAATTATTAATTATTTTTATAGCTGTCAAATCCGACTTCAAAGATTGTCACGACTTTAGAGAGTGATTTTTATAACTATTCCCAAGTTGATAGCATTAGTAGTTCCAGAAATTTGCACCTGTGAAAGACAGTGGTACGAAGTAGCACCATAACCGTTCTTTTTTACTATTTTGCTACGGAAACCTAATTAGATTTCATGGTTAAAATCACTTCTACTTACCGTAACTTTACGTGGCATTATAAAAGACAGTATTGAATGAGGTATTTCACCCAATAAACCCCAAAAGAATCAAATTGAAATGTTGATCAACCTGAGTATTTTATGATTATAATCCATCTTACAACCGGAAACAAATTACCTAAAGTGTCTGAAGAGTTTACATATACTACACAAACGTCGTGGAAGACCAAAAGCCGGTCATAATGAAACTATTTATCTCTCGAACACACTGATCGGCGCATTCTCGGCAGCCGCGATACAATGTGGGGTAACTACCGATTATACCGACACCTCCCATGTAACCCTTTTGTGTAGGTAGAGGGTTGAAAGAAGAAGTTTAAAATTCTAAACGTTAGGGGAGCATGTCAAAGATTTGATATAAAATTACGATGTTTTTTTAGAAAAATTCTGTTATGACGTCAAGACTAAAATAATATTATTATTCATATTGGTACAAAATCCATGTTATTATTAAAATTATTTAGCGGCGCATTCTCAGGAAACAAGATACGACGTGACACAGTTTTGCTTGTCACAGTCTAAATAGTGCACCATAAAAATTAATTCTTCAAAAAGAAAATGGCTGATTTTGGGCACTTATTGTGGGGGCCAAATATTTTTTTCTTCCAAACCCATCGTTTAGGGTATTAAAGGGTTTTAGGAGGTGATTTCAAAAAACACACACACTATAACACTTATATGTTTAAATTTACCTAATTCGAAAAAAATGTTTGTTAAAAAGTTATAAATACTCGTAAAAAAGTTAATTAAAAAGCCGACTTTATGACTTTTTTTAATAATTTTTTTTATGTTAACGAACTTTATATGTAAATGATCCTTATCTTGTGTTTCCAAAAACATTTTTTTCAGCAACATACTCGTAGAATAAAAGCTTCTTTCACTTTTATTGTCAATGTTTAAAAAATACAATGAAAAATAAGACTATAAAGTACGTTAGTAAAAGTATCAGAAAATTTATTTATTTAGTTTTAGTATTATAGAAAAAATAACAATTAATACAACATAAGAATTTTTTTTGAATGTTATTTTTTCTAACATATTATGAATTTCTTTTTAGTTTACTTGTTTATTATTTCAATAAACAAGTAAACTAAAGTTTACTAAGTTTTATAGCTTCTGCAGCTACCAGTTCAAAAGATTTCACGATAAATAGATAACCCTAATCTCGATGCAGTGAATTCAGAACCAGACTGAGTGGTGCTATAAAAGCTCAATAAATTGAGGCTCTATCGCAAATAATATTTGTGTTGCAAGACGAATGCTAACTGAATATGATACAATGCTTTGAAATATGAATTGTTTGGTTTGAAAAGTAAACCGGCCACAGGGTGGCGCTCCGCGGCGCCGAACTGCAGCCTCTGTATAGCTACAGGGAGGCCCGCTGGGCACAGAGCGGGCGGAAAGGCCTGTGGCGCACCTACGCATCAGAAAAAAGGGAAAGAGGGCCATGGTTACCAGGGGCACTTTACCCCCTCCTCAGCCTGGCTGCTCTTTGGCCGACCATCGGCCTAGGAATGGTGTGGAGGGAATGGATTGCGCATAATGGCGCTCTACCTTTTTTTTTCAGGGCAATATCAACCACTCTGCCAAATCTCTGTACCCATTATATTTATCCGAATGTCTAATCAATCCATCTGCCCAGCTATTTCCCAATTATAATGGGGCTGGCTTCCAGTCTAACTTACTGCTGCTAACCTCCAACATTTTAGATGAAGCAAAGTCTATCTATCTGACCTCCATATCATCATCTGCCTAGCCTTTTCCCAACTATATTGGGGTCGGCTTCCAGTCTAACCGGATTCAGCTGAGTACCAATGTTTTACATGGAGCGACTGCCTATCTGACCTCCACAACCCAGTAACTGGGTAACAGCGGTACCCCTTGGTTAGACTGGTGTCAGATCTCAAGCTTCTGACTACTCGTAACGACTGTCAAAGATCTTCAAATGACAGCCGGGACCAACGGCTTAACGTGCTTTCCGAGGCACGGAGGAAACTCGGTATATTGAAATGGTCACCCATCCACGGCCCGACCTCGTCAAGCGTTGCTTAACCTTGAAGAGTGACCCGTGCGGCTGTTATTATTTAGCCACGAGCTCCTCCTATCCTATCTGACCTCCATAATGGGTAACTTAATACCCTTGGATAGTGTTGTTTTTCGATTTTCGGTTCTATCCGTAATGACTGTCTTCTTAGGTAGTCGTTACGGATCACATCACACTATAATCTAACTAATATTGTAAAGGCGAAAGTCTGTGAGTGTGTTTGTATGTTTATTACTTCTTCACGCTCAAATGGCTGGATGGATCTGGATGACATTTGGCGCAGCGATAAGTTATTTTTTTTTTATTATCAATTGGCTCGCGCTTGACCACTATCTCACCTGATGGAAAGCGATGATGTGGTCGACGGTGAAGCACGCTTGCCTAGAAAAAACCCATTCACTCTTGACTTAAAGACCCCTAGATTGTAGCTATCGGGAAACACAGACTCCGGCAGGGAATTCCACTCCTTAGCTGTACGCATAATAAAAGTGTCCCCAAAACGCTTTGTGCGTATGGGTGGGATGTCCACCATGTACCGATGACGCATCACCGTGCGTCTGGTTATCCGATGATGGAACGGGCTGGGCGGAATTAAATCATGCAATTCCATCGCACACTCCCCGAAATGTAACCGATAAAATACCGACAAGCTGGCAACTCGATGACGATGTTCAAGGCTCTGGAGTTATAGTCAAGTATAGCACATTGGATACTTTTTATTCAGGGAATATGTTTCCTTGGGATAATATTCGACTTTCATGCGGGTGAAGCCGCTGGCAGAAGCTAGTCTCCTAATAATTACTGCCAGACCAATAAGTTAACTTGCTTTCCGAGACAAGGCTGGTCCCGGTATAAAACTGATGGTGGATATGTGTAAATATTTTTTGGACAAAATTCACAAAAGAGGCTGTTAAACCCCAAAGTTACGCTCAAAGTAACATTTAACAACTCTTTGCCATAATCGTAAAGCTCAACAAATATAATAAAGCTAGTTTAAATGAGTCCACCTGCACTCATACACTACGAGCAAAATTAGCCACCCACGCTAGACTACTCACAGTGACATTAGATAAAGGCCTGTGTTTGTGGCACAATTTGTACGCAGAGATATGTTAATTTGCACCCCAGTGTAGCCCGGCTCTGTATAACGTGGACACGGCCTACACTGGCTTGCAGCAGAACGTGTATAGTTGTATGTTAGTAAGTGGCGTACCGTGACCTGGAGTAAGGGTGAGTTCTGATTTGCAGACTACTATGTTTCGTTTTAGCATGGCAGTTTCGGTCATTGATGCAACCTTTTTTTTTACAAATGATACATAGTTTTTTGTTTGGGTTCCAAGAAAGAGATATTAGGGAAAGCTAAAACAAAACATCTATAGTCGTATCATTCATTGTAATATTCATATTCATTTTCTTTTTTTTATTTTACACAAAATAAACATTTTCAAATACAAAAAAGAAAACTTATGAACAAAGGCGAGCTTAATCCATAATTGGGTTCTCTGACAGCAAACCTAAGTGTTTGAGAGATTTACAAAGTTAGGACATTTAACAAAAGCGCACAACAAAAAAAAAACGGTACGAGATTAGTATTTTTTATAAAATTCAGTGCTTGGGTATTAAATTCATCAATTATAAAATCATCATTATAATTATTTACCTAACACATTTAACGCGAGAAAACTGACTAGACATGAAATAATAAAAATTCTTCCTGCTCTTTTCCTTGGAATACAGGGTAAGTCACACGAAAAATAGTAAATATAGCTCTGGCTTTAGACAAAATGGGTGCAACACACTGCAGTTTATTTTACGAGTTTTGTCATATCTAGACCGGCACGAGCATTTTACATGTTTGTAGTAAGGAAAACATAATGGAATTGGATTGTTGAAATTAAAATAAACTTTGTAAAATATCAGTGCGTGTTACTGAAATCAAATTCGATTGGAATATAATTGTGGCCAGCTATTGTTAATAATGAAACTTATTTAACAGAATTTATTTTGAATAGCAGACAGGCTGATAACTGAAACTTGATTTTAAATGCTACCATGGGCTCTAGCTAGATGAAGTAAATTTATTTTCTATTTTCTATCAGCAATAAAAGCTTTGATATGAAAATACTCAGCAGACAACCTAGAGTCCAGGAAATAAAAATCCTAGTTAAGTTATTTTACCGGAGTTTTGTTGGCAGTAATGTTGTCTGAAAAGTCCAAAAAAATGCGTTGTGAAAGGGCCTAAAAATCAGTTTATTGCTTAATTCTCGCAATGTTTTGATTTTACTGAAATTTGTGCTATGGCAAGTGTATTCCTTGTTTATATGGCACAAAAAAGTGTTAAGATTCATTAATATTCATTAGTTTTCGGGATATGAGCCAATTTTATTTTAAATCTTTTGTTCTAAATCTGTGCGTGTGATAATTTAGGCTACTTAAATTATGTTTTTTGCTGAAGAAGCCGTTTATCATTCAAATTGTCATTTTCTGGTATGTTTTCGTGTTTTGACAAAGACTGCTGCTATGCGTTATTTTGCACTTACTTTCTGTTTTTGTTTATTTTAATTACCCAAAATAGATAATATTGCTAACAAACGTTGTTCTTTTTTTTATACTGGTACTGAACATGTATATTTGAAATATGTCTTTGTGTTTAGTAAATATAATTGCTCTTTGGCCGTGGTAAAATATATAAGTATGCGATTGACTACGTATTTTCCTAGTGGTTATTAATACATTTCGAACGTTTTGGCAATCGTGATCGCTGGTACAGTTTCAATTTGTCTAGGCCCTCCGCTATTTTATTCTTACTTATGACTCTAAAAAAAAAGAGAACTCACATGCATCATTGATGGAAAAAAAAATAAGAATTAAACAAATAAAAATGAAGTTTTATATCTACGTAAGGCACATGGGCATCTGTTATAACTGTCCCAAATCAAATTTAATATAAACGAAACGTTTCTCTGATTAGCAAGATTTCCCAGTGTACAACTGGCACGAAACTCTAAAAGGGGAGAATGTCAAATTGATGTTTAATTAACTCATTGCCCGATTTGCCGGCAGATCAAAGCCGTTTGATGTACGGGTCATAGCTTCTCGCGGCTCGAGGGAGGCGGAGAAAACTGACTTAAATTGAGAAGATGAAGAATTTGGAGAAACGATTTTGTTAAGTGTGAGTAATTGAGTTTTGTGTGACACGTCGAGAAGAAAAGGAGGTGTACTTGAATTCATAATACTAGACAGCCCAGCACCAACTCAAGTATCGATTTCAATGTTAAGTATTTTAAGTTGATTTCAAGGTTCTTATAAAATTATGGATTGTAATGGAATTTAAACTTAGTGATTTTTTTTTTATAATAAACTTGAATTTTGAATTCAAATAGTTGTTTTTATTATAAACCATTTGAGAGTGAATTGATCTTGAGTATTGGTATTTAGATTTTAAACGTTTTTATTTAAATTTTGGCATAAAAAATATTTTTCTCAAAAATGGTATGTAATGTTGGCATAACATCTCTAAAAAGTATCCAGAAAGAGAACTCTACCGGAGACTTGTTCACAACTGTCCAGTAAGAAGCGAGATTTTAAATTTGGAATCTTCTACTGTCCAGTAAGTAAGTATGTAATTTCATCCTAAGGTAAGGTCATCCTCTTTAGATCTGCTTAGAATAAAAAAAACATGGTGCCAGACACAGATTAGAGTTTAGCCATTATAACATGGTTATGGGAGGGAGGCTCCAAATTTATAACTATCTCTCTTTTAGTATGACTTTTTATGAGATCGATATATTTTTGAAGCAATGAACAGCTATTTTATAGTCTGTGACACTTAACGCGACGCAGAAAAAGTTTGCACGTTGCGTTTTGTTCTTAGTAATGTTGTAGAAGTATAGTGTGGGATTTTATATTTGTATTTATTCATTTCAGTTTATAAATCAAGTTGGATTAAAACTTTCCATTCTAAAATTAACATGGAGATTGTTTTTTTTTTCTAAAACATTCATGTAATGTAAAATATAACAATGTTCAAAACCAAACGCAACCATTTAGAAAAAAAAAACAACGACTGGCGGGATTTTACATTCAATTGCGACAATTGTGCTCAGAATATCTATCAGTAATTGCCCTTATGCATGTAACCTTCAATATGAATTAAACGAATTTGTTATTAAACTTTCTTTCATTTTTGAGAAAAGCATTATACAAGCCTCAACCAGTAAGAAAGCCATACTAGCCTCGTATATAACCGGATAACTCATACTTGGCCAGGAAGGCTTACTTACTGGATTCTGCAGTAATGTAATAAGTTACATCAACTCGAAATGCTTATTGGTGTCGCTCGCGATAGGAGTAAATTTTCATGAAGATGTACGAAATTAAGTTCATGTTTAGATTTTGATAGCTCTAATAAACAGTCCTCAGGTGGTGTGTTAATATACGTCTGTGGGTTATACAATTACATAAACATAAAATTTGAGAATATGTTTGAAGTTTGTGATACAAAAGCTACAAACTTTACTTGATACTGTAAGGAAACTCTTTGCATTTGCTTCAATACAAGGTAATATGAAACATTGTGCAGGGCATTCACCATAAGTTTATTCTTGTGATGAACATTATTATATTCCTCGAATTTTGAATCCGAATAGATAGAACACTGAAAATCATTTAATTGTTTTTATTTGTTTTACGTTTCCCTATGATTTCTTCCTATTTTTACCCGACTTCCGAACGAGGGTAATGTGTGTATCAGTCTATGTATGTTTGTTCCTATGTGGCGTTCTATAGAGCAAACGCGTTGGCCGAATTATATGAAAATTTGAAAATGGAAAAAAGGCGGCTTTTTGCACCATATTGTGCGGGGCCAATATCTTTTTCTTCCTGTCCCATCTGATTTGGTTCGACTGCACAGGTGATTTTTTGTTTTTTTTTTGTTGCATGCTCCAAAGGTCTCCACAGTTATATAAATAATCCTCATTTCGGCAGTTATATTACATTGCTGAATAAGGAGGTCGTCACCGATGTAGACTTAAAACGCTAGAGCGTGGCGGTTTGGACAATTGGGTGGACACGGATATAGAAAAGAGATGGCGAATATGGACGGGAAAGACTTTTGCCCAGCTGTTGGACAACATAGGTTAAGCAAAACATATAATGATAAGTCCTATGTACTAGGGGCAAGACCCAAATGTACCCATCCAGGCTCTCAAAATAAGCCCTCATAATTCGCCTTTTAACGTGTCCACTGCTGGGACATAGGTCTTCTCTCTGTGAGAGGGATTTGGCCTTAATTCACCACGCGGACCCAGTGCGGGTTAAATGATAAAGGAGAATATTGGTTTGGTAGATGTCACATTATGTCTTCAAATGCCAGTTTCTTCACGATGTTTACCTTTATCATTTTCGAGAGCAGTGTTGATGAAATAAAAAACACAAATTACTGTGCCTTCCTGGGTTCGAACCCACGACCCAACACGGAAGGCGGGCAAACCACCAGTGCTCTCATCCATAATCCCTTATTACCCCGAAAACCTTAAAACCAAACCAATATTCTCCATTTAATTCTCCCAGGTTTAAAGAATCTCCGTAGCAAACACGATACATCTCAATTTCAGAGAACCAGGTCGCCGGTACCTAATTAAGTAAGTCCTTCGGTTCGGCCAGCGAAGCTTTTACTTAATGACAATTTAATGCGGAAGCAGCCTTAAAGTGTTTATTTTACTGTTTATTTTGTACTGTGGCTTACGATTGGTGCTTTTTCTTTCGTTTAGGGGGTTATTTGGTTTTAAATGGCAAAGTTCTGGGGTAATATGGGGTGTGGTGACCTAATTAGAATAGTGTGATAGAATTAGTGTTAACCAATCAGCTTCAATGCAACGCTCAAATATTTAATTTTTTGTTTGTTTTTCATTTCATGATAAGATGATTTTCTCCACAAGAGTCCCGAGTATGGCGGCGCCGCCGTTGCCAGCCTAGAAATAGGTGGTGAGACGATCTAGACGCCTTACTAAAGGGCTGATTCGAAATAGCTCAGAAAAAGTTCACCTGCAAGGATTTGGAAGAGGAGGGTCACCTCGATTGCTCCTCATCCTCATCATCATCATATCAGCCGAAAGACGTCCACTGCTGGACATAGGCCTCCCCCAAGCGTCGCCACTTTGACCGGTCCCGTGCGTCTCGCAACCAACGTATCCCTGCAACCTTCACTAAGTCGTCGGTCCACCTGGTGGGAGGCCTTCCAACGCAACGTCTTTCGGTTTGCGGAATAGTTCGCGCTTGCTCCTAATAGAATGCAATTGATGAGGTCTACGATGGTACGAGCATGCCTAGAAGATGCCTGTTCCCTCTTGCTTTAAAGGCTGGCAGTTTATTGTAGGTGTAAGGGAACACAGACGCTGCATCATAGGCAGGGGGAACGCCGGGGTCAGACCGGGGTATCACCACATCATCACTTAACATCAGGCGAGATAGTGGTCAAAAGCGAGCGTAAAAAAAAAAATAAAAAAAAAAAACCGTCCACCCACCAAGCGACTCCGGGAAAGACCGTGGCACGGTGATCACGTGCCGCCGTGCACAGCGAGGTTCAGGTGAGGTGCTATTTCAGTCTCCCCAGAGATGTGCCCTAACAGGCATTGCGCAGACTGGGTTTCGGGGTGGTCTTTTGTGAGGTCACGGGTATTTTACGCGCTGATGGTGATCACAGGGGTGGTTTTAGTGAGGTGAAAAGCCTACACTCACTGGTCTTTTCTCCAACATTCCATTTGAGGGTATCCCACCGAATAAAAAAGGGAACACAGACGCTTACCGAGAGTTCCACATAGAGCTGCATACAGTATAGTTTTTAAAATTCATAAAATATTAAGTCAACAACATTTTCTTTGAATTTTTCTAATTGCAATTATTTCAGCATCGATTAATGTCGACTTCAAAAACCTGTTTTAATACCGAGTCAAAGCAAAGAAGGTACACAGAGTATCCAAAAGTTTGGCTCGTTAAAATTACGAGAAAAAAAGGGATTGTAATTTTTTTCTTCTGATTATCACTAATTACTAAGGGGTGTCGGTCGTTTGCAAATTTCGGGGAGGGGGCTTTACGGTTCAATGACCTGCAATAGATCGACGTGACGATGATATTTTTTTGTCGATGAAATTGCGAGAAATTGAGTTTTTATAGACTTGTTTTCATATTTCTTGCTCCCTAGAGGATTTGATGTTCCATTATGCAATTCTTTTTGTTGTTAAAAAGTAAAAGAAAGTTAAAAAAAATGTCATAAAAAATCACTGACAAAATTTTTCAGCTTTTATGAATGACAATGATTGAGTTTGATACATAGCCTTTGGATTTTCATATTCAGACTGAAAATTTTCTACAGAAAGTTGTTCTAAGTATCGGTATTAAATTTAATATGCGTAGGTACATGCTTCGTTATAAAATGAGAATCCAGTTTGCGATAATGATGTACCAGTATTGCAGGAAGCTCTTCGATGAAGCTTTGTTTTGTAACCTCACAAAGATTTAAAAATATAAACAGACGGAGAAAACAGCACAAATACTTATACAAAAGAAACTACAGCATTGAAAAGAAAAACAAGCTTAAACTGTAACCGAACAATGATTGGCACAAACCGCTCACAATTCAAACTGAATGTAAAATGTTTATTCACTTTCCTTTCATCAACAACCTCGCGATTCCTTATAAAAACCGTTTTAAAATGCAAAGCCATCGTGAAATGCTTTTACGCAACATTTTGAAAGAAAACTCTATTGAAAGCGTTCACTTCAAACGTTTAGTAGAAACGCTTCGATAGGTATTCATACGATAAAATATCGGAGTATGGAATCGTGAAATCGTGGCAGAATTTTTTCTATAATCCGTATTTATATTTATTGATGCTAGAATTTTTTAAAAAGGAAATCGTGGATAAACCACTCGTAAATTCTATAAAAAAAATACCTTGTGATATATTAAAACTAAATGCAAGAAAATTTTAAACAAGCATATTACAAATTAGATGATTATATTATTCTTCAAGATAAGAATGCTTGGAAACATGCTGGTCCTGATCCATAGGGCAATCATTAGTGTAGACAAAATGAAACTGGTGGATTTTTAAATTCATATCTATAGCAATATTATAAAGAGGAAAGATTTTTTTGTTTGATTGTTTGGTTGTTTGTACCGAATAGGCTCCAAAATTACTGGACCGATTTCAAAAATTCTTTCACCGTTGGGAAGCTACTCTATCCCCGGGTGACATAGGCTTTTTATCCCTGTATTCCCACGGGAACGGGAACTACGCGGGTGAAACCGCGAGGCGTCCTCTAGTTTATTATATTGCTTTATTTTGTTTATGAAATTGATTCACACACTGTTCCAATTTTGTTGAATTAGCTAATTTACCTATGTTTGCAATATTTGTAAACGTGAGTACCATGTTCCTTTAGATAAAATGAAATTTACCTGTAGTGCTTATACAATTTTATACGTATACTGTACGTTAGTACTGTTATACTAGGTTCATCGTCCTCACGTATATGAATTCATATAGTATGTATGTAAATATTGTAAAACACTTTTTATTAAACAGTACGTATGTGTGGGCGTTTCTTGTCCGTTCTTCTCCATAACAATATTCCTTTGCGAATGGACAGTAAAATCCACTTTTATTAAAAAAAAAATTACGTCCAAAAGTGCCGCTTATTGGCCAAAAAGAAAAAAAAAGTACTTTGACTTTGATAAGTAAACAGCCTCACAGATCGATCTTCAAAGCTAAGCAACGCTTGCCGTGGTCGGTCCGAGGATGGGTGACAATCCATTGGATACCGCAAGATTCCACAGTACCTCACCAAGTATGGTGAGCCGTTGGTTCCGGCGGTCATTAGATCTTGGACGGTCTTTACGGGTTTTAGAACCCAGAAAATCTGACGTCAGTCTTGCGAAGGGGTATCTTGGTATCAGTTACTGAGTAGTGAAAGGAAAAGGAAAAAACTTAGGAAGTCGCTCCATGGAGGGACACATGCGGAAGATATTCACCGGTCACCTTTTTGCGTCTTTTGGTGAGGTTGGACGAAGTAAAAGTCCAACTGTAGTTCGATGGTACTTTAATTTGTTGTCACCACAGAACGCAGCTTTTACATTTATTCTACAATCTTATTATATCACTTGTTGCAGAGTTTAGTTACAGTAATTAAGTCCGTGACTCGCGGCGGTTGGCAGAAAAGAGTAGGATAACATATCCTACTCTTTTCTGCCAAAAAAGAGTAGGATAACATATCCTACTCTTTTCTGCCAACCGCCGCGAGTGCACAATGCATCTGACTGCGAATACTTACAATCTGCACTTTATATCCTCAAATAGTGTATTCTTTGGTAGAATGAACGCAATGTTATGTCAGATAATGTACAGGCTGCATTTAGAGTTATGTACTATACGGACCTTGTAGAAATTAGAACAAATTTCTGTAAGTTCAAGCGCTTTTGCCATACCTATTATTCGAATCAAATATATCCTCACAATGTTAGGACCCATTAATAATGATGATAATTTTTATCCGTGGTGCTAGGCAACTGGGCTTATCCCAGTTGTAAACTAGCCTTTGTGCCTATTGACCTTGTTTGTTCTGTCTCCTGCTTGATATGGAGGGAAGTTAAAATTTGTATTTTCCCAACTCCTCCGTTATTCGTTTCTTATTATTTATTAATTCGCCGAGACTTCGTCGAGCTTCACTGGCTAGGCTTTTTTTATGGTAATCACCTCAGTTGATACTGGGTTTACTGAAACCCAGTATCAACTGTGGCGACTACCAGAAAAAAGCACTGCAATCGCACCCAAACCACTGCAACTACTGAGTTGCAGTGGTTCGGGAATAGTGCGGTGGGATTGTCCCAAAAAAAAAGACTAGAGCAGAATGCTATGAGTAGCGCCCCAGATTGTCGCTTAGTGTCGCCACTTCAACCACGTGACGCCACACTGTTCTAAGGTGCGTTCAAATATGCGCACAGAACATAAATATATAGTATTGTGCGGTGAGACTGGAAGCTAGCCCAAACCGAGTTGCTGAAACACGGCATATTGATTTATTACTCTGACTTTTCAAACTATTTGTGCTACAATGCAGGATGATGTTCTTTAACATATGAGGCTTCTACTGTTGAATACACGTGCATAACTATCGTAAATAATACTGTTGGATGCAAGTACCTATAGATCGTAAAGAACCAAGTTTATATGAACTAGCTACTTCTTTCTTTTGTTTTGTTCAGACCCATTTATTGTTGGAAGGTGTGGTTGTTGTTACAATGAATATGCCTGAAAATTGTATTCGCGCTCTTGTGTCCGAAAGTTTCGTCATTATCCTTGGAATCGTATAATCCGTTCTAAATTTCGTTGAGTTATGTTTTTTAGAACAGGTAATATATTTATTTAAATATATATACAATTGAATATTGTAAAAAAAAACCTATATACAAATAAAAAGGGGAGACAGAAAAGAGCTCATTGTGCATCAAAAAATTCAGCTCTTTGTGCGTCAATGGGAAACGTGCCCAGAACGCTGGCAGCATTGCCACATTGAATGACAATGCCGATTCTCTGGCCGAAGAAAAGGCCAGCCCTCTGGTCACGTGAAGAGTCGACGAGCTTTGTGCAAATTTTTCGAAAAACTCGATGCGCACTCAGACCCCATGGACCTAATGTTTCAACCCCAAACGGCTCAAACATAATTATAACAGTTGAGTTAAAGTTGGTTGGTTTAAGTTATGTTAAATGAAGATAGTAATATATGAGCAAGATGTATGCCCTTTTCAGATTTATTGCCACAATAAAAGTTTTTCATGACGATGAGTTTAATGACACTCTTAAGAGGTTTTCAAATTAGAAAGGTGGCGTGGATATACTGGATGCGGGAACCGTAGGACTGGGTGTTGTGTGAGCTTTATACTTATTTTACCTATACCTTGTATAAGAAAGATTTTTTACATTGATATCTACTATCTACTACTCCGTTTCGCATAACTGTAGACCTCTTAAGTACCTAAGATATCGATCTCCACTCTCAAGCATCTGATGTTAAGTGGCAACCTTCGCCTGTTACTTCAATGCCCCGTAGGTCACGTTCGACAAAAACGATCCTACGTGCAATTGATCCGAGCCTTTAATTTTATCGACAGTTGCAGTTCATGGCGGGGGAAGTAAGTACTTAAAGTTGAAAAAGTATTCGTATACCTTAAGCAGTGTTACACAAGAAGCTCAGTGTAATTTAGTTTTTTTTTTCTATTAGTTGGAATTAAGAAAAAGGCCATACAAATTTGAACGTCTATCGTGCCAATGACATGAAGAAGAAGAAGAAAGAACGGAGTACTAATCCTCACACGATGGTAACTAAAAACGCTCCCTATAAACATCAACAGTAACACAGAGGAATCCCAGATTCAATGGATTACTCTGTAACAGGTGTAATATCTCATGTGCTTGTAAAATTCCAGCCAGCCACACGGGTAGTATCTCTGGACGAACTCCTACTCAAAAAAGTTCACAGCAGTCTGATCACAGTTATTTTTACCCGACTGCGCAACGCAAAGGAGGGTAATGTGTTTATCAGTCTATGAATGTATTTATGTTTGTTCCTGTTAGCTCGTGGATTAAGAGATGAGTGGACTGTATAAAAAGGCGGTTTGTTTTAAAGCCGTTATATTTAGATTACAGTAAGCTGTCCCGGACAAACAATTAGAGTTTAGGAAGAGAGAGGTGTCAACTGTCGCGGTGGAGTCCGTGGTAGCGACTGTCCGCCGAGCCGCGCCGCGTCGCCACCGCGCTGCGCACTCACAAACCGATGCCGTGTGAGTCACGCAGATGTGTGTGCAGCGTAGACGGCGCGAAATGTTGGGTAAAATTCCCAACAGTTCCTATGTGCCATTCTAGAGACCAAACGCGTAAGTCGATATTGATTAAATAATTTACGTCAATTGATTCTTCTCAACCTAAAATTAGAAATTTGGCGGATGTTGGGAGTGAATAATATAATTATAATATGTTTAAAAATGTGTGTTTAAAAGTGATTTTTTGAATTAATTTACTACTTACTGATCTTGTATTACCTATCTTTAGTAACGTTGCAATAAGGGTGCTAGTGGGTTGAACTGTTAAACGAAAATATCTGTAAATGGATCATACCTATTACCAAATTGTATACCATGAATCAGACATAAGGGCTTTTCACCAATAACTACAGCTACTCAATACCCCCACTTGCCTAATATATTCTCCTGTCTTAGACCCTCAAGTCTCCCATCAAACAGGGGCTGTTCAATTGATGAATCACTGGCAGTCCCCCCTTAATATATTACACTTAGAGTTCGCGATATTGTGTTTGTATTGTCATTTGATACACAGACAACTTAATGCAGTTGCTATGACGAATATTTGCTATTGACACCCTTGAGTGGGGTGTTAAATGTAGAGACAGTGTTTGTGTTTGCGCAGTTTAAATTTATTATATGGAGATATTGTATGTCAGTGTTAGTTATTGGCAAATGGCAAAAATGTTATCGAAAGTAAAAAGTCGTACCTACTTATTGCAAGTGTGGTTCAAAATTTGATTATAATATTGATTTCTAGACTAGTCTATGCATTACTAGTAGTAAAACGAACAGAACCGACCGTCCTAATGACTCAACGTGATTTAATTTGTATCACACCGACAAGTGTTTTGTACTAAGCGAAATTGCGAGTAAGTTCCCATGGACACAAACTAAACTGTTTATTGCCAGATTTCATAAACATTTGAAAAAGATAAAGGCGTCATGATTGTGTCAATTAATATTAAAACAGGCCAAATGCGTATCAGACTTCCCACCTTTAGGGTTCCGTATTAAACCGCAAAATTAAGTTGGTTGTAATAGGAAAAATGAGATTTATCAATATATTCTTTTTGTAAAATATATGTAATAATAAATGTTTTCACCAAATTTCACGCTCATAGGTCAATGGGAAGCCAAAAATTCTTCGGAACAAAATTTTGTAAAAAAGCTGATTTTGGTGACTTCTGATTCCTTTGGTTTCCAATATTTTTCAAAACAAAAAGTACTATATTTATTTACTCAACGACCTCTAAACAACAATACCCCAATCGATGGGGTAGATCAACGATTTCTTTTCAGGCCCCCCTTTTTTCTCTATGGGAGCAACCCTTAAAAACATAAAAATATATGTTTTGACAATGTGCATGGCTTTGAGTCAACAAGATGCTCATACTGTGAAAATTTGGAGATTGTTGCTCCAACTATTTGGCTGTAAAACCCGTGTGACAGACGAGCGACGGGAAGACGGACCGAAACACGGACATATGAATGACAGCTCCGTTTTGACCCTTCGGGTACGGAACCCTAAAAAGAAAAAAGAAATTGTTATCTATGGAATCTTAAACAACCAATCCCTTTCATTACCGTTCTATTAATATTACTAATCCAACAGAGAAATCACGCCTCAAACCTGTTAACACGTTTTACCTACCTCATAGTTATATCCCATGAAAACTGCTCGTTCATAAGCTGGTGTTATAGTATTTAATTCACTTAGCCTGTTCGCCCCGGGCGGACGGAGTGCAATAAAATTGCGCTAGGGATTATCTCGCAAAATGATGAATGAAAATGATATTGTGCCCGACCTGAATATATGAAGCGGTTAATGTTTGGCTAGCTTTAAATTGGGGAATATTGATTGGTGATTGATTAGGTAAGGTCGAAATTTAGGGGACAGCAGAAGTGAAGGCGTCAGTGACAGAAAAGTTAAAAGGATACCGTTTGTCCTGGTATGGTCATGAAGCGTCAAAAGCGATGAAACGCATATTACTAAAAGAGTTAAGAACATAAATGTGGATGGATTGAGAGGGAGAGGAAGGCCAAAGAAAAGATGAATGGACTGTGTGAGGAGTGATACGAAAGAAAAGGGAGACAGTGATAGCGTGACAGGGGACAGGACGGTAAAGAAGAAGAAAACGTGTTGCGCCGACCCCAAGTTACATGGGATAAGGGCAGGTAGATGATGAGGAGATGATGATGAGAGGTGGCGGTAGCTTGATTTTGTTGGTGCTGAAAGCTTTGTTGGTATTGAAACCAATTTATTTATTTTAGTTTAATATGAGAATTGTTTTGCTACTGCCTATTATTATTATAAATGTGAAAGTTTGTAAGTATGGATTTTTGTTATTCTTTCACGCAAACGAATTTTGATGGTGGAGGTGGCAGGCAATCCAAAATAATTGTCAACATTCTAGACTAAAGATCGAAAATCATAAAGGTTTTACTTACTTTACGTATTCAAATATTAAAATTCAAGATTATCTTATCCACAATATATGTCCTGATGATCCTGAATTCGCGTGCAATAAACATAGATAGCTTTCCTATGCTATATTTAAGTTGCCGTGGAATGGAATGCAACCGAAATTTGGCAACTAAATTGTCAAGTGTAACGTACAAACTAAATACAAGTCAAAAAAGTCTTTGTCTTGCAGAGAATCCTCGCGCATTCTCGAAAATTTCCAATCATGGAATATAAATTGAGACTTAAACGTAATCGGCTGAAGGTTACACTGTTGTGGAGGTAAATAAAACTGAAGACACTGTCTCAAGGGAACCATTTAACTCCATAGAAACTCTCATATACATGAATTAAAATCAAGATAACTGAGAACAAAACGCAACAATACCTGTACTTATATTATTAAGTGCACTCCCAAGTACATATCCTGTTCTAAGTATATGGCAAAGTGGCCATCTACGACCGCAGAGGGGGAAAGCTGTTGTGGAACGACGATAATGATATTTACTCAGACTATATTCCTTTATTACGAAATAGGATATATTGATCAAAACCCACAGAAGAAAAGAAACTCTAAGATGAAAGCAGGAAAGTTGAAGATGGAAGGAAATAGGATAAGGATAGTCTAGGTCATTCTTGCACCACTTGGCACTCTAAAGATTTCTTGAAGAAGGAACTCAACATTTTACTTGTTTGAAATTCATTCTGACGACTGAAGTTTGTTTAGAGACGTAAATAAAAGTTTAATACTTCGGATTGGCGTTGAAATGTAAGATTCGCTTCAGCTTTTAGCACGAAATTGTGGTCTTAATAGAACGTCTGTATAGACTTTGTTTCGCTTTTAATTTTGTGGAAGTTTTGATTATGAATAATGTATTGTTTGGACAAGTAAAGTCCATTTCATTTTAAAATATTGTGACTTTAACTTTTCTGACTAAATGACATAAGCTACTTGAATATACCATTTGTTGTCTCAATATCGGCAGAAAACAGTAAGTACCTGCCCCCGTACCATGACGTGTCAAAACTATCATGGTGCGACTGGGAGTAAGGGACACATGTATAAAAGTCATATACTTATGTCCCTTACACACACTCGAAACGGCCTTGCTCTAAGAGCGTATGGTTATCCCCCGCCCCGAACATGTCTGCCAATTACGTAGTATACTTGACTACCCACATTAAATATAATAATATATTATTGTAGTTATACATCATAAATAAGCATAATTTGGAAATAGACAAAAAAGATGCACAATTTTGAAAGCCCTCCATTTTTCTTAGTAACATTATCATAAGCCATACAACACAACCCACACCACTGATACACACAAAGTTGGGCAGTATTTGAATTATTTGTAATTAAAATATGTAACTGAAAAACAAATACATATTTGGTATTTGTAATTCAATGACCTTTTAATTTTTTTATTTGTTATTGGTATTTTAAATACCTGACGCTGAGGTATTTTGCCTTCAAAATACATTTGAACAGAATTACATTTAGCGATCTTTATTTTATATTATTCTTATTGGGTGCGTTCTACAGAAAAGCTGCTCTCGATGGCTTTCTTAAGCAAAATGGCGACCGCTAAATATGTCAACCTTTAAAGTTGGCAATACTGCACCGGTACAGTACGTCAACCGAACACCTTACTGTATTTTGTAATAATATTTTGTATTTTAAATAAAAATTGTTAAAATACTGTATTTACATATTATATTACAAATACACGACTTAAAATATTTTGTATTTGGTATTTTAAATACCTGCGGGATAGTATTTTGTAATTTGTATTTTAATTAAAACAAAGCATGTATTTTGCTTAAGTCTGGATACACATGATATGACACGACATGGCATTTTGTCACCGATAGCAGAATTGTCGAAAATGCCGAAATGTATAGGATTATAGGACCACGTACCGGAAGATGCAGCGTTGGAAAGCCTCCCTCTAGGTGGAGCGGCGACCTGGTCAAGGCTGCGGGAGTCCGGCGGAGCCAGAACACACAGGACCAATCAGTGTAGCGACGCTTGGGGGTGGCCTATATCCAGCAGTGGACGTCTTTCGGCTGAAATGATGATGATGATAAGACTGATAGACGCTATAGAAAAGAAACGTTGTCAATCCATATCATTTTGGTATTTTGAAAATCGTTATAGCTGGTAGGACGTCATCTTTTCTAGAGCCCTAGAGACAAGTGACATGTGTGAAAGCATCGTGATAGTGACTGGTAAGACGTCAAATACGATTGGGATAAATAATAAAATATTAAAAAAAATTGTATAAAAAAATGACTGTTTAAAATTTGTATGGTCTTTTGGTAATAATAATAATAAGAATTATAATTTCAATAACTCTAAAAATAAAATAATTACAATTGGGTGGTAGAAGAGACTAGACAAACATTGGATGAACAAGATCTGTACGCAATTAGTGAAAGGGTCACCTGGATCATACGAGACAGTGGTCTTCTATTCAATTTCTATATGTAAGCAAAACTTGTGAAGTGTGTCGGTCTACCAAGGATTTGGGAATATATTAAATACAAGCTGTGTCCACGGCTTCGCTCCCTTCAACTGCCTCCCCTACCCTGCTTACCTACTTAACTACCTACCTACCTAAAGTTACGGTACCTACCCTACTTACCTATCTACTTACCCGACCTACCAATTTTTTTTCTAGGGTCATTCTTCCGCGGAGTATCTTAACACCGCCATTCAGAAAATTACGTCAAATGCACAACGCCTTCTATCGAACATAAAGAGTTCAACTGTCCGAGATTTGAATTGTTGTGATATTTTACTTCGTGATAACTTTAAATTCGTATAGCTTTTGATAAAATTAACCAATTAATAAAACTAAGTAATACATTTACGCATAATTTTTAAGTAAAAGTTATCTACATTGGTTTCCTACATTTACGTGATGCATGCACAACTAACCAGAGAAACAGATAAACAGACAAACATCTAAAAATGCTGGCAACGGGTTCTGCTGGTTATCCTTTAACACACATCATCATCCCACATCATCCTTCATCCTTTCCTGGCTATTTTTTTTTGGAAATATTTTTGATGTTTTAAACGACTTTTCTACAGATTTATTATATGAATTGGTAAATAAATATAAATTCTACTTTATTTTTTTGGATTGCGAAGTGCTGTCGAAATGTCACAAATTTTTTCGCATTGCGACAATCACTGTCACAGATAAAAAATCAATTTATCTAGAGCCACAGATCATAATATTTTGGCCAGACTAAAACACAAATCAACGACACAAAATCCTTCTAACATACCTCCATCAAAAATTACACAATTCCTTACCCACAACTACCCTTCCCTATTTCTTCCACCTTTTCCGATTATTTATTTAAAAAGCTAACATTGGCCGGTACGGCACATCAACCGGCTATTATCCTGTCACGAACCGGAACCGACGTTTGTGACGACGGCTAACGACTTCCGGCCGACACAAATGACGCTTACAACTGCTAGTTTCAGGCCCTATTCAAATTGTATGTAAGAATTACGGTTTTAACGATGTTTTTCTTTGGTGTTTGATGCGCAATTTTAGTGTCAATTATCCTCCTAGACATAATGTCAATTGAGGAGCTCGTGGCTAAATAATAACAGCCGCACGGGTCGATCTTCAAGGTTAAGCAACGCTTGATGAGGTCGGTCCGTGGATGGGTGACCATTTAAACATACCGAGATTCCTCCGTGCCACGGAAAGCACGTTAAGCCGTTGGTCCCGGCTGTTATTTGAAGATCTTTGACAGTCGTTACGGCTAGTCAGAAGCCTGAGATCTGACACCAGTCTAGCCATGGGGTATGGTGTTACCCATGGCTAGACCATGGCTGTACCGCTCTTCTCTTCTCCGCTCTGCGCCAAGTGGTCAGAAATGAGATTACAGGATCTTCAGGATAAATACTTTTTCTCAAAGATGCTTGGAAATTTGAGCATTATTTTGACAACCTTCTTCGAGATAAATCGAAATTGCAGTACAGGCCAAATACATGCGAGCAGCGGCCGGCAAAAGTTGTATGAAAATCCATATCTGTCGTTTGTAGCGGCCAAATAAATTACATAGTAAACACATATCTGTCATGTAATTTAAAAATGGAACGATCTTTTACTTCGAATCATGGCCACCAAGGAGGTAACTTATCAAAGGTTTTATTTAAATTTCGAACTGGCTTGCAAATAGAAGGCTGTTTATTGAAAAAAAAAAACAAATGAATACTTTGAGGCTAGCACGCACTGCGATTTTTTATTTTCGCGGATTTTTGTAGTATTATTTCCGCGTGATTTTTATACCGCAACGCGTGAGGCTTCATACAATTCCATAGGCCGCAGAATGGGCGGAATAAAATCGTGCGAATAAAAATCGCAGTGCGTGCTAAGCCTAACGCGGGAATAATTATTGTTGTTCGTTATTCGTCATTGATTTTGAAAAGTTATTGTATTTGACAAAATGAGTTCTAGGTAATACTTAGTTTT
The DNA here is from genome assembly GCA_964057195.1 of Orthosia cruda. Taxonomy (NCBI): domain Eukaryota; kingdom Metazoa; phylum Arthropoda; class Insecta; order Lepidoptera; family Noctuidae; genus Orthosia; species Orthosia cruda. The sequence goes on along the minus strand of OZ059832.1, from coordinate 7,993,817 downwards.
AATTTCCGCGCATTATTTGAGAAAAGCACTATACAAGCCTTGGCCACAACTAGGCATTGATGGACTTACGTATGTGTGCCTCGGCTTCGCCTCGGCCCACATTTACACGTTCGTCCATCAATGGCTCTTTTGCTGGCCGCTGCAGTAATGTACTATTATTCACTTGAAACGTACACTGTAGATAAATGAACCTTATCCGACAAGTCTTCAAAAAAGAATCCACCTTGGCGCATTGACCGTTAAGCCCATGCACCATCTTTCCCGCTATTATTCAATACACCATTTTAAATTACCCGACCGCAGACATTTAATAATTTGGCGGTAAATAAGGAACATCAACACAAACATCTGTTGGTGTATTGACCGTTGAGTCAATACACCATCTTTTTATATAAATAATTACATCAAATATTTACATCGGAAAACCTGAAATTAAGCATTCGTATGCATTCCACATCCTTCTTCGACAAATTTTTCACGGTTCAAGCAGCTCGTTTGTGGAATGCATTACCTATTGAGGTAAGGCGTGCGCAAACGTTGCCGACATTTAAGAAAATGGTGAAGGATCATTTCCTTTCTCTGTAACTATTCTTCTCCTTTCTCGGTTCTGTATTTGATATTTATTAGTATATTATTTTATTTGTATGTATGTATTTTATGTAATTTCTAAGTTATATTATTTCATGATAGTTTTTGTACACTGACAACCCTATGTCTACCTCCTCTCGTTCAGTCCATCCAAAGGTTGTCTGTAAGAGTAAAGTAATTGCCCTGTGCGATAAGACCGCCCATTGTACACTAATCTTTATAAATGTTTTGTTCTGTAATTATTTAAGTGGTGTACAATAAAGTATAAAATAAATAAATACATAATATGACTAAATAAGTACAAGTAGTTTAAAATTAAACAAAAATGAAGAAAACAACACTATAAAGAAAATGATTTACCAAACTTTTACTGAAAGCGGTTAAAAAACGTTAGCGTGAATATACATCTTATTGAAATCACAGAATAAACATTGGGGCATCCAAAATTAATGTAACTCATGTATCGACGAGTTTCAGGTTCAGGACTCTTAAGTAGAAACAGAACGATTTGCTAAAATAGATGATTATAAAGTCCACAAAAACCCCTTAAAAACAAAAGAAAATACCAACATGAATCTTTAAAAAAGTAGCACACTAAACTTATAACAAATCACTGTTTCATAGCTTTCCAACTCCTTTATCATAAGGGCTAGAACACATGACGCAGTTTCTTAAACATTTTTCTTTTACCGTATGCTAATGTTGGGATAAGCGGCAGTGGCTTGCAACTTTGTTGTTATCAAACTATCTTGTGTGTTACATCCCTAAGGATTTGTTTTGGTAATACGGAAAATATTGGAAGGCTTAAGATGATGTATTGGAGTGGAAAATTGATTTTTTGTTGGTTATTGTTTATTTTTTGAAGTAAGGTAGTAATTTAACATAATTACATAAGTACCTACGACATTTTATTCACTATTACTAAGTTTCTAATTATCTATTTAAGCTTTTTATATTCCATAGCAAGGCGATGGTCTCCCTTACTATTCCAGTATTAATATTAACATTATAAGCGGGATATTTACCATGTTTACTGTTTGTAGCGAGTTTCCGATATTTCGGTGCTGTTGCAAGCACCATGATCACGGATAAACTGAAGTCATTGCGGGTGGGTGTTTATGAGGAGACAAAACGGTCAACCCTCTTTCTTAATTGTTTTTTGCACTCGGTACCGCTACCATTGTCACTCACAACTCGATTCCCGCTTATAATGTTAATATTAGTGTTAGTGACCATGACAGTTTAAAAACTTATATTCCAGTATTTTTGTGAGAAAAACTGAAGATCTAAGTTATATGCAGCAAAAACAGGCCCAGAGAAGAGGGAAAGGTTTTTTCTAGGCAAGCGTGCTTCACCGTCGACCACATCATCGCTTACCATCAGGTGAGATAGTGGTCAAGCGTGAGCCTATAGATTATAAAAAAGGCCACGTGCGAGTCGGACTCGCGCATCACGGGTTACGTACAAACAGCTACATTCACCAACAAAATTTGGTAAAAATACTGAAATTCATAAACAATGAAAGCATCGAACATTTTGCTAACGAAATAGTTTTTTTTACTTTTCCAAGTACATTTATAAGTTGGTCGACTATTACTCGTAAACTTATAAAGCCTACTTAGCTTTTATAGTTTCCTTTTATTTTGGTTATATATACTACTGCCGTGATATTTTTCATATATTCAAAAGCAACCAATTAGCTGGCAGTGGGGGACACACTTGACTCTAACAAAAATTAGCAATTTAAAACTTAATTTTACGCAAACGGATCCCTGAATCGATCAATGATTTTCACAGACCCGTAATATTTTTGAATGGCCCATCCAACGATACCCCACACCACGGGATAGACGAGAAAAAAATCATTCCCACTTTACGTGGACAGGATACCTCCTGTCCACGTAAGGTGGGAATGATTTTTACAACAAAGAACCCCTACTTTCTAGAACAAAGAGTCTCTGAGTTAAGCTGCGGATGGACGGACTGACGGATATGGCGAAACTAAAGGTTTCCTTGTTGACTACGGAACCCTAAAAACTAAATATTATCTTACCTTAGTTAAATCACCTAAACTTCAAGACCGCGACATGTTTTTAGAATCGAAGCTTCAAACGAGCTATCGGTATTATGTTCAAATTAAGAACACTATCTGCAGTCTAGTGTCTGTGTGCTGTCACAGCCTCACATGTAAACCCAGCAACGCATAGAACACATTTTTCCTACAAAAGTGTAGATACAACATTTCCAACATTAATTTATTTTCCAACATTTTCCCCACAAAATTACCTGTACCTCAACAAATGCCAGGTGTTTATCATTAAAATATTTCAGTTGCAACGCTCAAACGACTCCAGTGCGCATGAACGAGTCCCGACCGACGCGCGATGCGCTGAAGATTTTATACCGACGAGTATTTTCTATGTCATAAAATTGATAGCGGATAGTGTGAACTTGGGTCTAAAAATTTCTAAAATTATTGCTTGCACTTGCGGGAAGGTTTTATGCATAGTACAAGAAAAGCGACGCGTCGGGTACGAGCTATTTCTAAATAATTTCCTTCACTCAACAAAATAAAATTGATAGTTACAGCTTGTCATTTATTGTCATTAATCAAGGATTCTTTTCTCATGCCTACAGAATCGTATGGAATAGTGGAAGTTTCCTTCGGACTTAGAATGTAAGCCTATGCCTGTGAATACAAAATTATATATTTTTCAAACAACTGATTGTTCCAGGTTTGAATATAACTTCATAGCAGAAATTGGTTGGTATGATTGGAAACCTGGGCATATGTCAAGGAAAATAATACTGCTTGACGAGTGTGCTAGTTTCATGTGGAAATCAGTGTCCATGAAATGCTCTTAAAATTAGGCCAGGCGCATTTCAACTGGTTACCACAGTTGAAATGTTAATCTGACTCAACTGGCTTAGATTCCCACAACTATGGAAACTATCTGACGATTCGTACTTATACCCCGATTTTCGAATAAAGAATTCGAATTTCAGCATTTGACAAAATTTATAAATAATATATGAATTAAAGTAGGGTTTGACACGTTCTTAACTCATCATTCTTTATTCAAAAACCGGCTTTTATTGACGGAAAAAAGTATCCAACTAATTATTGAAAAAGTAACAGGTTCAGAGTCTTCGCGACGTCTGCGTCCCAACAAACACAATTTTATTATGCGGTCTCTCTTTTTAACGCAATATCGAGTATTTCAAGTTGGTTCCTTTTGAGATTTTTTCGAGTGTGAAATTCGCTTTCATCCCATTTACTTTCGACTTAATGAAATTTTCGATACTGATCGTTCGAGGGATCTGATACTTTTATTAAAAAAAGTATTAATCATGTTAATTTATGCAATTATTTTTTAAGTTTTATGCCGATTGGATTTCAAAATAAGCTTATTGAGTTAGAAAAAAAATTAGAATTATTTTAATGAAAATTCTTCTGATTTCATAAAACTCAACCACGTGAATAATAATTAAGAATTTAAGCTAATTTAATAACACTTTTTAAATTGATTTGATACTGCTTCTACTAAAAGCGGTTGAATTATATAGCTTACCCAAATAGTTATTTCCGTCATATACTACGAAGAAACTCTCTTTTCAAATAAATATTACTACCACAAATATAGAATCTTGGTCTGGTATAAAGAATTTTGTTGGTTGGAGAGTAAAATTGAAAAACTGACGAAATATCTTTTATTATTTTTCTATAGGTACCTATCCAGTATCAAACCGCCTACAGCTAGATTCATTTATTAAAAGCAGGGGTGACCAACGTTTCTAGCACCCCTGCCAGTAATCTTACAATGTCCCGGGGCAATCGATTTCCTTTGTAGATTGAAATGGTAAACAAAGATATTGGCAATTTTTGTCAGTTCCTTTATTATGAGAACTTCCTTTACTTTCATGTTGCGGAAATTAACAAACTCCTTGAAAATCTATATATTATGTTTTAGAATGTTAGAAATACAAACACGATTACTGCAAATATAAATACACACGATAAACGTCAGTATCTATTGAATGGTTGAAAGCTTGATAAAACTTGATATAGCTATGTTGTGGCTTTGATTGATTGAATTTTAACATAAAGACTTATAGAGAAAAAAAAAACAAGTTATTAAATTTAAACTTGCAAGCAAACCAAATCTGGTCAACCACAGTAAATAAACCAAGTTCAAACAATTAAAAACCCTTTGAAATATGTCAGTCCTTATAATAGACAATATCGAATTTAACCAACTGGCAAACTCAATGTGTTTTATGATCGAGGATCTGGAAATGTGGCGTAACTTGAAAAAAGGTATTCCAGCCGTGGACTGGAAAAGACTAGGTTTATTGATGAACTGTGTCTGCAAGCGAACGGAAATTGAATAATGCAAGCGCACCGAATCGCTCAACCGAAAAATCAAGCCAAACAATTAAAAAGTCAACCCAAATCCCGAATAAGGAAAACAATATGTTTCAAATTAGAATGTACTACATCCAATTATGGTGGCAATAAATAAGGAGGTGGAATGAGAAGCAAGCCCCGGACTAAACAGCGGAACCAATTCCGAGCTCATCCGTGTTTGTCAAAGTGCTTCCTTCGCGGCTACCAAGGATTTACGATGGAAATAAGTTTTTGTTAAGCAGATTTAGTTAATGTTTTCGGTTGATTTTGTATAGTGTGAGCTGATCGTGAAGCATTTGAAAAGGACGATGAGGTTGAAAAAGAAGAGAGTTTAGTATAACATGTTCTAGATTCGGATGAGGTTACAGTGAAAGTTGATGAGTTTGAAGAGAAATTTGCTGTATGAAACAATCAATTATTGATCGGTACACCATATTTGTTTTAATACCTTGCTACTAGATCACTTTTTGTCTTTAGTTAACGTGTTTGACATGGGTGACGTGTTCTTTACAATTCATATAATCAAGTTCTCTTTTAGCAATACCAACTAAAACAAAGTTCAACATCCATTAAAAATAAATGATGATACGTAACGATGTACAGTTGTTCTATCTATCTATGACTTTTTTGACGTCAAAATAAGAGTAATTTTGCTACAATTCATCCGCCTTCCTGAGATAGAACAACCATACCTAAATATCTTACTTACACGTATATATACTTTAATGTTCTTTTCAGTATTCTTACATAAAGGCAAGAGTACATTATTACCTCAATGAAGGCAAGAGGAATCGATTGACACAAAAGGGATTAGAACTCCAATCGAGAACGCTGAGTACCCGCTTAGAACTAAGGTACGGGAAGCCGGCACCCAACGCAAGGCTCTTTGAAACTAAAAACCGGAAATTGCGTCGCCATGCGTTGTCTTCCCTCAATGCCTAGACGCTGAGCGTCTTCATTAGCGGCATAAATTAAAATGCTTTGCGGAGATAAGGGACGAGAATATTTCGTATACGGTTATTGCCTTGGAAATTTCATTGTGGTTGAGACTAGTCTGTTGTGTGCTCTGGTGTCTCTTTTCTTTTTTGCTTTAAGGAATATTGTTTCTTTAAAGTTATTTTTTAGCATTTTCTATTAGCTGCAGAAAAAATATACGTTAATCTTGATTATAAATGTTAAAGTAACAACGCAATTTCTGATATGGGATCTTTGTACTCATCATTAAGATCCATTTTTACCATATGACTAACAGCGAATATTTTTAACGTTCTTTATTTATTTCCTTTCAGAAACCATACTGCTTTATGTTATATTCAAATCTTAGTATATATAGACGCTGAGCGTCTTCGTTAGCGGCATGAATTAAAATGCTTTGTGGGGATAAGGGACGGGCAGATTTTGTATGGTTATTGCTTTGGGATACTTTCATTGCGGTTGAGGCAAGTCTGTTGAGTGCTTCGGTCTATAGTTCCATCCCGTTTCTTTTTTCTTTTCAACGAATATTAGTTCGTTAGTTCCAGCAAAGCAAGGTTCTGGTCTTACTATTCAAGTGGATCGAATCGACTTCTTTATTAATCGAATGAATTTTGAATTTCCCTTGATCATTCAAAATCCGAGACACACATGACCTGGATATTTGGAATCTGGGATTGATATGGAATTACATACGGGAGACTTATGTTAATGTAAATAGTTTAATTGAAATAAATGCTTTGATCTTGAGAAGTCATCTGAACCCACTATATTGCAATCCCTATTGCTTGCTTGCATTGAGTCGTCAACATATTTTGCTCCAATTCAATGTTTATCATTATTTTTCATGCTTTCTCTCTTCAGAAACCCTATTTTATTTATGCCTGAGGCATTTTCTACCAGTCAAACAAGGGCGGTGGAGAGATAGCATGCACTTTAGGAGTGCTTCTTAAATCAATACTCTGTATCTGCTCTCATAAATCAATATCACTGCTTCTTTTAACATCACTATACCCTTGCACACAACATAAAATCTATAAAACACCACTTCAAAATAAAAACAAGAAGAAAAACTAACTAAACCTCACTAACAGCTCCACTTACACCAATTAACATACGCCGAGGAACAAAATGGAAGAAAAAAATTCCAACATATTTTTCGAACAAAGTGCAATATACCGTCTATTCTTAAAACAAACAGTGAACGCGAAATGGAATTAAAATTTCCATCAGAATTGTTTGTGTAGGCTACAGAGGAGACGGCGAGGGAAATATGACGTCACAACGAGGTAGTACATCAATGTCAGTAGTGGTATAAGTTGGGAGGATGCGGCTAAGGAAAGTTCGAAGTGTCAATTGCTGTTGAATGTTATTTAGGTAATTTTGCAAAACCCTTGATAATACAGTAGAAGTTTTTATACCTATCACGGCATATTTATATTACCGGTGGTTATCTAGACGTCTTTGTGTCGGAAAAGAAAGAACTTGAATGTGAAGCCACTTCTACGACAAAGGTATTTAAATTAATTAGATGTTAGCCTAGAAAAATACCTAGTTATCATCATCATCACCCTTATAATGTTCTCACTGCTGAGACACAGGCGTCCTCTCAGGGAGAACTAGTTACCTATGCCGAAGTCATATTGCAAACTATTAAAACAATAACAAAAATCAAACCGACTGCCAAAACAAAACACTACAAAGCGAAACTGACTTCGGAAAATAAAGTAATTTTTCGCTTTGTAGTGTTTGATTTTTGTTTAGGAGTTTATTATTTTTATCTCTTTAGTGTTAGTAGGTACCTCCAAATAACATGAGAATCATTTATAGCCAAAGTACATCTCATGACGATTTCAATAAGCCGAAACACGACTAGGATACATTGTTTACGGAGTGCCAGTGGCCATTGTGGTCTTCTTCATCAGTTCTACTTCACCAAATGAGTTTTTCTGAGTGCAAATGATTGCATTATTGATGAAAATGCCTAAATTGCTACATGTATGTCTATAATATTTGAGGAATTCCCTCGATTTGTCTAGGATCCCATCATCAGATCCTGGTTTTTTTATCTCCTTTCCAACAAAAAAAATAATCAACATCGGTTCATAAACGATGAAGTTATACGCGGTTAAAAATAGAGTCACGGGTTGACTCAAGTCCAGTCTGCTTAGCCTAAGTTTCAAACTATGAAGCTGATCCTCACGTCTAGCACCTACAGTTACACGTACTAGTCCAATCAGGAGGCTACGATCTAAAGTAGAAAAGTCTCTCTACGATCATGTCCTATTTCTGTAACAAAATCATATCACTTCTGTATCATTCCGAGGAAAACCGTTTTATCAATCGAGGGTAATTGACTGATTTATCGAAAGGTTAGGCCCAACCCACTTCCTGACACGCTATATTGGCCCAATAGATTGGCCACCAATATTCGTCACGCAACAAATATTAGGTTTCTCTAGGAAAAAAAAAACTCCAAGACTTGTCAAAGTTTTAATGAAATTAGTTCTCAAGTTAGAAAATAGCACAGTTTTATAACTTGCAATGAGAACACCCTTTAAGTTTGCGACGCCAGCAAACTACTGTTCATAAGGTTGAATTTTGCATTTTCAAGCCTTCGTATTCTCTTCTGCTAAGTTTTCTGGGAGAAAGAATGTGTTGAGCAATTCTGAGCATAGCGTTTGGTTGTCTGACAAATGTTTACGTGGAACGGTGAAACTCTGGCGTTTTTAATTCTCATAAGATGTCTGATTAAAGACGTTTGGCACTATGAAAGTTGAAGCGCCTTTAATTCATAACGAATAGTATTTTTGCTACCACCACCACTGGACAGTAAACTTTTGAGAATTTATTCTTTCAGCTTCAGATGTTTTACAAGCTTTTATTTAACTTGCAATGTGTGTATGTATGTACATATATATATTACGTGTAAGTGTGTCCGGGTCAAATCTTGCAACTGAATTTTAAAGTAGTCATCCTCCACCGATTAATATAAAATTATGCAAACACGTTTAGTTTGGAAGAAAATGCAAAAGCTTAATTCGTTAGCTAAGTGACGTCATTCTAAATCCAATATGGCGGACGGCCTAACATGGCGGACTAGTTATTTTTTGTGCACTGCCATGATATGAATAACGAATGAAAAGGTTTCCTAAGAAGAAAAAATAATAAATAATATTTAAGAATGATATTTAATTTGACATGAAAATAAAAAGGTATACGAATTAGTGCTAATAGATAAAATGATGTGAAAAATAACTAAAATGTTAATAGATAAGGCAATATTGACCGCTATTCCTCTCTCCTAGACACTGACTGTATCTAGAATGTTGCTGTGCCCGACAGGGTCCATAATTGTTTCTGTAACTTATATATACCTCATGTATGTACATTATGGATGCAATAAATTTGAATTGATTTAATTTGAATACGAAAAACATTGTTAAAAAAGTTTTTTTTTAATGAATAATTTTGTACTTTAATCATAGAGAAGGATTACCTGACTCTCAATCCTACTTACTATTATAAATGCGAAAGTTTGTGAGGATGGATGGATGTTTGTTACTCTTTCACGCTTAAACTACTGAACGGTTTTTAATAAAACTTAACAGTAATATAGCTTGTATAATGTATAAAGATAATACAACGCGAGCGGAGCCGCGGGTGGGATCTAGTCTAGAAATAATGGTAATAGGATGGTAACATGGGACTTAAACATTACTGTAGAAAATGTTAGTGTACTAGGCAGAAGTTTACCTAGTACACACGCACTTCGCCAGTTTCATTCAAGTCCCTAACCAAACATTTCGGGGAAAACAGGCATGAAGTTTTGTTAATTCGAATAACTTTTATAATTTAACGCAAAAATAGAGTTTACGCATATTGTCAATTATAATGTACAAGCTTTTCCAACCGAATCCACAACACAGGACAGGTATCGCTGATGTTGGAGACAACTCTGCGGCTAAAATGGCATTGGGTGGGTCACATTTGCAGGATGCCTGGGGACAGATGGGCCAGGATCACCACGCAGTGGGTAACTGAAGACGGACGGCTTTACCGAAGCAGGCCTAAAAAACGCTGGCGTGACGATCTAGACTCGTTCCTACCGGATTTGCCGGAGAAGGCAAGGGACAAAGATGGGCGGAAATATATGGTGCCCAGCAGTGGCATAGGCTAAACAAAAAAGAAGGTTTGGTATTTTACAACTGAATTATAAAACACCCTAGATATCTCCAACCGATTAAGCTTATATTTTGTATACATGTTTGATTTGGACAATGTACAGATCCGCAAGTGATCCAGGTTTACCGACATATTCCGAAGAATTGCCAAACTTAATTTATTAGATAACATGGAAGACTTACAATTAAAACAAACAGACCAGAAACAATAAATTTGACAGATGGCCAACAACAAGTCTTCACTTATAGATATTGAATAATAATCAATTTCTATGGACATTTCAATACACATCGATAAAAACAGTACAACTCATGCACCAGTGATACTGATATCTTGCTCGCACTGCATAACAATATATACGCTGCAATGAACTAGGTGAACAAGTTTCGGCATAAGCACTTCCTGGCACACTAGATAGGAATGGGTCAATATCATGCAGCTTACACAACTCATTAAAATTCCTGCTTGCACGTGCAATGCATGTATTCTGCCTATAATTACGTATAGTAGAGCCTAATGGTACCTGTAAAGGTGAATTAAACCCTTTTGACTTATGGCGTGGATTCCATATTTGACTTCCATGGAGAATTAAAATTAAATTTGCACGAAATATCGGAACAGTTTATACTATTGTTGACTATTATCAACAGACAAACGTAGTCAGAAATCTTGTGGCGAATGAATAGAGGCAATATATGTTATAGAGGTTGGTTAAGAGGTAGTTTTCAGACTGATATGGTAGTTTTTTGATGATAGCATAAATATTATATGAATCGTTTTAGATGCTCTCTATACGGTTACTATACTTATGTTAACATGGGTTCCATATTTCAGAGGCGTATTCTAAGTGGCTTTTAACAAAAGTATAATATTTGTTTTTATGTTTTAGCTTTAGTGAAGCACATGAATAATCACATTATGAAATCCAGTGATTTTGACGCCTTGATGATTATTGCATCAACATATGCTTAAAAACTGCTGAGCTTGGAATCGTAGTGAACTCCCAGATCATGGACGGAATTTGATCTAAGTCAAATTTGATTATCTAGAGTATACGATGTGTACGATGCAGAACGTTCTGGAGTGCAATTGCGTCCATTTGAGACGTTATCGAGGAATACATTTTCATAACATCGGCAAAACACAGTCATTTGGATGCAATCAAGCAAATAACAAAGGTCCGACCAATGAACCGTGCTCCAGGACCGGGACCCAGCCTAGATATATAATTATTTATTACTATTTCTTGGGATCTGTTCTCAAGGTAAGAGGAAAACCATCAGAGTAGATTACCGCGTTTTCCCATGCCATTTAACTTTGCTAAAAGTATGTTATGGTCAATGCGGTCAAAAGCCTTGCTATAATATGTATAAAAGACATCGACCTGTCTACCTTTGTCCATGGCTTCGGTAATAAATTAATTTTGAAGAATCAGGTTCGTGACAGAGATAGTAGACCTTTCAGAAAACCGTGTTAGAGCGAGCTGAACGAACTTTTAAGTGCAGAATTAACCTGATTATATATGACTCTTTCGAAGACCTTTGCTACAATACACATTTTGGTTTACCGGCCTGTAATTCTTTACGTCAGTTTGTTGGAGCGAGCTGAACGAACATTTAAGTGCAGAATAAACCTGAATAAATATGACTCTTTCGAAGACCTTTGTTACAATACACAATTTGAATAGCGACCTGTGTTCTTTATGTCAGTTTTGTACACCTTTTTTAAGTACAGGCGATATAAACGCCGATTTCCAAATTTTGACCATACAAGTAGGTAGTTAGGAATTTTCTGAATAAAATTGAGATAGGTTGCTATCGCAGGAGCACACTTAACAAAAAGTTATGATGCAATTTTATCTGAACCTGCCGCCTAAGTAGCAGTAGGCAGTGCCCATTGCTCGCAGATTTGATGGATCAACCATCCTTTCTGTAATCTTTATTCTGTGTATCTGATTGGGAATCGAAAAGTTCTGGAGTGGCGACCGCGAACCCTAAGTCGCTGCGTTGCGAAGCCTCCCACCAGGTGGACAGATGACCTGACGAGGGTGGCAGGAATCCGCTGGATGCGAGACGCCCGAGACTGGTCGATGTGGCGATGCTTGGGGGTGGCCTGTGTCCAGAAGTGGACGTCTTTCGGCTGATATTATGATGATGATGGTGATAATGCACGATTAACAAAAAGCTCGTTTTAAACAGTTTTTTACAAGCTTTATTTTGCAACGATTATAGTCATTTAGCTTAAACCAGACAAAAAATGCTACAAAAATAATAGCATGTAAAAGCGTGCCAAATTAACAGAATCACAGGAGGAAAGTGCCGCAAAGAGATAATCGCGCAGTTACCTCGCTATACGCTATCACCAACATCGCAATTTGCGTAAACAGTTCTCTTGCGTTGTGCCCAACTTTTTGCCACTTACTTCCTACGTTTGGAACAGAAATATTTGTATGAAATTGTTGTAATGTCCGCTTATCTGTAGTGAAATAATGATGGGATTTAAGTTTACACACACACCACATTAAACACCAACCACATACTGTGCAATTTTGTTTAATGAAGATTGCATTCATATTATCACACTATTTAATATTAAATTAATTATATAATATTACTAATACTATTATTAATGTGAAAGTTTGGTTGGAAGGTATATTTATTGCTCAACCACGCCAGAACGGCTAAAGGGATATGGATGAAATTTTGAGCAGAGATAGATTTTAGTCAGGAATAGCACATATAACTTTTTATCCCGGGAATATGTACCCTCGGGATAGTTTTCGACGTTCACGCGGTTGAAGCCGCTGGCAGAAGATTTTTTTTATTTTTTTGTTGATAGGCTCGCGCTTGACCATTATCTCACCTGATGGTAAGCGATGATGTGGTGGACGAAGTAGCACGCTAACCTAGAAGAAACCTATTCACTCTTGACTTAAAGACTCCCAGGTTGTAGCTATCAGGAAATACAGACTCCGGCAGGGAATTCCACTCCTTAGCTGTAACTGTAGCAAGCATAATGAAAGTATTCCCAAAACGTTCGGTGCGTATGGGTGGGATGTCCACCATGTACCGATGATGCATCGCCGTACGTCTTGTAGTCCGATGATGGAATGGGCTAGGAGGAATTAGAACAAAAGGAAAGGAAGGTGTGCATTGGAATTCATGCAATTCCAATGCACACTCCCCGAAATATAACCAATAAACCGACAGGCTGGCAACTTGGCGCCGATGTTCAAGGCTCTGGAGCCTAGACTCGGCCAGTATCTCATTGCCGAGAGAGCTAGTAGTCTCACTAATATTATAAAGGCGAAAGTTTGTGAGTGTGTGTGTTTGTATTTTGTACTTCTTCACAGTTAAACGGCTGAACGGATCTGGATTGGCACAAAGATAGATTATAGTCAGGAATAGCACATAGGAAAGTTTTTATCCGGGAATATGTTCCCTCGGTATAATTTTCGACTTAGTTGTCTTAACTTCTTATTGTCGGGCCTACGTTGTCTTTCCATATCTAAGTACTAATGCTGTAACATGGAAATATTGTAAAACCAAAACATTTTTAAAAGAGTAACCATGGAGTTTCTTGCCGGTTCTTCTCCATAGGAAACGACCAACCCGAACCATGCACTTTTTGTCGACGTTTTATAAGTGCCCATGTGAGGCCTAGGTGAAATAAAAAAAAAGGATTTTTTGATTTTGATTTCGACTTTCACGCGGGTGAAGCCGCTGGAAGAAGCTAGTTTTGTTACAATAGCATTCTAATTCTGCGTAAAGAGATGATTAGAATATTTTACCAAGAAGAGGAAGAGGTTTTTTTTCCTAATTATTTAATTTTAATTGACAAAACATGTATATACTTAACATACAACACTATACCAACTTATACTAGGCCTAACTACTTTCTTAAATAATTCGCTTTTTTTGTCATATAAGCAATGGTGAATATTGTGGACTTTAGAGGACAGAAATAGTCGATGACACAAATTAGTACGTTATTAAACATTTTGAAGACTGTTCGTTGCTATTAATTTAATTGCTTATAAATGTCAAGCGAAGTAAACAACTGTAGCGGTACCAACGCCACCACTTACGAACTAATGACATGACGTCACACAAATCCTGCATCGCGCAAACAAAGTTTTCAGCGTGATTTGAACACGTACAACAGTCCGACAATAACCGTCGGCAGTTGCCCAGACCAGACACAACACCCGTCTGGTCGGAGGATCCTCCCTTTTCTATGGAGGTTTGTGGGACTTTCCACCCTGTTCCGCTTACCCCTAAACTGTTGACCCCAATATTATCATCAACGCAGCCTTCGTGCAGAGCTACTTCATCGTGATGTCATCACCAGTTCCTCAAGCTTTCGTGCAGCGAGTCACACAGCCAGCCAGTACCCACGGCATCTACGGGGCTATCCTGACCACCAGCATGCAGTGGACGCGCATTCCTGGTCATCACCCCCACCTTTTTACATCACCGCTCCGAACTACTGGAGCCAGCAACTCTATACCGACTCACTGGCATATCATCACCCCGACTCACTGGCATATCATCACCCCGACTCACTGGGGCACAACCGCATTCAGTTCAGTTGCGACTGCCGGTTCTGACTCACGGGAACCATCCTTCCACTGGCCTGGCACGCATCACGAGATGTATGGGCGACTTAACCTGCTATCGACCTCCGGTCTCCGGAGAAGAGTGATGTAGCGGTACCAACGCCGCCACTTACGAACTAATGACATGAGGTCACACAAATCCTGCATCGCGCAAGCAAAGTTTTCGGCGCGATTTGAAAAAGTACAACAGTCCGACAATAACCGTCGGGCAGTTGCCCGGACCAGACATAACACCCGTCTGGTCGGGGGATCCTCCCTTTTTTATGGAGGTTTGTGGGACCTTACACCCTGGTCCACATGCCTCCAAACAACTAATAAATGCATTTTTCACTGGAACTCACAAACACCAGTACGAAAACATTTGCATAAATAAAACATACGCTAAATAAACTCCACATTTTCCTGTAAACTACTCGTAATTCTTATCGTTCAAGAATCTCGTTAGTTCAGAATATCGTGAAATAATAAATAAGATTCTGTTCATAAAAACCTTAAATCAACGGAACAAAAACTACATTAGCTTATATTACGCTGATAATGCAGAGTTTTCAAGAACAATGGAGTCTCCGAAGTAATTTTCTTTTCTTTTAGAACTGTGTTTTAAATGTATTAAAAGTAACATTACTGGGCAAAACAGCTAGGAACTACTTTTTCAGAAATGTTACTTATTAAGTTTTTTAATTAACATTGTAATTGCTTTAGTTTCAGGTTTATTTTTTGCTGTCAACGAGAAATGTGCATGAGAATGTTGAAACGAAAAAGTTTCTACTGACCATCATCATACATCATCACAGGAAAACAATACCACAACTAAGTTGTGTTGATGGTAAACTCTCAGATGAACACGTCCCAATCAATTTACTAATATGATATAATATTTTATTAATATGATCGATGAAGCGACACACGACACGACAAAATGTGGTCACGATTGGGAGCACCATATATTATATTGTTTGTATGGATCGTTTGTTCATCGCACGACACCGCACTACACGCGACACTATTTACAAAAGGTTCTTTGGCTATGTCGTCGCAAAAAAGTCATGTCGTGACTTTTTTGCGGTTACGAGTTAGCGCCTGTACAAAACAAGTATGAGCTTGTTGACGACACGAAACACCGCACCGCAAGGCTCACGCGTGGTTCGCCACTCACGCGCTTATAAAACAATACAAGTACACTCCTCATATATTATGTTATAGACATACATAAAGCGATTTTGATATTTTCATCAACAATGCAATCATTTGCACTCGTAAAGTATCATTTGGTGAATTGGAATTGATGAAGAAGACCACATATGTTCACATATGGAACTAGGACTCCTTAATGCTAAGTATGTCACGGGTATAAGATATATCTAATAGTTAACCAACTATGATGAAGAAAATACTTATGAATAAATGGTACTGTTGAAAATGGTACTATCGAAATGATCTGATGATGAAGCCGGAAGGTAGGCACTGGAACGCAGAAATAAAACAATGTATCTTAGTCGTGTTTGGGCTTATTGGAATCGTCATTAGATTTAATTTGGCTATAAATGATTTTCATAGTAATTGGAGGTACCTATCAAAACTAAAAAAGAGACAAATAAAAAACTTTTTAACAAAAAAATCAAACTGACTTCCAAAACTTTGCTGCTCGTCCGGTCAGTTAGATATTAACGCCGGAGTCCCTCAGAGGTCAGTGCCCTCGGCAACATTATTCTTGCTGCACATTAATGATCTGCTAAAACCCGGAACCTTTGGGTACGCAGACGACAACACTGTTGCTGAGAGATACGTGTCCTGTGCACGGGCTACTGGGCCTCAAATTCATGCCATGGTTGAACCCTTGAACCTGTCCTTGAAGGCGGTCTCCGAATGGGATGATGCCAATCTGGTCAGTTTCAATGCTGCTAAGACCCAGGCGTGTCTTTTTCCGCTAAAAAGATCCAATTCCACCCGGCTCCTTCTTTCCGTGGTGTAACCGTGCCGTTAACCTCCTCGAACTTCTTGGTATTACGTTGACATCTATCCTCAATTTCGGTCCATACATTGAGGCGAAAGCTCAGTTAGCTGCAAAAATGTTGGGGATTCAAAGCATTGCAAAGGTGAGACGGTACTTCACGCCTGAACAGCTGCTCAACTTGTATAAAGCGCAAGTTCGGTCATGCATGGAGTACTGCTCTCACCTCTGGGATGGATCTGCCAAATACCAGCTTAATGCACTTGAGTCGATTAGACGACACTTGATTAGTAGACGGGCCAAAAGTCTTATTGGCAACGATGCACTGGTCACATCAAAGCACCAGAGCCTCGAACATCGACGCCGAGTCGCCAGTCTGTCGGTTTTTTATCGGTTACATTTCGGGGAGTGTGCGACGGAACTGCACAATTTGATCCCGCCTAGCCCTTTCCATCATCGGACTACAAGGCATACGGTTATGCGCCATCGGTACATGGTAGACATCCCTCCCATACGCACAAAGCGTTTTGCTAATACTTTCATTGTGCGCACAGCTAAGGAGTGGAATTCCCTACCGGAGTCTTTGTTCCCTGATAGCTACAACCTAGGGGTTTTTAAGTCAAGAGTGAATAGGTTTCTTCTAGGCAAACATGCTTTACCGTAGACCACATCATCACTTAACATCAGGCGAGATGGTGGTCAAACGAAAGCCTATATATAAAAAATAAAAAATAAACAAAAAACTTCAAAGCGAAAAATAACTTTCTTTTCCGAGTCGGTGTCGAAAAAGGGGAAAAAAACAATAGGTACGAAAGACACCGACATCGGCAAAGAAAGTTATTTTTCGCTTTGTAGGGTTTTGTTTTTACTTTTTACTGTCGAACTATGATAGATGACACATCAAGGTATGGGGCAGCAAGTTAGAAGCCCAAACGTCAGACATCCAGTCTTGCCAGTAACAAACGCTGTTTAGATGTGTTTTGTTTTTGTTATCGGGAAGAAACCTTTAATAGTCACCTAGACATTTTGGGGACTGTCGGATTTTTATCTCACTAAAACCACCTCGGTGATAAACATCAGCACAAGCCAGTAAACCCCGCGACCTCTTAAAACACTAACTCGGTACCCCCTCATTTGAACTCCTGTTAGGACACATTCCTGTTGCTCCTAATAAATATATTTATTTATTAGTTTATCCTCGCACTGGAAAGCCTTGCAGCAATTACACCAATGGAGCACAATCTTATTATAAATTCACTATAAGTCCAGATTTCCTCACGATGTTTTCCTTCACCTTTGTCAACGATGTCCAAGATTAACTTAGAAAGTATATATGAATTGAAAAAGACACATTGGTACTTGCCTGAATTTGAAACCACGACCTCAAGCACGACAGTCGAGGACTTAGCCACTAGGCCGCCACGACATAATAAATAAAATATGAGTAATCAGCTGCATGGAGTTAGACTGAATATCGAGCCCGAAATAATCTTAAAAATGTAGAATTAAGAGAATTTTCAAACATAGGTAATGATTAAATTATTTGAAACATAACATGTGATGTTATTGTTGGGTGTTAAAACTTTGATATTGGATACATATATCAGCTTTGTTATGTTGCTAGCGTGATTGGAATTCCAATAACCGATGTATGTATTGGAATTCTATGAACATGAATATTACGTTTACACAGTCCTTAAATAGTTAGTGATTAATATTATGTACTTACTTTGAATAGTGATATGACCAAATATCGATATATTTGTCAGAAATATTAGAAGTAAAATTTATTAGGTACCTATATTTATGTAACAACAACCGACGGTGTCTTTGGTAGGTACCAATTTGTTTCGTTATGGATACCGGCTTTCAAAAAAAAAGTATTTTTCACTTTGTAGTGTTTTTATTTGGAAGTCGGTAGTATATTTTTGTAAAACTGTTTTTTTTTTTGTTTTCCCTTTTTAGTTGTACCTAATAGACAAATTATTTAGTAAGGTACCTATAATGCACGAAATGGCAGAATAGATTACCCAAATATCATGTAACTTGAACATAACCGGTGAATTGAGAGGGTACCAACGTGAACTGTACACATCTGCGTACCCCTTAAGAGCGTATTGGCGTGATGTTATGTTATGAAATGGTATAAAAAATAAACAGTCCTGCGATTGCAGCAATCCCGAGTTCTGTTGTACATCTCCCAAGTTAATCATCAGATCTTCACCAAATTAAAATGGGACCAATTTGGGAACATACTCTTTCAAACAATAAAAAAAGACGTGTGGCACTCGGGGACTGCCGCGGTAAAGCTATTGCATAGCATTTTGTATCAACTTATGCAATTATAATTATTTATTTATTTTATTTATGCAGTATTTCTTTTTCTTTGATATTAATTCAAGTTACACTTTAGAATAACTTTAGAAAACCATAACAAACTAACTGTCAAACGCCTGACCAGAGGGAATCTAGTGACTGACAGTCAAAATGGCGGTCGATGTAATCCGTCTATTTGTTGAAGACTCAAGGCCTATATAATACCAGAGCTCTCATTGTTCTTCGTAATTATATCGGATTATAGCCGCCATTAAAAAGGACGTCCGTGTCATGTGGTTTCATACATCGTTATTTTGTATAAGAGTTTCGCCAGACTGGTGTCGAAGACTGCCGAACTGAAACGACGTTAGACGATGCACGGCCTTCAAGCCACACCTCCGTGCCCGTCGGAGTGGGGAGCGTGACCCTTATTCACATTAAAATAAGGTCGCTTTTCTTTGACAAGCAAAAGTGACCCTTATTCTCATTAGCATAAGGTCCACATTGATGGACAGTGGGGAGCGTGAGGTTTTTTCGTTACGGAATTTCTGGATTCGGTCCCCGCGCTCAAGGCCCGCGATAGAAGCTATGCAATAGCTTAAAATTCAAAATCGGTAAACAATTGACGGAGAAATCGTTGAAAATACATTTAAAAAAAAACAAACATATCGTCAAACATAGAACCTTCTCTTTTTTGGAAATTCGGTCAAAAATATTGCTCAACTTTTCGACGATAGTAGGTATAGTTGCAATTAATATATCTCGGTACTATAGGTACCTGATATTCCCAGGGTACTAGGTTTCTAATTAAATGAGTATGTATTTAAATCCTGGTTAGATATAGCAAGCCAACATCGGTAAATCCTTTCAGATTACAATACCTACCTAGACATAATCGTACCGAGTTTGCGGTGTTATGTGGGGCAGTCAAACGGTACATAGTATTGGGTAGCAGTATTTAAAAAGTGCTGACAACACCATTGCCTACCATTTTTCCTCCTACCAGCTAAATGGTTGCTTTTGGATATCTGAAAAAAATCACGGCTGTAGTATATATAACGAAATTAAAAGGAAAACTATCACAGCTAAGTAGGCTTTACAAATTTACGAGTAATAGTCGACCAACTTATAAAATGTACTTGAAAAAGTAAAAATAGTGTAGGGGACAACAGTTTTCGAACGGCAAAGTTTATTTTGTCCCTTCGCTAGAGCAATGTTCGGTGCTTTCATTGTTTATAAACGTTAGTAATGTTACCAATTTATTTTGGTGAATGTAGCTCCCTCGTAGAATCCTCTGTGCGCGAGTCAGGCTCGCGCCGGTCCAGGCCGGTTTTTTTTTTCAAGTAAATGCATAACTTCAAAATCAAATAAGAACGCATCAAGAATACTGAAGAAGCAATATACAACCATACTGCAAGATAACATAAACGATCATCATATTAATCCATTATCATAAATGAAAGAGCCAGCGAATAATAAAATTACTTTTGTTTTCTTAATGTTGGCAAACTTTCTGCTGGATTTGTTTGAGCCGTGAATTGTTATTAAAATTCGTACCAGCGCTGCTGAAGTTTTTACGTTAAAAGGATTGGCTGGAAAAAGGTTAGAATAGTGCTCGTTTTGTGGAGAGTACTGTTATGAGAGCATATTAATAAGGAAATGGGAGCTATGTAGATAGTTTAACTGGTTCGTGCATGTGAAATTTTTGTGCAAACGTTGGCATGATGTGAAAGTATTTAGAGTGAAAGCATGAAGTTAATTGAATCTAGAATGATATTGTTGGGTGGAAATTGAGGCACTCACTGTGTGGTAAAAGTTGTAGTGTGAGAGATTAAAGATTATTCAAAGAGCTTCTTAGCACCAGCTGCTTAAGGTTGCTCTAGTCGACGGCACGAACTATTTCGCGACAACACGTGCGAAAGAGATAAATGCTGTGATGAGCAGTAAGAAGCTAGTTCACGTACGAATTAGCACTTTTGCAAGTTTTTAGCGAAATGTATGACGATTTAGGACGAAAATGAGCGCGCGAAATTTTATAAACGGACCTTTTGGAGTCTAGATATCATGAAAAAACGACTAAATGCATATTTTGAAAATAAAATTATTTGCATTGTTGAACTATTAATATATCCCCGTATGGAGGCCGTTTTGCAATTTTCCTTCCTCTTATGGTATTTATTTCCGTCCAATGATGCGTTACAATTAGTGTTGAAATGTATTTTTTTTTAGCATCTGGATGAGACTTGTCAAAAATCGAAATAAATGGTGTGCGATTTGATAGGCATATGTCCACTAGTGGTCTGCTGTAGGCTTATAATGATGACGACCTACCCAAACAAAATTAACTAGGAATATTAAATAGGCTGCTTTTCATCCCAGTATAATGTTCCCTTGGGACAAGAAAACACTCACAGTTGTATTTTATTTAACAAACATATTACTGCTTGACAACAGTACATTTATTGGACCAATTGAAATAAATTATTTGAGTTTGAAGGTATATTTCGGTCACAAGCTGACTAATAATATCCCCATATCAAACAAAACAGTTTATTATACCAAAAACATTCACATTTTACCAAAACATTCGCGATAACATGGCAACGGAATAAGACGTGTATTTATTTATTTATTTAAACTTCATGTACAATGGTGATACATATAGCGAAAAATAAAAGTGGCCTTCCTAGAAAAGGTCCAGAGAAAATAATATTTCCAGGAATGCAGATTATGTGAAGGAAACCCAAAGTGGGTCACGTTTTAGTTTTATAAGTTCCTCGCCCTGAGTAAACATCTCAGTTCCCAGTACTTTAATGTAGGTCTTCATAATTAGTTGGGAAGATGTCTAAGTTTTAAGTGTTTGAGTATGGAAATGTGAGTGAGGCGTATGATATTTCAGGTTTTTGAAGTGAAAACTTCTTTACCTGCATTAAGTGATTTTTAGTAGGGGCAAAACTTGTGGGTTCGGTTCAGCGACATGCTAATGTGACCACGTCATCCTCATCTTAATGTGACGTGTGACGAAAACGGTCTCTGACACAAAAACACAGTTATCCCAACGGCTATCGCTAGCAACTCAAAGCATCATACAGGAAAATTGGGATCAAAATCAAAATCAAAATTTCTTTATTCAATTAGGCCATTAAGCGGCACTTTCGAACGTCAATTTTTTTTTTTATAATTAGATTTACTTTTTATCAATTCGACTGTTTTTTTTTTATTTGTTTGTTACCTCATTTTGTTGATTCTTTTTTTTTTGAAAGCTGGTGCTTATCATGTGCCATTTTAAATTTCATCAAGATCTGATGAAGAACTTCGTCGATATACATCTGAACTCTTCAATAAAAGACGGCAAATTACTAGGGATAGCTGCAATCGCATGTCTGTTTCTTGTTTACACCATTTCATAACATAACATCACACTGGTACGCTCGAAAGGACTACGCCGGTGCGAACAGTTCACCCAGGTATACTCTCATTCCACCGGTTTTGTTTAAGTTTCATGTTATTGGGTTAATCTATTCTGGCATCACTTTGGGCAGGTACCTAGCCTATAGAACTGGTCCATTATGTACCACAGCAAAAAAGAGAAACATAAAGACTTAAAAAAAAAATATAATGACACCGATATAAGGAATTTAAGTTATTTTTCACTTCGTTGGGTTTATATTTGGAAGTCAGATGTATTTTTTTGTTTTGCCCTACACAGGATTTTTTCCTATATCGCAGATACGTATGCAATCAGCCAGCATTCAGTTAGCCGCAATTTCTGGGTAAACAGAGACTGGCAATAATAGATTGGCTTGGTGATCAATAGACTGGCGGCTAACCAGAGAGGTGATAACCTGGTTTTTTTCCTAATTTCTACATAATTTTCTTTCAAATTACGTTCGATTCAAGAACTATCTATAAAACATAAATTACAATTTATTAATGTGGGATCGAGGGGTGAAATTAAATGGTTAGTCGCTTGGAAACTGGTTTATTTTAGTGAAATCAGATACAACTAAATAAAAAACTTAAATAACACGTCTGTCTCGTTCGTCGTTCCTTGCACAGCTCGCCATCTTTTCATACTCTCTCCATCCCTTTCACTCTGATACCTTTCACTCACACCTACAGATACGTTCGTTACACTCAAAACTCATCCCACACTCGGCCATCCTGCACTGTGTCTGTCCTCAGACACTACGTATCAAACACTGGTATACTACTTACAATTACACATGAAACTGTGATGATTGTGTGTGAAATAAATAAAAAAATGTGATCATGAAGGAACATGACAAAAAACTATAAACGTAACAACAAACACAACGTAACAACACTTTAACAAAAACCCAACAAAATATCGATTCGCAATGAAATAAGATATTCGTGCAGTCACACTGGGAGAATGAAGCCGAATGACACGATAAACAAAATGGCGATAGCTGCACGAGCGCGCACGGGTTGCCAATACTGAAAACTATCGAGGCTCTTGTAGTATAAGTTTTGTTTTTAATATAAAAACAGAAATATTAACTTTTTATAAAATAGAGCAGCGATTACTAATTAATAAATAATTATTATTAATAATTATGTATTTATTTAAATAAAAATCAATAATTTAGTCTTTAATTGGTACACTGATGGCACACAGACTGATTGTTTATCGATTTTTGTGTTCGTCACTACACTATTATATGTGGTATCATTATTTCACAAAATGACAGTAGCTAATGTCAAATCTAGAATCGTATTAAAATTCTGACTTTTTTTTTATAGCTGAGGATAGCTTGTCAATATGATCATCTATTATAGGGAGTGGGTATTCATCTTTAACCATTTTACTGTTAATCTTTCTGTAATCAATGCATATTCTTAAACTACCATCCTTTTTTCTCACTAATACTAATGGACTGGAATATTCTGAGTAACTCACCCTGATAATTCCATCGTCAAGCCATTCTTGGATCTGGTGATCCACATCCTCCTGCTCCTTGAATGAGATTCGTCGTGGCCGCTGAGATACAGGTAAGTCATCTTTGAGAACAATTTTCAATTCTATTGGAGCCTCTTTATTTTTCTGTGGCACATAACTTGTCACTAACCTTATCACCTCTTCTTTTACAGCAGGATCACTGACGTGAGCTAAACAATCAAGGGAACTGGAAAAACATGCAACATCTTTCAACCACTCATAGTTTGGGTTCATCCAATCATCTTTCGGCAAAAACAAAACATTATTATCTTTCATAAACATCATAACACTTCGTAGAAAATCATTACCAATTATCATTTGGAATGGCACAGAGTCGTTCGGCATTACATGAAACTTTATGTCTCGGTATAAATAATTATCAATCGTTATATCTAATGTTATAAAACCACATGACTTCACTTGTGAATAACCTAAACCGGTTAACGTAATGTTGTTTTCGTTACATAGTATTACAAAATCTAACCTGTTAAGTTCGTTGTAAAAATCCTTTGAGATCAGATTCACATCACAGCCCGAATCAATTAGCGCACTATCCGTTTTACCGCGCACTAACACTGTTTTTAATGGTTTTGTACGACGTACAATTCGTACAACCGGTATATTTTCATCAGATTTCTTGGTTTGTTTTTACGTTGTAAGTGTCAAACTCAACAACATGGCAGCTGTCACTATAGCCAATCGTTGCCCTGCTCTGTGGTTTCATATTGCTAACTTCGTGACAGGAATCATTCGTGCTTGTGTTCACACAGGTCGTCGCTGTTACGTAAACTTCACCCTGAACATCGTCTTGAAGTTCGTCGTTCGCGCTGCCGGTGGCGCCCTCTCGCATGAAATTGAAAAATGCGTTTTTCGACATCTGATTGCTTTTGTCGATCTTGAGCAGAAGTGTCAACTTTCGGTAACCGTTCGGGTTCTCCGATTCTGGCCGAAGTCTGCCGAATACCCGCCGTTGATGTCCTTTGCTTTAAATCTGAACCAGCCATCTTTTTCACTGGGCAATCTGGAGAAATATGCCCAAATTCATTGCAATGGAAACATTTTTTTCCTTGCGACCGATGAGGACAATTTGCCGACGTATGACTGTTTTCCCCACAGTTGAAACATCGCATCATTGCAGCCGCGTTCCTTCTATTATTACTGCTGTTCTGTGTGTCAATAGCCGCGTCCAGACCGGCTGAGCGCGGCTCGCGAGTCCCGCTCAGACTTCATGCTGGCGAGCCGTGGCACCCGAGCTAATTGTGAAAAGTTCCGAGCCGGGCTCGCAAGCCAAGGTGAGCCGGTTTGAGCATTCAGTTTCTCTCCGTATAATCCGGCTCGCGAGTGTCGTTACGTCCGTCCACACCGGGCGAGCAGCTCAGACTGAGCCGCCTTTGAGCATCGGCAAAAACCGACAACGCTTGAACGGCTTATTTCGTCGAATTTCCTTTGAGGAATTTATCTTGAACATAGCGTACAACTTAAGTTTTTCTTTCAGGTCAGCGTAAGTTGTGACACCATACAACATAATCTTATTTATTTCATAATCTATGATGCCGTCCACGATGTATTTGATAGCTACGTAGTCCGGTATTTTTCCGCATTTGCCTAATTCTTTCATGATTAGCATGTAGTCAATACACGATTCGTCTTTCTTCTTACGTCTTGCGCTCATTAATTCATGGATCCTCTTCACATCTATGGGATCCGCGAATTCTTTACCGATAGCCACTTTCAACTCATCCCATGATTTATACACTTTTTCACTGCGTAGCCATATAGACCGATAGCGCTAGGTTTTGAGGTTTCAAAAATATTAAAGTTGTTTGTTTCTCGTATATAGTTGCCGGACCATTTGCCCAACCTAATACCTTAGTTTGTGTCATCCTAGGTATTTGCATAGGTAGAAATTTAGCTGTTTGTCTTTTCGACCAGTATCGGACGAAAAGAAAATTAGAGATGAAAATTTTACTTTCATGATAATAACGAAGTAGTAACTGATGTACATAGGCATTTTGTGTCATCTCTGTCCACGAGAATCCTAATACTTAACCAGTACCTAACACGTAGCCAACTAGCTTAAAATAATATTACAGTAGGTTAAATAGGTATTACGCGTTTTAGAGTACTGATATCTGTTGTTTAAAATATTTTGTGTCGAATTCATCCACGACTTTTAAAGATATTTTATTTTTATACTACAACACCCTGTAAAATCCACAAAAGAAAATACAAGTTATTAGAGTTTATGTGTTTTTCATTATTATGGTGTGACAAAACACTATTCATAATTTGTGTCGTTTTTATCCACGAAATCGTATTATTTAAAAAAAGAACACTAGACTTCTTCGCACGAAGGGCGAGCGCGGGGATAAGCGCAGGCACAAGCGGCGCGGGTGCCGGCAAGCCATACGCGCGGCGCGTTTATTTGTTTACATTCGGTCTTTGCAAGTTGCAACAAAAAAGTGCGTGCGTTATTTATGATTTGTATGTATTTGATTGATTAAGGCCCACTTGCACGAAAAACGTAACTCAGAATTAGTTGCTAACACAAGATGAAATTGACAAAGGTCAAAGACAAAGGTTAAATTGACAATATTGTATAACAAACTGTCAATTTAACCTAGTCTTAGCAACTGAGTTAAGTTTTTTGCGCAAGTGGGCCTTAAAAGTTAGTTATGTATGAAGCTGTGAAAGACTAAAATGGAGATTGAATTTAATAAATGTGGTATGTCGACACCCAATATGAATAACATAGTAACTCAACATTGCATAGTTTTCAACACAGCTATTTTCTTTTTTTGTAAAGTTTATTGTTTATTTGCTTTATTTTAGGTTTCATGTTACTTATTTTAATTGCTCTTTCAGTTTTGATAAAACCACTACAAGTATGATTTTCGCAATGTTACAATATACAGATATTTAGCATTTTTAATATGAAAAACATTGTAACTACGGTTACAATAGAGTCTTGAAAACATTTGAAAGATTTTTTCTGTGTATATTATTGTACGATTACGAATTATACCGACAAAAACTTAGTAAATATTATTGTAAGCAACAATTACAATGTGTGTCAATGTTAGATTTAGATAAAAAGACATGTAAAGTACTATGGAAGAGCTAATAAAACTCGTTTTTTTTAATAATTATTATAATTTAATTAATATTCACAACGCTTTGGGCTCTGGTGGACACAGGTCTGGATAAAATTATCTATGCCCGAGTCTACCGTTCGCACAGCGGCGATCAGGAGACAAGCAGGCTCACAGATTACCTCAGTTAAGCGGCTGATGCGGCACAGTAGTGGTACCCTTCCGCCTAATTAGTGATCCGGGAAGACTTTAATGCTCACCATCAGCAGTAACATGGTTCTTCCCATACCAGTGCAGTAATCATGCTGGATGGGAAATGCATAAGCTTTCGTTAGCGGTAATCCGCCAGCTGGTTCAGGGGGCAACAGCAACGGGGATGTTGATTCGCACACGGCCAATTGCTTGGACATTCTGCTGACAATAGATCCAGGCCGATACTCTGTGTCGATAACTTCACCTTGGGAATGCGAGTGACGTATGTCAGAAAAAAAGGCCTTCAACAGTGCTGCCAAGTCCTGCAAGAAGGTGTTGCAAAGGGCTCGGTTCGACCACATTGGCCGAATAGGGACATACCTTGCTTCTAACCCAGAAGATAGTAAAGCGTTTCGGTCCCTGGGTAAGTCGGTTCAGTCGAACTTCTGCCATTCCTCACTACCACTACTGCTGAAACCCGACAGGTCGCTGGCCCGCTTCGTTAAGGAGAAGGCAAACTTTTTTGCATAATCTTCGAGCATTCTGGTGATGCGCGGATGTATTCTTTCTCTTGGTGGATGTGAGACATATATGTCGGACATTCACATCCATCAAAAGGATGTTCGTAGCAACCTCGACTTGAACAAAGCAAGTGATCCCGTCGGGATCACTTGTCCTTAAAACTTGTGCACCCGAACTGTCTCCGATTTTTACACGTCTATTTCGCCTTTCGTGTGAAACTGTGAAAAAGTCGAATGCTTGGAAGTAAGCTAACGTACAGCCCGTGTCCAAGAAGGAAAGTTAAGCTGACCCTGCCAATTATAGACCCATCTCTTCGTGTGCTTAATATTATGCTCCTGGTATACCTAGAAGCTAATGACATCCTGAAGTGATTGCCAATACGGTTCTACAGGGTATCTAGCTTATGCCGTTCACATCTGCAGTAAAGCCATCGAGAGGCGCGGGGAGGTGCTTGCCATCTCCTTCGATAACTCGATTGGTTTCGATAGGGTCTGGCACGGAAGCCTTATTAGTAAGCTTCCTTAATTCGGTCTGCCTGGTGATGGTATGTGTGATTGGATTGCAGATTTCTTGTGGGATCGGTCCATTCCAGTCGTTATCGATGGGTTCTCGTCTGACCAATTGGATATTTATACCGGGGTCCCACAAGGGTTGGTACTCTCAGCAACATTATTTTTGCTGCACATAAAAAATCTGCTTGAAACTTGGGTATGCAGACGACAGCACTGTTGCTGAGAGGTACTGTTCCATCCTTGTCCTTCGTGAGGCTGTGGTGGAGCGTTTGAGCTTATCCTTGAAGCCAGTCTACAAATGGGGCGATGCCAATTTGGTCTGGTTCTTTGCTGCTAAAACTCAGGCGTGTTTTTCTCTGTTAAAATGGGCCAATTCTACTCGGCTCTTTCCTTCCGATGTGTAAACGTGCCGATAATGGACCATATTGTGCTTCTTGGTGTTACTTTTAACACGATCCTCAATTTTGACCCATACATTGAGGCAAAGGCTCAACTGGCTGCCATAAAATTGGGGATCCCCACAAAAGTGAGACGGTTCTTCACGCCAGAACAATTGCTCAAGTTGTTTCAAGCTCGTCAAGCGCTAGTTAGATGATGTATGGAGTACTGTTATCATTTCTGGGCCGGATCTGCCAAAAACCAGCTTCATGCACTTAAGTTGATCAAAAAACGGACCAAGAAGATCGGCAATGAGACACTGGTCGAATCATAGCTCCAGAGCCTTAAACAACGTCGCCGAGTTGCGAGCTTGTCGGTTTTAATCGTTTAAATTTCGGGAAGTGTGCGATGGAAATGTACGATCTAATTCCACCTAGCCCGTTCCATAATCGGACTATAAGACGTACGGCGATGTGCCATTGGTACATGGTGGACATCCCACCCATACACACTAAACATTTTGGGAATACGTAGATTGTACGTACAGCTAAAGAGTGGCAATCCCTGCCAGAGTTTGTGTTGCTCGATAGCTACAACTTAGGAGTGTTTAAGTCAAGAGTGAATAGGTAACTTTTAGGCAAGCGTGTTTAATCGTCGACCACGACATCGCTTACCATCAGGTGAGAAAGTGGTCTAGCGCAAGCCTACCAAATATAAATGAAATGCATTCCCACTATTGCAAAGCTTACCACGCAGTGGATAGTAGATCCTAGAACAGTGATGGCCCAGTGGTAACGGACACAATTTACAAGTATGGTCGTGGATTCAAACTCAGGCAAGTGCTTTAATTTGTGTAAATTATTTCATCACTATTGCTCTCAAAACACTGAAGTAAAAATGCATTGCATTGCAATGCAAATCTAAGACATGTAACATCCATCAAACCACATTGGTCCCACGTGGTGGCTTTCGGCCCATTACCGCTTACAGAGAGGAGGCCTAAACGCACAATAGACCAAACGGGAGTGTAAGTTCAGAAAAGGGGGTCCATCTATCCTGTCCTATCCTAATGCTTACGACGCCTATCGTTTGCAATTACTTCTACACATTTTTTTGTATTATTCTCCTTACCCACATATCTGTAATATTTAATGAGTCTAAAAACATGTTTATTACATTTCTACTCTTAGTTTTTCTCCAAGACCATTTATGCTGATACTACTATATTCAAATGATGTACTAAAAACCTGTTCTCACTGCATCTTTCTTTACAATGATAACATTTAAATTAACTGTTTAGATTTAAGAAGAAAAGCATTGTAACTTAAAATTACAATATAGTAAAATATAAATAGAGCAAAATTTAAAATGTATTACATTGTATGTCAATTTAAATTACTGTAAAACAAAGAAACCCTTGTTACCAAAACTTTTGTGTAGGTATTGGAACTTGATCGACAAGTATACTTCAGTAGAAACATTGTTCATTTTTAATTACAATGAAATTATTCAATTTTACAAAAGTAGTTCTAATCCTTTATTTCTGCCTCTTAAATACGGTTAAGAGGCAGAAATAAAGGTCTGTCCTTGCTGATTTCATATGGCATAAAGTTGTACCAATGTGTAACTAAAGTTATAATGTTATTCAAATTGGGTGTTGATATGTGGATACTGGACGTTACATACAGTGATTGTCCTTTGTGAAAGGGGATTATTAAAGTTCATAGAATCAAGCATTGTAAGGAATGACGGAAAAGCAGACTGTTTTAAGGACCGTGTTGAAATAAAACTACACCAATAATCACTATCACCACATAACAAAAATATCTAGTATTTTTTTTACTTCGTGTATTATTTGTCTTACTGACTGTAGGTACAATCGGCCAAAGCTATATCTGATCACCGTAAGGACTATTTTAGCTTGCAGGGCTCGCCCGCTAAATTAACGCCGACATACTCATCAACCAATGTTATCGCAGCATCGGGTGACTGTTTCTCTAGTACCTGTCAGCCCCTTGTTTTTGTAATTAAAAAAGTCGGCAAAAAATCAAACAAGTCATTTGGCTATGGTCGACGCAAAAAGGGCGGTACCTAGTACACTACCTAACCGAAGCGCGGTAGGTAGGTAGGTGTCGGCATACCTACCAACCTACCGCTTTCAGGTTTAAATTCGAAGCGAATCGAAGCGTCAATCTAAAATAATATTGACCACATTGACCGTCTTCTAAGCATTGACCATTGACATTCGTAGGTAATGAGATTGCAGACGCGCTGTGTATAAAATTAGCACTTCATTATTTTTATCTCTATAGGTTACACATTTGTTCATTACGTAGCGAAGATAAGAGTCAATCAATACTCAATATGATAGGTATGTTATTTATTTATGAACGCTTCGCATCTAAGAAGAAATTGTACCGAACGAACGAGTTTGCGTGCGTTTGCCGCCGCCGCGTCCGCCCGCTTCGACCGCAGCCAATGTTTTTGTGTTTTATTCATTTTAATACTTATCGTGAATGAAAATGACACAAATTTACAATGTCGATTTTTCATGCATTTATGATATTAAATAAGTGAACTCTAATGATTGTAATATTTTTTTGAAGCGTTTGTAGCTTAGAAAAACAAAATAATTAAAAATCTTAAAATTGCGTGCCCTAATTTGGCACAAAATTATTTAATAGGCATATGTAAGTGATCTGATAAAGGAAATAGTTATTTCATAAACTGTATTTTTTTTTTTGCATTATATTTTACATATTGACCCTATGTCAGTTTGCATTGGACAATTATGACACAAATTGGGTTTGCACACTCCGCAAACTATCCTAGATATGATACCATAATTATTTTAAACTTTAAATATTTTTTGCCTGTTTTGATTTGAATAAAAATTATCAACCACAAATCAGCGAATTACTGAAAATGCAAGTATCAGATGTGACACAAAACGCAATAATAACCTTCATAGGTACGACTGTATCCACAGGCAAGAAATAAGCAACTTTAGAATTTTTTAAACTTATGCCATCAAAATAGCCTAGCGCTATCGGTCTAATAGCGCTGCTGTGCCGGTAAGCGAACGTCGCGCTACCAACAACAGTTGAGTAGGACTCCATTGAAAAATTTCCCCATTTTCTTCGATATCGTGTATCCACATGGATGCTGTATGAGTATCGTCTTGTGCACTGAATTTTCGGATTAGTTGTTCCGTAAGGTGCAACATGTCACCGTGTGCCGTCGGTGCCGGTATCGAAGCTGCCGCATCTTGAAAGTCCTGGTCAGATTTCTCCTTAGGCATCGTGATTCCTTGTTATCGTCGTTAACTAGGAATATCGTCGTAAAAGTCTTCGTTTTCCGTAGGATCTTTCTTGTAAGAAAAAAAACAACCGGCGTGCGTCGTAGTCGTGCGTCGTCTTTCGTTTTGCGCTTTTTCACTAAAATCCACTTATTTCACCTTGATCCCGGACGAGCCCCCAAGTTTGTGGGATCGAGGGGTGAAATTAAATGGTTAGTCGCTTGGAAACTGGTTTATTTTAGTGAAATCAGATACAACTAAATAAAACTTAAATAACACGTCTGTCTCGTTCGTCGTTCCTTGCACAGCTCGCCATCTTTTCATTCTCTCTCCATCCCTTTCACTCTGATACCTTTTACTCACACCTACGGATACGTTCGTTACACTCAAAACTCATCCCACATTAATAACTGTAATTACGGGTAGATAAACCCAGGAAACCCTGCCAATTTATTCTACTATCATTCATGAAAATGAAGTTTTATCAAAAACAATATACATGCAGGTTTTAGCAGTGGGATCTTTGGCTATTCGAACTGGATTGAAATGTAAATGTAATGAAATGCAAATGTATTCAATTAATTGGGTGTTATAGGGAGCTATTGAAGGGTTCGACTTCCATTAATTAATTGCTGTGTTGTTTAGACTTATAGAAACAGACCTAGTTCTAAGCTGAACGAAAATATATCGTACGCTATGCTTTTGTTTTCGAACGAAAAAGTTCCAAGATGTGTATTCTAGTTTATAGCTCGAGACATAAATTCAAAAATTGTACGATAAAATCTTGCTGAAAATTGAATGCCGTTGTGTTAGTTTACGAAAACAAAGTTACGTTAACATATCAAAGTTTATTCAGAAATTGTCACAATTTAATGAAAGTAAGGAAAAAGGAAACTTGGTTCTCTTGACATTCCAACAGCGATAACATGATGAAATTTATAATGTTTGGGATCGTGATAATGATTGTCGTGATATTTCGGTTGTGCATCTCAATCTCACAGTCCACACATACACACTCACACACACACACAATATTTTATATTTATTTGTTAAACGTTGGGCCGCACTAGGCATTTCTTTCTGTATCGTGGGTGCGTTTACAAACATTTAGACTCACATACACAAGACACCCAGATCTGGAACAACTATTTGTAGGCCTTACAAATATTTGTTCCGTGCGGGAACGGAACCCGCGACACGCAGCGCAGCAGCCGATCGCTCAACCACTACGCCAACCGTGTCGTCAAAAAAATTGTTTCATATTTTTTTAAACTTCTAAAACAATCACAAACACAACTTAATAATACACTTGATACATCCTACTCATTTATGCAGCAACATTATTTTCATGTAGACTTAATTTGCCGACGCCGATAGAACTGGTGTATGCTGTATCAGCACTTTTCATGCAAATTTCAAGAGTCAACAGGGGGAAATTGATTGATGTCGCAAACAAACACTGCTACTGTATAACAATAGAGAATGCCGTGTTGTTGAGTAAGCGATTGAGTAGATAACTGAGTACAATAAAGTAATAAATACCAGTATACTTTAAGCACTTAAACTGCTGTTGCTTCTAGTCGAGAAAAAATCCATTTAAAAAAAAATGTGATTTTTTTAATTTGATGCGAAAATGCGTCACGGCGGGCATTGAAGCAAGATCTGGTTTTAAGCAGAATTTGAACTGAATACCTTTTAAAGAAAACAAATAAGAAGCTAAGAAAAAGCAAAGAAGAATCTTAGCATGTGGATGACATAAATATCAGTTTTTAAATATCTACTAATTTATTTAATGTTATGTTTGACTTGGAATTCAGCTACGGTATCACAATTCAACGTCCTCAAATGTCCATAAGGACATGCTGAGCAAGAAGAAATATGATTCATGACCTACAGAGAGACAAAATCAAAATCAAAATTTCTTTATTCAATTAGGTCATTAAGCGGCACTTTCGAACGTCAAAAATAAAAATTAAATGTAATAATAATTGATTCTACCGTCCATTCGGAAATGTAGCTTGTTATGGAGAAGAACGGACAAGAAACTCCACACTTACTCTTTTAAGAGCGGACAATACGACATAATTTTCATACAAACGCTCGTACGTGATTATGCCGTTGTAACACATATATCTTTGATTTTTTTGAACTAATAGGTATCTTGTGCACTATATCTAGGTTTCTATCGAAGCAGAAATTAAAAATTTGGAGAAACCAATTCAGTATAAGCCTCCAAAAATCTGGATTTTTGAACAAATTTTACCTGAACTTTGGCCGTTCATAATATATTCATAAATTGTAAAAGTAAAAAAAATATTTCGATAGAAACCTTACAAATTTAATGGAGATTCTAAATGACAAACTTTTATTTCACAAACTTATAAGGCTTATTCAAAAACACGTATTTCCCGGAACAAGATTTATGATATTTTCGAACACCATTTTTAGCTCAATGTTATCGCGTTCTCACTTGCTTGTTAGTCAACAGGGGGAATGAGGTGCGCGGGGAGACGAGTTGTGCGGGGTCGGGCGGGGTGAGACGCCGGAGTTGAATGAAGATCGCCGCTCGCTCGGGTACTACCGTAGTAGGTAATGAATTTGTTGAGTACTGCGCGTACGTGTATTTCATTTATTTACCTACTACAACGATCTTGCTTTTTTATACCGGACACTAGTTTTGCTTTCAAAAAGATTTAGTACTTTTATAAGAAACGAACCTGGCATTGCGTTAGTGAATACGGACCGAATTTGTTTTGATGATAGGTTTTGAAGATAGGGTAGGTAGGTAGTTTAGGTACCTAGGTTGGGTAGCTGTAAGCTAGGTTAGTAGTTAGGGTAGATAGGTAGATAGGATGGGCAGGACCTACTTACCTACTACTCTACCTACCTGGTAGATAGGGTAGGTCGGTAGGTAAGTAGGGTATGTCATATGTGGGTAAGTAGGGTAGGTAGGGACCCTCGAAACATCTGCCAGATGCTTGCAATACTTCCTTGAGTATCGGTATAAAATTATAGATATTTTTATCGCTACTCAGTACTGATATCTGGATGCAACGCAACGTTGCGAGATCGCACATCACCGGCGCGGGCGAACGGCGCGCGCGATCTTGACGCGTGATGGAACGGCAACAGTGCAGTGTGTGGCGTATATTTGATTTGATCAAAAGCAAGCAAAAGCATCGCATTCGCAACCATTCGATTCGCAGCAGTTTCTTACTCCGCGCGTTGAAATTCCGCGTGACATCACGATCCCAACTCCTGAACTTTGACGAGCTTTATCTTAATCAATAATTAATTATTTAATCATAGATATTTTATATTTCTATGGATTTAATAAATAAAAAAATAACAATGTCCAATATTTTTCGATAATCTGTCTGACGGACTAATTAGAATTATTATTTATATCAGTCTACACCGAGTTACCGACAAATGGTTATGTTTTGTAAGTACCTACCTACAAAACACAACCATTTTCATTTGAAAAATACGCAATTTCACTCGATTTTGACGATGAAGTTTTGGTAGCCAGTTGTCCTAATATATAAAACACAAAAATTGTTTCTACCTATGTCCGTTACAGACTTTGAAACCATTCAACCGATGTGACCTAAACCGGTTTCATTATGGCAATAAAACGAATATCGTTGTAGACCAATAAAAAAAAACAGAATTTCTTTTTTTACCAACTTCAAAAAAAAAGGAGATAATCATTTCAACATGTATGTATGTAATATTATTGGAACTGCACAATATTCACATAATATGTTACTCTATCTGGGCTTCTAAACACGTGAGCAAAATGTCATAAGTGTATGTATGTTTGTGTAGAAATGCGTGTTCTCCAAAACTACTTATCGGATCGTGATCATTCTTTTTGTGTTGGATTGAGTATCTCTCAACTTAGGGAAAAGTGCAAGTTTCACTAAAATCGGTCCAGCTGTTTTCAAAATATGGAGCATACAACCGAACTCCTTAGCAACAAACAGCACGAATAAGACTCATTCGTGCTGTTGTGCGTGTGTGTGTGTACTCAATCCAACACAAAAAGAATGATCACGATCCAATAAGTAGTTTTGGAGAACACGCATTTCTACACAGAAAAAGTTTTATTTCTCTCTTTATAGTTTTAGTACACTATCACTAAAATGAGCAAGTTCTATAAACATAAATGAAATTTGGCACACATGTTTAGAAGCCCACATAGAGTAACATATGTGAATATTGTGCAGTTCCAATAATATTACATAAGTATATTCGTGTCAAATTGACGACACGGTTGGCGTAGTGGTTGAGCGATCGACTGCTGTGCTGCGTGTCACGGAATCGATACCCGCACTGAACAAATATTTGTATGGCCTACAGTTGTTCCGGATCTGGGTGTCTTGTGTATATGAAATGTTTGTAAACGCACCCACGATACAGGAAGAAATTCATAGAAACAAAAAAAACACCCTTCGTTTGCCCCAGGGTGGAGGACATCCATAATGACTATAAAAAGTAAAAAAAAATATGTTTGTTTTTGGAAAACGGAATCTTCTCGATAACCGGGTTTTATGTATTTTTCTATAAAATAAAAAAGTATATGCCAAACTGTATTCAGACTACTTTATTTGATCAACCGCCTGTACACGTAGGTACCTACGTACAGTGTAATTATACTAATAATTTTAGCTGCCTCAATACTGACTGGATAGATAAATAATAATTTGTTCTGCTTGTGCTATTGCATAAGCAGAATGAATTATATATAATAATAAATTATATATACCTTTACTTATGTAGGAATCCTACATAAATTAATTACGAAAAAACTAATATATTTTAAATAATTTCCATACAGTAAAAACTAGCGCACGTACGGTACGGTACCTAGATTGGTAAAAATACAAACACGCATCCACTGGGCCAAGAGCTACGTTCGTACTAAATGTAGGTTTAGGTACCTACATGCAAGGCAATTTACAAAACTGGAAGCGCGCGCTTGATCCGATATTATTATAATGAATGAATGGGCCGGTCGGTCGGCGGCCGGTGGCGATCGCCCGCGAGTGAGCGGCGGAAGTTACCGAATGACAACCGAGCGTTCAGGCGCTATCTCTCTCTTTTCGCTTTGCCTCTTTTTCAAGCATTGCGCTGGATGAAACAACAAGCTTTTCGACCGTGCTCGCGTTGGCGATAGACGGTTCGTACAGGGTCCTCTTAATAAAGAAAAAATGTGTTTTACAAGTATTTGGTTACAATAATCTTGTAGGAAAAATACATATATGTGAGAACGATGTAAAAAAAAAACGCACTTAAAAGCGTCTAGAGTAAAAAAAACAATTAAAAATACAATAAATAGGTAATTAAAAACAGGCGGAGGCAGCTAAGATATGACCAATCCCAACTGATGGCGCCCGTTCACGAACATGACACATGGATCGGCACCACTCAGCTCAACCATCATGAAGGGAACCGAATGATCCAACACATGTGCCACCATCAGAGAGACATTAGAGAGAGCATGACACACTCAACTGCCAGGGCACACTGAAGTCAACGAACGACACATAGTTACAGTAAATGGTAGATTTACAGTTGGTACATAGTACTCACATATGTGCTGTGCAGTTATATAATCCATAAAATAAATTGAGTTTATACAACACAAATATACATTATAATTATTCGTACAGTCTTCAGCAGGTCCAACAATACTTCATAACTTTTCTGCTTATCACTTGTTTTTGTGCCCTAGTGGCTGTGGAGCTGGAATAGCGTTGGACAAAGCATTTTTATCAGCGATGTAATCCCCCAACCTATAATATGCCTGCCTGCATAGTGTGCGTTTTATATAAGTTTTAAATTTCGTCTCATTCAGTTCTAGAATGTGTGGCGGTATTTTATTGTAAAATTTTATACAGTACCCCATAAAAGATGACGCTACTTTAGCCAGCCTGAAACCTGGTTGAATTAATTGGTCCCTATTTCTAGTAACATAACTATGTCTATCGCTGTTTTTACTAAAAATATGTAAATTCTTTCTAACGTACATGATGTTTTCGTAAATATATTGACACGGTACCGTCATGATGTTAATGTCCTTAAACAGTTCCCTTAGAGAATCGCGCCGGCGAAGATTGTATATCGCTCTGATGGCTCGTTTTTGCAGAACAAAAATTTACTGAATGTCTGCAGCCCTTCCCCATAGTAATATGCCGTAAGACATTATACTATGAAAGTAACTAAAATAGACCAGCCTCGCGGTATCTACATCAGTAAATTGACGAATTTTTCTAACAGCATAAGCCGCCGAACTTAACCGCCCCGCAAGTGATATTAAATGAGGACCCCATTGTAACCTTGAGTCTAGCGTGATACTCAGAAAAACCGTTTTGTCGACGAATTCTAGCTTCTCGTTGTTTAATATAATGTCACAATCATAACTTTTGACATTTGACAAGGCAAATTTTACACACTTAGTTTTTTTAGCATTCAAAACTAAATTATTAGCAGTGAACCAATTTAGAACATGCCGCAATGCATTATTTACGTCGGCAACGTTACTCGTACGTCTATTTATTTAAAAAATCAAAGAAGTGTCATCAGCAAATAACACCATGTTTAGTTTGTTTTTCAATAGATGGGGTAAATCGTTAATGTAGTATACATTAACGATTTACCCCATCTATAAGAAAAACAAGAAAGGACCTAAAATTGAGCCCTGGGGTACCCCCATTTTCACGTTCAACCCCAACGAATTGACACCGTTTATTTGAACTAATTGCTGTCTATCATTCAGTAAAAAATAGGATTTTACTAAATTTAATGCTGATTGGCCTAGCCCGTAATGCTCAAGTTTCAAAAGCAATGTTTCATGATCAACGCAATGAAACGCCTTCGACAGGTCGCAGAAGATACCTATGGCATCTTGTCCCTCCTCCCACGCATCAAAGATGTGTTTTATTAAGGTGACACCAACGTCCTTTGGTGAAACCATATTGTTTCTCGTGTAGGATGTTTTTCGTATTAAAATAAATGAGCATTTGATTTAGCATTATCTTTTCAAATACCTTGCTGAAAACCGGCAACACGGATACTGGTCTATAATTATTTGTGTCTTTACTGTCCCCAGATTTAAAAAATGGTATAACCTTACTATATTTCATTAGATCCGGAAAAACTCCTCGATCTATACACAAATTAAAAGTTAAAGCTAAGTACGGCGCTATAGTCTGAATAATGGAGGAACAAACTTTGATGGATCTTCTGTCAGTTTTATCTTTATTTGCTTAAAAGCTTTTATCACTGTTATTGGGCTTATATGTGAAAAGTTAATTTCAGTCGGGACGGCTGAAACGTTAGCGTGTAATAAACCATAAGCGAGCGACGGCGAAGAATTTAAGGTTTCAGTAGTTTTAATTGGGATACTGGTAAAGAAATTTACAAATTCTTGAGCAACTTCTTTGTTATCTCTAATAAGTCCATGCGTAGTCTCAAGCGTGTAATCAGTATTTTTTCTTTTGTTCCTGTTTGTTTCATTGTTAATAATTTTCCAAACCGTCCTAATTTTATTTTCTGCGAATTTAACCTTATTGCTAATGTATAAAGCCTTAGCTAGTTTACATGAATTTTTAAAAATTCTTGAGTAAGTAGTAACATACTTATTAAAAGTTTCAGTGTTAATATAAGGCTTAAGGCCATACAGCTCGTAAAGTCTTTCCCTACTTTTCCTGATTCCTTTAGTCGCCCAGTCACTGAATAAAAACTTAGGGCATATAGTTTTAGTTTTCTTCTTAAAAGTGTTATTGAATTATGTTTGAACAACTGAGAAAACTTTTTTGTATAAAATATTACCATCATTCACTGTGAGGTCCTGATAACTTAACTTACCAATTAAAGCGCTGTTAAATTAATTTAATTTACCAGATGTTATTGGTCTGGATTGAATCTGCACTTGTTGTATTGGTATGCTGGACTCAAATGTTACCAGTAGCCCACTATGATCTGAAGGCAGACAATTCATAATGGCTTTGTTTAAGTAGTCGCAACAAATTAAATGATTTGAAGAGATTTAATAGTCTACTGCTATCTGAATTATTTTCTAAAATATTTATATTAAAGTCACCACAGATTATGACTAGTTTATTACCAGTTGTAAGTTTTGCCAAAACATCTTCCATCACTGACTCAAATATACAGTAGTTTTTATAATTGGGGGGTCTGTAAACGCACACTATAATATGCTTATCCAGCTCAACACAGGACAGTTCAACACTATGTTCAACTGATAGATCTACAATATCTTTACGAGGTTTTGATTTAATACCATTTTTGATTAAAATAAGTGAACCTCCACGTAACATAATATTTCTGTTAAAACAGCTGCCCACAGTATAATTTTCATAATTAATAAGCATTGAATAATCTTTCAGCCACTAAACACTGAAGATCGGAACAATCCAAAGACCTGAGAACCTGAATCTGAAGAGATTGTTTTATTGTATCTATTGACTATTCGCATAACACAAATGAACAATTCAAATGACTCCTCGTACAGATATTTCTTTTCATTTCAAAGGTGTTGCTCTAAAATCCAATTTCATACAACTAAATGGGTTTTCTAGTTTCCTGGTACTCGTTAGTTACTGAAATCCACAACTCAATTAAACTTTAAACGTTCAAAACAGAACACATTGCTGATAGTTAAGTCAAAGTCAAGTCTTTACTGAAATTCCAACCTTACTTTTCAGGTGTGTGTGCAAAACAAATAATTATAACCTTAGTTTATAATTATTTGTTTTGCAGGTCAAATTGTAGTTTGAGATTATTTTTATTCGCACTGGCAATCCAAGTGAAGAGCTTAACGACAAACTTCGACTCCTCGGATCGGGGATTTGAAATCGGATAGCTTAAAGAACATCTTAATACGGTTAAATTAAATTCCAACATTTAGCTTAGTTTACCTGAGTTTTTTGCTGAGTCGTAGAGCATAGAATCTATGGGACGCGAGAAAAACTTTTATTGCTAGTTGGAGAAAGCGAAGCGATTGCTTTAGTTTTTATTTCCGTTTCTAGCATAGTGAATATACCGTCGGATTTTCGTTGCGCAGGGGGGTTGACTAAGGATACATTACATTCGACCTTCAGTCCACTGCTAGATATTGGACGGGTTTCCTCTATCTGGCAGAATCTTGATGCCCCGAAATTTATTTGGCATAACCTACTTGGCATAATCTTCTTTAAACGAATATTTAATCTTCGGCTTGCTGGCCGGCTTCACCGGCCAGCCTCAGCCGCTGTGGCGAGCGTTATTAAACCATCTGCGGCTGCTCGCGTGGGACCGCCGGAGCACCGCAGCGTCGAACCGTGACAGAAACCATGCCTGCTGCATACTTGCTTGCATGCTGCATGCTTCATGAAATCTATAGACAAGTCGACAGGCAAGTCGACAGACAAGTCGGTAGACAAGTCGATAGACAAGTCGGTTCACAAATCGTTTTACAAGTCGGTAGACAAGTCGGTGGACAAATCGGTTTAATGGCGGTAGACCATTCGATAGACAAGTTGGAAGACAAGTCGGAAGACAAGTCGGTAGACAAGTCGGTAGACAAGTCGGCAGACAAGCGGTAGACAAGTCGGTAGACAAGCGGTAGACAAGTCGGCAGACTAGTCGGCAGACAAGTCGGCAGACTAGTCGGTAGACCTATCAATAGACAAGTCGGTGGACAAGTCGGTAGATATGTCGGTGGACAAGTCGGTAGACAAGTCGGAGGACAAGTCGGCAGACAAGTCGGTAGACAAGTCGGTAGACAAGTCGGTAGACAAGCGGTAGACAAGTCGGCAGACAAGCGGTAGACAAGTCGGTAGACAACTCGGTTTGCAAGTCGGTAGACAAGTCGGTAGACAAGTCGGTAGACATGTCGGTAGACGAGTCGGTAGACAAGTCGGTAGACAAGTCGGTAGACAAGTCGGTAGACAAGTCGGTAGACAAGTCATAGACAAGTCGGTAGACAATTGGTTTGTATTGTGCAATGGTACAATTGAACATGGTTTGTACAAACACTTTTATATGTCGATCATATTTTTTAAAACTAGATGAGTTCGGCGTTTCCTATCTGGCTACTCTGAGAAGAAACCCCGAAACAAACTCAGAGGTCACAGTCTCTTTTAAAGTCAAAATTTTGGTTAGATCATGTGAAGACCATGTAGACTGATGTCTGAAATGGTCTTTTGAGGAAAGAACCAGCCAGATTGAGTGGACCTGTCCAATCGGTGCAGCTCAACTCAGAATTTAAGCAGGTCAACAATTCGACGAACAATACCAAAGAAAGGACATTCGGGTAGGCCGCATAAACTACTCAAACTGCCAGACCATGATTAAAAACTAAGCTAAATTAAAATTAAAAACAAAACAATAATGATCCACATAGTCTTCACATTCACAATAATTAAAATAAAATATTAAAATACTTTAAAAAGTAAAAATTCTTGTCATTGCAAGAAATCCAAAAAATTACAAAATTCACGGTGCAACATATAAAAAATCGCTGTATATAAAATTAATTGGACCTCCCGAAGTATTGTCACATCGACAAATCCTGTGGTTTTCGCGGATTCAATTGTTCAAACTTGTGAGAGGCCTTCCAAAGTTGTGATTTAGTTGTTTTAATTGAGAATGTTTATCAGGTCCTTGTTAAATAACATAGAATTATATGTTATGTTATAAGTACAACTACCTCATTATATAATATTAGGTTATTAAACTGACTGGCGCAAAGAAAATACGAAAAGAGGAAAAAACAAATGAATTACGGTTTTCCAAACACAAAAAAATGTGTTAATAGCTGTATGAATTTAAAATTGGAATTCCAAACCAAAGAGATATTTGAGATCAAAGTGGCCAGAACGACAAAACGCCA
Organism: Orthosia cruda; assembly: GCA_964057195.1. Taxonomy (NCBI): domain Eukaryota; kingdom Metazoa; phylum Arthropoda; class Insecta; order Lepidoptera; family Noctuidae; genus Orthosia; species Orthosia cruda. Next base: position 7,950,919 of record OZ059832.1, on the reverse strand, counting down.
ATTCCATAGGTAAGGATCTAATATATTACTTTAGTTTTTAACCGACATTCCAAAAAGGAGGAGGTTCTATGTCCGACATTGATTGTTTTTTTTTTATGTTCACCGATTTGTCCCTCAATTGTGGCCCGATTTTGAATTTATTTTTGTTTGAAATTGGTCCCATTTATATTTGTTGAAGATCTGATGAAGAACTTCGGAGATATACTACAGAACTATTCAATAAATGACAGCAAATCTCTCGGGATTGCTGGAATAACATGTATATCAAAAACAAAGAAAAGAAAATAGGAACACCGATTTCCGAAAATGAAGTTATTTTTCACTTTTTAGTGTTTTTATTTGCAAGTTGGTTCTATTATTTTACCCGACTGCCGAAGTAGGGTAATGTGTTTATCAGTCTTTGTATGTATGAATGTATGGTTGTTGCTATGTGGCGTTCTAGAGACCAAACGCGTTGGAAATGGCTAATTTTGGGCACCATATTGTGGAGCCCAATTTTTTTTTGTTAACTAAAAAGTTATAAATTAAAAAGTTAATTAAAAAAGCAGCCGAGTTTTAAGATTTTCTGAATTAACTTTTTTGTAAAAAGTTTTTATGCTGGGCCCATTGCTCGCAGAACGGGTGGTAGATGGTTGGGCACCGAAACGTTCTGAAGTGGCGACCGCGAACCTTAAGCCGCTGCATTGGAATGCCTCCCACCAGGTAGATAGATGACCTAGTGAGGGTGGCAGGAGACAGCTGGATGCGAGACGCACGAGACCGGTCGATGTGGCGATGCCAGAAGTGGACGTTTGATGATTGATAATCATAATGCTCGACTAACAAAAATTTCGTTTGAAACAGTTTTGTACAAGCTTTAGTTTTGCTAAACGATTATACTCATATGTAGCTTATACCAGAAAAAAACACTACAAAAATAATAGCATGTAAAGGCGTGCCAAATTAACAGAATCACAGGAGGAAACTGCTGCAAAGAGATAATCGCGCACTTACCCCGATATACGCTATCAGCAACTTGGCAATTTGCGTAAACAGTTCTCTTGCGTTGCGCCTAACGTTTTGCCACTCACTTCCTACGTTTGGAACATAAATATTTGTATTAAATTGTTGTAATATCCGCTTATCTGTAATGAAATAATGATGGGCTTTAAGTTTACACACACACCACTACCACACACCACATTACACATCTGCAACCACATACAATGAATTTTTTTTTTAAATAAAGATTGCACATATAATATTAAATTAATTATCTATCTAATCCAATATCTTTAAACGAATTCTTATATATATATATCTATACTAATATTATAAAGCTGAAGAAATTGTTTGTTTGTTTGAACACCCTAATCTCAGGAACTACTGGTTGAACGTGCAAAATATTTGTTCGCGCCACTTGTAGGTGCGCTCATTGTTTAGTTACCCACATTTCTCTTAATACTTTATCTACCCTTCTTGTCAATTTTCGATGCATTAAACTACACGTTCGACTCTCGAACAGTCTACGTTCGGCCCTCGTCGAGGGTAGCCTCACCGCTCGTGATAAGTCAACCGCCTGGCTATTCACCCTGGATTCCTCAACCGCTGTGAGATCCTACCGCTGTATTACCGCTTTATAAAACCGCACCGTCTGCGATCGACTATCGTCGCCGCCGGATTCGTGGTGGTCACCTCTGATCATCACCTTGAGCCAGCGTCACGTGGCTCGCCGTTATACCGCACCGCATACAGTCCACTCTCGCGTCAGCAAATAGTGCCAGTACCCAGGGAACTTCGAATCAAGACGTCCAGTGGAACAGAGAAGGAGCGCTGCCAGGATTAAGCATGAGCACACCCGCCTCTGAGGTTAGTCGTAGTTTGTTTAATGCAGCATCTCTCTCAGCATACCGACCCGTCAGATTCCCAAGGTCTAGCCTATCTTTGAACCCCAGCGCAAACCGCTACGTGCTTTGGCGTGCCTCAGTGCTATTATTGCGCTGCCGCGCCGACACATTATTTCTGGTCTCTTCGAGCCGGATATTAGTTCTGGTTCCTAATCCTACACCTAGTCACTTTGACCTAGGCATATCTAAATATCCCGCTTCACTCTAATATTGAGTTATATTATATTGCCTATTTCATATAGTGCACTCGTACGTCTGCTTATCCTATAAGTGTATACTTACGCTTTGTAATATTAAGTACCATTCTATTCCATTCCTTATGAGATAACTACGTAGTTAAATAACTTAACTAGTAAAATTATAAAACTTGTTAATATTTTCGTAGTGAGGGTGGTAGTAAAATTCATCGTCCTGTGAACATTCTCGAACCGGTAGCATCGTTGCTCACGTTATTGTTCGTGTCGTGTATGTCACGGGTATTATTGCGAATTCAGTCTTTTATTATTTTGCGCTTGAGTTGATTACCACTCGTTTTGCAAAATGTCTATGTCTCGTACAAAGGCTAAAGAACAGTTTGAAGATGCAACATCAATAGATGTTTTGCAAATTAAACGTATTAAATTAATAGGTAAACGTGATGGTATCTTTTCCCGATTACAAATAGTTTACGATCAATCTTTAAAGGCGTTCGATAACGATATTTCTAAGGATTTGTTTCTATGTAGTATGACATCTTTAGACAGTTTACGTTCTGAATATAAAGAAATTATTGATGATTTAGTTGATGTTGAATTTAATATTGACGCATCTTATAAAGTAAATTATCAATCTATTAACGCCTTTGAAGACTTGTATTGTCGTTGTAAGTTTAGCTTTGATAAATTAGACAACTCGAAGAATGTCCAACACTCTCATGTTTTACCGCAACATAAGTCTATTCGTCTACCAGAACTCGACATAATGAGTTTCTGTGGCGATCCTATTAGGTGGCCTATATTCTTTGAGTCGTATAAGCGAACTATTCACGAAAATCCTGATTTAACGGATCACGACCGCGTTCAATATTTGATAAGTAAACTTTCAGGTAGGACACTGTCAGTATGTTCGGGTATCGTGCTCAACGGGGACAATTACCGTGTTATATGGCAGTCACTTCTCGATAAATATGATGATAAGCGTAGTTTAGCTTCTGCTTATTTAGATCAAATATTGGAATTTAGGCCATTTAATATCGCATCGTATAAAAACTTAGACACGTTCCTAGATACATTTGGTTCCGCAGTGTCAAGTTTAAACTCATTAAAATTAGATTTCGTTCTTCTACACCTTGCATTAAAAAATATCGATCCTAGTACCCCACGATCTTTCGAATTATATAAGCGAGGCACATCTATGCCTACTTATGATCAATTAGTTAAGTTCTTACGTGAGCAAACTAAAATATTAGAACGTACTGCTTCTCCTGCGAATAGACGAAGTGTTATCGATTCCGCACATAGTTATAACAACAATAAGTTAACTAAAGCCACTCATTCATTTGTAACGTCCTCTAACGTAAATAAAAACTGTAAGCTTTGTAAACAAAACAATCACTTAGTTTTATATAAATGTTCTCAGTTTCACAAGTTAACGATCGATGAACGATTTAATTTAATTAAACAGCATAACGCATGCACTAATTGTTTAAGTATCACTCATAATAATCGTGAATGTAAATCTAACTCAAGATGTAGATTTTGTCAATCGCGTCATCATTCATTGTTATGTCGTAAACAAACGACTGACAACAGCCATCACTCCCGGGAGACGTCGTCGAGTGACATCACGCCTGCTCCTGCGCAGCAGTCGCCGCCACGCTTCCCCACTGCTATGATTGCTACGTCACATAACCAGCTGTCCGGTTGCATTACTACGCACATTGATGATGTTTCGTTATGTAATATTCAATCTATGTTACCGCGTAATAATACCTGTCTATTGGGGACTGTGCAAGTTTATGCGACTGATTCTAATGGTCATAAACAATGCGTTCGTACACTAATAGATCCGGGTTCGCAAAATAACTTTATAACTTCGGCGTGTTGTCAAAAATTAGATTTACATTTTAATAAACTATCTCACTATGTAGCTAAGGGCATAGGTTCTGCGCCTAACCCTATTAAGGGGGATACTTCTCTCGAGTTATCTTCGCGACTAAATAATACTTCTGTATTACTTAATGCTTATGTCATTGATCGTATCACTGATAAATTGCCTACGGCAGAAGTTGATGTTTCCGCTCTCTCGTATTTAAATAATCTGCCCCTTGCAGACAACAATTTCTATTCGCCATCAGAAATAGATATTCTTATTGGTGCCCCGCTATTCTCTGAAATCTTGTTGTCAGGTCGTGTCACTGGATCGCCTGACACACCTACAGCCTTTGAAACAATCTTTGGTTACTTGATAATCGGTAATGCTCCGATTAATATCTTTGAACACGCATGTATTTCTTATGTTCCGCCGTGGAACCACCGCACTTAGACTCGGTACTTCAAAAATTCTGGCTCCTCGAGGAGATTGAATATAAACCTACGTTGAGTCCAGCCGCTCTCGAATGTGAAACCTTTTTCACTGAGAATGTTTCCCGTGACAATACGGGCCGCTATACGGTATCTCTGCCGTTCTCCCGCGATCGTGACTCTCTTGGTGAGTCATTTGCCACTGCTAAGAAGCGCTTCATGTTTCTTGAGCGTAAATTAAATTGTTCCTCTCAACTACGAATTGAATATAACGCTATCATCAATGAACATATAGCTAAGGGTTATATTTCAGTCATTAGAAATGATAACCATATGTCTGGTTACTATATCCCTCATCATGCCGTGGCTCGGTTAGATAAAACCACCACTAAATGGCGCATGGTGATGGATGCTAGCTCTAAAACCAGTTCAGGTCTGTCTCTCAATGACGTTTTGCATACGGGTGAAAATCTGCAAAATGATTTATTCTTAATTCTTCTAGATTTCCGTTTATATAAAATCGCCTTTATATCAGACATCAAACAGATGTATTTGCAGATTTTAACTCATGCAAATGACCGCAAATATCAAAAGTTTTTATTTCGGTTTAACGCTTGCGACCAGCTAATTACTTATCAATTTAATCGCGTCTGCTTCGGCCTTCGAAGCAGCCCTTTCTTGGCAATGAGAGTACTCAGACAACTCTGCAATGACGAGTGTACCCGTTTCCCGCTTGCATCTACTGTCATAAAACATAATACGTATATGGATGACATTTGTTACTCTACACCAAACCTGTCAATGGGTTTGCAGCTCAGAGACGACCTCCGGGGTTTGCTCAAAGCCGGTGGCTTTGAACTCGTCAAGTGGACAAGTAACTCATGTGAGTTGCTTGAATCGCTTTCCACCTCTGAGCTTCACACTGATAGCATTAACTTTGAAGAACAGGACCCTAATTTAAAGGTTCTGGGTTTAAAGTGGTCACCCACATGTGACGAATTTATGTTTACTGTACATTTAGAAAATCGTCCAATCACAAAACGCAACATTTTATCTATTATTGCTCGTCAGTTTGATGTACTCGGGCTCATTGCTCCAGTTATTTTATACGCTAAGCTTGTGTTACAAAATCTTTATATATTAAAACTTGGTTGGGATGAACAACCACCGTTAGAGATTATAAACATTTGGAAAAACTATTTAAATGAGTTACCTACTATTCAAAGTTTACGTTTTAAACGCCATTTAGATGTTTATGAAAATTCAAAAATTTCAATAACTGCATTTTCTGATGCAAGTGAAAAGGCTTATGGTTGCGTTGTTTACCTTCTCATTATAAATAATTCTAACTCAACACCAGTTACTCGATTGGTTTGCGCAAAATCTAAAGTCGCTCCACTGAAGACTGTATCTGTAGCCCGGCTAGAGTTATGCGCTTGCTTACTGATGGCAAAACTAGTTCGCCGCGTTATCGATACATACGAAAAACGGCATTCTATTAATGATGTCTACTGTTTTACAGACTCTATGGTCGCACTTCAGTGGCTTAGCGCCTCACCGCATCGATTCAAAACATTCGTAGCAACGCGCATTACAAAAACCGTAGCCGCCATTCCCGCTAATAAGTTTTATCACATTCCTGGTGATCAGAACCCGAGTGACTGCTTGTCACGAGGATTAACTCCCGCTCAAATCTTAAACCATCCACTGTGGTTCACTGGGCCTCATTGGCTATGCCAACCTACAAATGAGTGGCCCGCCAAATTCATTGCTGATGATAATTCAATTCATAATAGTTTACCAGAGATTAAGAAAGTACTGACTCTAACCGCTGTAACTAATGTAAGTGACAATGGTCACCCGCTTCTTAACTTATCAAACCGCATTTCAAAATGGCTGGTACTCCTACGTACAGTCACAAACATTTATCGATTTATAAAAAAATTACCGCCTTCTAATCATATAACTCCAGACGATCTTAATTACGCTGAAGCAAAGGTTTTACTCGCGTTACAATATTCTTATTTTTCTGACGAAATGAAAAGTCTAAAGTCTAATAAAGGTTGTTCTCGTGCTATTCAGAAGCTTATGCCGTTTCTCGACGCTAACGGTCTAATACGAGTCGGTGGGCGGTTACGCAACTCCGATCTCAGCTATGACCAACAGCATCCAATACTGTTGCCTCGTAAACATCATATCGTTGAAATGATTATATCTCATTATCATCGTCAGAACTGTCATACTGGACCGCTCACTCTGATGTCCATTTTACGCCAAAAGTATTGGATACTTTCATGCCGAAATATAGTTCGTCATGTTATACATAACTGTTATTTTTGCTTTAGGGCAAAACCTAATCAAGTATTCCCATTAATGGGTGACTTGCCCGCTTGTAGAGTGAATGAAGCCAAGGCATTCACTCATACCGCTGTGGACTACGCTGGTCCAATAAATATTATCCCGTATCGCAAACGCGGCGTTCGCTCTATTAAATCGTATCTTTGTATTTTTGTTTGTCTGGTCGTGCGCGCAGTTCACGTAGAACTCGTAAGTGACCTGAGCACTTGCTCATTTCTATCCGCATTTAAACGCTTCTTATCACGTAGAGGCGCTGTGTCTGTCCTATACTCAGACAACGCTACAAATTTTGTAGGTGCAAAAAATGCGCTATCGGATATTTATACGCTCATTAATTCTGAAGATCATATAGAATCTTTTAGAAATGAATTAACCGCTAATAAAATTACTTGGAAATTTAATCCTCCGCGTAGCCCTCACTTTGGGGGTCACTATGAAATCTATGTTAAAGCCTTCAAAACGCATCTTCATAGGGTCGTTGGTTCGCAATTGCTAACATATGAGGAACTGACAACTGTGCTCACGCAGATAGAGTGTGTAATCAACTCACGGCCGCTAACCCTACTAAGTGAAGATCCATCGGAACCTACCGCTTTAACTCCATCACATTTTTTAATGTCAACACCACTTAAACATTTACCTGTTAGTGAGGCATCTAATGAAGCGCCAAGCTTACTAAAACGTTATGCTTTGCTAGACCAAATGGTACAATCGTTCGCAAAACGATGGAAACTAGAGTATCTGCATTTGCTTCAATCTCGTAAGAAATGGAATACGATTTCTAATCCTATTACTATAGGTTCTATTGTTGTTATTGTCACTGACAATGTGTCTCCGCTTTCATGGCCTCTCGGCGTCGTCACTGCCACCTATCCTGGTAAGGACGGCGTTGTAAGAGTCGCTTCAGTTAGGACGACGACGGGTGTCTATAAGAGACCCGTTGTCCGCCTCTGTACTCTACCTTCTCAATAACTTACTCTGCCCCTGAATTCCTTCGTTGTTTTCCACCGCTTTTCTCTTACTTTTAGTTTTATTTTTTATGAAAACCGAAGGTTTTCAAGCCGGGGGCATGTTCGCGCCACTTGTAGGTGCGCTCATTGTTTAGTTACCCACATTTCTCTTAATACTTTATCTACCCTTCTTGTCAATTTTCGCTGCATTAAACTACACGTTCGACTCTCGAACAGTCTACGTTCGGCCCTCGTCGAGGGTAGCCTCACCGCTCGTGATAAGTCAACCGCCTGGCTATTCACCCTGGATTCCTCACCCGCTGTGAGATCCTACCGCTGTATTACCGCTTTATAAAACCGCACCGTCTGCGATCGACTATCGTCGCCGCCGGATTCGTGGTGGTCACCTCTGATCATCACCTTGAGCCAGCGTCACGTGGCTCGCCGTTATACCGCACCGCATACAGTCCACTCTCGCGTCAGCAAATAGTGCCAGTACCCAGGGAACTTCGAATCAAGACGTCCAGTGGAACAGAGAAGGAGCGCTGCCAGGATTAAGCACGAGCACACCCGCCTCTGAGGTTAGTCGTAGTTTGTTTAATGCAGCATCTCTCTCAGCATACCGACCCGTCAGATTCCCAAGGTCTAGCCTATCTTTGAACCCCAGCGCAAACCGCTACGTGCTTTGGCGTGCCTCAGTGCTATTATTGCGCTGCCGCGCCGACACAATATTTTTGTGTTGGATAGTCCATTTATCGAGTAAGGTTATAGGCTATAACATCACGCTACGACCAATAGGAGCGGAGCATAAATGAAAAATGTTGCAGAAACGGGTAAACTTATTCCCATTTTTAGAGTTTCCGTTGCGTGCGCTGCGTAAACGGCTTAAGTTACGCAACAATCATGTATGTAGGGTAGGTAAGGTAAGGTAAAGTAGGTAGGTAGCCAGTTGACGGCAGCGAAGCCGCCTGGGACAGCTAGTGTATATATCGTGTATGTTCTATGTTATGGGGTTTGGTTTCCGCACTTAGTTTTTCAGGTGGACCATTGTGCGTGGGCCATGGCGGCCGTTGGGTGGATTATTCCAACCAGCCCACCTCCCTCCAGAAGCTAATTAGGGCTCCTGGTTTACTTAGAACGTCTGTGTATGATCTGGGCGACCCGAGAGTTTGTGTTCTTATCTGGGTGACCTCTGTGCATTCAAAGAGAATGTGCGCAACGGTTTCCTCAGTCTCCATGCATGTCCTGCATAGAGGACTATCCGTTATGCCTATGGTATGGAAGTGTTTGTTAAGTGAGCAGTGTCCCGTGATGGTCCCCGTCATCAGGCGCAGGCCATTCCTGTCCAGGCGTAGCAAACGTCTGGTAAGCCTACTGTCCAAAGATGGCAAAGCCTCTTTGGACTGCCTACCAGCCTGGTGCCGAGGTCCACCAGGTTTCCGCTTGTGCCTGGGTGAATTCTTGTAGCCACTTGCGTATTTGGTTGAAGGGGATGGGTACAACAGGTTCGGGTCCATGGACCGTCGTGCTGGATCCGCGTCTCGCAAGCTCGTCAGCCGCGTCGTTACCCAACGATCCGCTGTGTCCCTTTATCCATTGCAGTGTCACCGTGTTACGACTAGATACGGTTATTTTTTCTAGTGCGTTGTGGCATTCTAGTATTAATTTTGATGTGATATATTTTTTGTAAGGATTGGAGGACTGAGGCGCTGTCGGAGAGTACACGTATGTGAATGTCCGTAACCCTCCTGGCTTCTAGGGCGTGGACCGTCAGTATGATGCCCACACACTCCGCCTGATGTCACGGTGTTGAACTCTCCTAGCGGTCTGGATATATTTATATTTAGGTCGTGTGAGAAGACCCCGACTCCGGTACCGGAGTCCGTCTTCGATCCGTCAGTGTATACTCTCATCTCTTTCGAGCCCGAGTAGTCACATCTTTCTTCTGTAAGGATTATGTTGTAGTGTCTATGAAAGTGGTGTGTTTTTGGGGCTTTGTCGCATGGTGATGCTAACATGGGTTTTCGCTTGATCGCGTCCTCCTTTATGCGTGTGTGCTTAACTCTGGAGTTTTTATTTAGGGTACCTGATAGATGGAGTTTAAAAGCGGCTAGGGCTGCCTCCTCCCGCACGATAAGATGCAGAGGTGGCAGTCCCAACATTGCCTGTAGGGCGGCCGTGTGGGTGTAGTTCTCATACTGCTAGTTATTGCAATGCAAGGAAACCACTGCAGTCTTTCGAGATCTCTTTGGGCTGTGCTGAGGTCTGTCCTGGGCCACCAGACCAACGAGCCTTATGTAATGATTGGTCGGATGACTGTAGTGTATAGCCAGTGGGTGACCATGGGGCTGATTCCCCAATTCCTGCCCAGCAGTTTCTTGCACTGCCACAGGGATATACTGGCTTTTGTCGTGATATAGTTCATGTGTTTCGCCCAATTCAATAGTCTGTCCAAGTAAATTCCCAGGTACTTGGTTTCAGTTGAAAGGCTTAGGGTTGTTCCAAAGAATCTTGGTAATTGCATTGTCATTGGTTTCCTCTTTTTCGTGAAGAGAATTAGTTCCGTTTTTGTGGGGTTCACTGAGAGTTGGTGCTCGCTGCACCATTCCTCTACTAGTTTTAGGGCTTGACGCCTGAGATTGCATAGAGTATTTTCGTGGGTCCCGTTTATTATTATTGTTATATCATCTGCGTATCCAACAGTGAAATAACCTTTGTCGTTGAGTGTTTTAATGAGGCTGTCTGCAACTAGGTTCCACAGGAGTGGCGAGAGGACGCCTCCCTGTGGGCAGCCCTTCGCGACGACGGCTCTTGTGGTGTTGTTAACCGTGACTTGAACCACTCGCAGTTTGAGCATGTTGGTGATCCAGTCTCCTAGGGTCGGGTCTATGCTATATCTGTCGAGGGCCGTGTTTATGCTGTTGAACGTGGTCTTATCGAAAGCGCCCTCGATATCAATGAAAGCAGCCAGTGCTGAGCATTTATGGTCCACTGCGCATTAAATTTTAGAAACCACGTTGTGCAACACGGATTCTGTTGATTTGCCTGTGGAGTACGCATGCTGTTGTTTGTGAAGTGGTTTTACCCGGAGAGGCCCATCACGGATGTGCCTATCGCAGAGTCTTTCGAGGGTTTTCAGTAAGAAGGATGTGAGGCTTATGGGTCTATAGGCCTTGGGTTGTGTGTAATCGGTTTTTCCAGGTTTGGGTATAAAGATGACTTTCACTTCTCGCCATGCTAGAGGTATGTATCTAAGTGCTATGCTGGCTCGATAGATCTCCAGCAGCCATGGTGTTAGATAATCTACCCCCCACTGCAGCAGGGCTGGGAAGATGCCATCCAGCTCCGCCGACTTGAAAGGTTGAAAAGTGTTGATAGCCCATTTTATCCGGTTACTATATTGTGGGCTCTTGACCAGTCTTGTTCCGTTGGATTCCATTCGATATCAGTTGCCCACGTCTTGTCCTCCAGGATTTGACAGTCAGGATATATCGTGTATATAGTATAGTGTATATATATTATCTGAATCTCGGAAACGGCTTCAACGATTTTCATGGCATTTATTATGCAGGGGATTTCGGGGGTGATAAATCGGTCTAGCTAGGTTAAATTTTTAGAAAACGTTGTTTTCTCTATTTTCACCCGAGCAGTCACCCAGGTACTAAAATATCATAAAAGCGAATATTTGGATGAAATTTGGCACAATGATAGATTATAGCCAGGAATAGCAAATAAGGATACTTTGCATCCCGAGAATATGTTCCCTCGGTATAATTTTCGACTTTCACGCGGGTGAAGTCGCTGACAGAAGCTAGGTTGTTACAATAGCGTCCTAGTTTTGCGTAAAGAGATTATTAGAATATTTTACCAAGCAGAAGAAGACGTTTTTTTTCCAAATTATTTATTTGTAATTGACAAAATATGCGTATTCTTAACATACAACACTAAACTTATCTATATATAATCAACTCATACTAGGCCTAACTACTTTCTTGAATAATTCGCTTTTTTGGTCATATAGGCAATGGAGAATATTGTGGACAAATTTAGAGGACAGAAATAGTCGATGACACAAATTAGTACGTTATAAAACATTTTGAAGACTGTTCGCTGCTATTAATTTAATTGCTTATAAATGTCAAGCGAAGTAAACAACTAATAAATGTATTTTTCACCGGAACTCACAAACACCAGAACGAAAACATTTGCATAAATAAAACATACGCTAAATAAACTCCACATCTTCCTGTAAACTAATTCTTATCGTTCAAAAATCTCATTAGTTCAGAATACCGTGAAATAATAAAAAAGATTCCGTTCATAAAAACCTTAAATCAACGGAACAAAAACTACATTAGCATATATTACGCTGAGAATGCAGAGTTTTCAAGAACAATGGAGTCTCCGAAGTAATTTTCTTTTCTTTTAAAACTGCATTTTAAATGTATTAAAAGTAACATTACTGGTGAAAACAGCTAGGAACTACTTTTTCAGAAATGTTACTTATTAAGTTTTAATTAAAATTGTAATTGCTCTAGTTTCAGGTTTATGTTTTGGTGTTAACGAGAAATGTGCATGAGAATGTTGAAACGAAAAAGTTTCTACTGACCAACATCCTACATCATCACAGGAAAACAAATACCACCACTAAGTTGTGGTGATGGTAAACTCTCAGATGAACACGTCCCAATCAATTTACCATACTTTAGAGAGAAACACTGACCCGATCGATGAGGTGACACACGACTCGACAAAATGTAGTCACGATTCAGAGCTCCATATATTTGAATGAACCTTTGTTCATTGCACGACACCGCACTACACGCGACACGATTTACAAACGGCGTTGCGTAGCGGCTATGTCGTTGATGCCGCCACGTCGTCGCGACTTTTCAACGGTGATGATTTAGCGACTGTACAATACGCCAATGCCACTCACGCGCTTTAAGAACAATACAAGTACACTCCTCAAATATTATAGGCATACATGTAGCGATTTTGATATTTTCATGAACAATGCAATCATTTGCATTCATAAAGTATCATTTGGTGAATTGGAACTGATGAAGAAGACCACAGATGGCACTGGAACTCCTTAGTGCTAAGTATGTCACGGGTATAAGATATATCGACTAGTTGACCAACTATGATGAAGCAAATACTTATGAATAAATGATACTGATGAAAATGTTACTATCAAACTGATCTGATGATGAAGCCGGAAGGTAGGAACTAACGAAAGCCGAAATAAAACAATGTATCCTAGTCGTGTTTGGGCTTATTGGAATCGTCAATAGATTTAATCTGGCTATAAATGATTTTTATAGTAATTGGAGGTGCCTACCAAAACTAAAAATGAGACAAATAAAACACCCTTAAGGGTACACAAGTCAAAAATTCTTCCATACAAACGTAGTCTAGAGATTACTCCACTGTTTGACGATGTACTTTCAAAATAAAAAAAGATATCAATTTGTCTCATCATTATCTAGCCCTGTATGGAACCGAAAAAATAAAAAAAATAAAAATTTGAAAGTTATGAGCGTCGAAAGTTCCATATTTCAACACTAATTTTAACGTATCTTTGGGCGCAAATAAATACCATAAGAAGAAGGAAAATTAAAAAAACGGCCTCCATACAGGGATAGATTAGTAATTCAACAATCCAAATAATTTTATTTTGATCAGATACATTCAGTAGTTTTTTCATGAAATCTAGACTCCCAAAGGTCTGTTTATAAAATTTCGCGCGCTCGTTTTCGTCCTAAATCATCATCCATTTCGATAAAAGATTGCAGAAGTGCTAATTAGTACGCGAACTAGCTTCTTACTGCTCATCACAGCATCTATATATTCCGCACGTGTTGTGGGATGAGATAGCATGCATTTTAACCTCGCGCACAAAATAGTTCGTGCCGTCGACTAGTTTAACCTTAAACAAAAAAATCAAACTGACTTCTAAAACAAAACAATTCAAATCGAAAAATAACTTTCTTTTCCGAATCGGTGTCGAAAAACGGAAAAACAATAGGTACCAAAGACACTGACTTCGGCAAAGAAAGTTATTTTTCGCTTTGTTGTGTTTTGTTTTTACTTTTGAACTGTGATAGTATTGACACGTCAAGGTATGGGGCAGGTAGTTAAGCCCAAACGTCAGAAAGCCAGTTTTGTCAGTAACAGTCGCTGTTTAGTTGTGTTTTGTTTTTGTTATCGGGGAGAAACCTTTAAAAGTCACCTAGACATTTTGGGGACCAGGGAGTGTGAGATTTTTACCTCACTAAAACCACCTCGGTGATAAACATCAGCACAAGGCAGTGAACCCCCTGACCTCTTAAAAGACTAACTCGGAAACCCCTCAGTGGAACTCCTGTTAGGACACATTCCTGTTGCTCCTAATATAGTATATTATTAAACAAGGGGATAAAGCAGTGTCTTCTGTCGCGGGTGACGATTTAAATCGCGAGCGTAACGAAGGACTCGAGGTTTACTCCCGAGCGTAGCGAGGGTGTTAAAAACATAAATCACGAGCGAAGCGAGGGATTTAAGACGAGTCCTGAGTGTAGCGAGGGATTTAAGTTCACCCAAGACTAAGACAGCTTTATCACCGAGGAAAATACTCTACTTTTCGTACCATTTGCCCAAAATTAACACAATAATAATATGAGATAAGCATTTTTTTTAAATAATGACAATTAAAATAAACTTAACGTTTATGTATTTGAAGAAAACAAAAACGCGGCAAATTCCTAGACTAATATTTTTTTGTCGGAAAAGCTAAGGCATCAAGCTCATACGGCCTCGTCGGTTTTCGTAATTTTATTTAATAATCATAACTGCATAATAAATGCGTATTCCTTTTTGAAAAAGATGTTACCTCAAACATGCTTGGAAATTTGAGCATTATTTTGACAACCTTCTTCGAGATAAATCGAAATTGCAGTACAGGCCAAATACATGCGAGCAGCGGCCGGCAAAAGTTGTATGAAAATCCATATCTGTCGTTTGCAGCGGCCAAATAAATTACATAGTAAACTCATATCTGTCGTGTAATTTAAAAATGGAACGATCTTTTACTCCGAATAATGGCAACCAAGGAGGTAACTTATCAAAGATTTTATTTAAATTTCGAACTGGCTTGCAAATAGAAAGCTGTGTATTGAAAAAAAAAACAAATGAACACTTTAAGGCTTAGCATGCACTGCGATTTTTATTTGCGCGGATTTTTGTAGTATTATTACCGCGTGATTTTTTTACCGCAACGCGTGCGGCTTCATACAATTCCATTGGCCGCAGAATGGGCGGAAAAAAAATCGCGCGAATGAAAATTGCAGTGCGTGCTAAGCCTAACGCGGGAATAATTATTAATAATCATTGATTTTGAAAAGTAATTGTATTTGACAAAATGAGTTCTAGGTACTACTTAGTTTTAATTTCCGCGCATTATTTGAGAAAAGCACTATACAAGCCTTGGCCACAACTAGGCATTGATGGACTTACGTATGTGTGCCTCGGCTTCGCCTCGGCCCACATTTACACGTTCGTCCATCAATGCCTCTTTTGCTGGCCGCTGCAGTAATGTACTAATAATGCTTTATATACAAACTCAATGGTGTAAACACATATGTAGTTCAGTATAAATTTCGGTAAGTATTCCAAATTTAAATCACATTCTCCCCCTAGAGGATGAATGAAATTCAGTACAATTTTCTTTCCCTGTTTTAACATATTAAAAATGACTATTGTTATGTTCGCTTTGTGTGGCATAGAATGTCACTTTTTTGAGCAAGTGGTACGAAAAATATTTATTTATTAGTTTATCCTCGCACTGGAACGCCTTGCAGCAATTACACCAATGGAGCACAATCTTATCATAAATTCACTATAAGTCCAGGTTTCCTCACGATGTTTTCCTTCACCTTTGTCAACGATGTCCAAGATTAACTTAGAAAGTATATATGAATTGAAAAAGACACATTGGTACTTGGCCGAATTTGAAACCACGACCTCAAGCACGAAAGTCGAGGACTTAGCCACTGTGCCACCACGACGTACTACATAAAGTATGAGTACTCAGCTGCATGGAGTTAGACTGAATATCGAGCCCGAAATAATCTTAAAAATGTAGAATTAAGAGAATTTTCAAACATAGGTAATGATTAAATTATTTGAAACATAACATGTGATGTTATTGTTGGGTGTTAAAACTTTGATATTGGATACATATATCAGCTTTGTTATGTTGCTAGCGTGATTGGAATTCCAATAACTGATGTATGTATTGGAATACGAACATGAATATTACGTTTACATAGTCCTAAAATAGTTAGTAATCAATATTATGTACATACATTGAATAGTGATATGACCAAATATATAGCTACGTTAAATGTTTCAGAAATATTAGAAGTAAAATTTATTAGGTACCTATATTTTTGTAACAACAGCCGACGGTGTCTTTGGTAGGTACCAATTTGTTTCGTTATGGATACCGGCTTTCAAAAAGAAAGTATTTTTCACTTTGTAGTGTTTTTATTTGGAAGTCGGTAGTATATTTTTGTAAAACTGTTTTTTTTTTTGTTTTCACTTTTTAGTTGTACCTAATAGACAAATTATTTAGTAAGGTACCTATAATGCCAGAAGTGTCAGAATAGATTACCCGAATATCATGAAACTTGAACATAACCGGTGAAATGAGAGGGTACCAACGTGAACTGTACACATCTGTGTACCCCTTTAGAGCGTATTGGCGTGATGTTATGTTATGATATGGTATAAAAAATAAACAGTCCTGCGATTGCAGCAATCCCGAGTTCTGTTGTATATCTCCCAAGTTATTCATCAGATCTTCACCAAATTAAAATGGGACCAATTTGGAAACATACTCTTTTCAAACAATAAAAACATTCAAAATCGGTAAACAATTGACGGAGAAATCGTTGAAAATACATTTAAAAAAAACAAACATATCGTCGAACATAGAACCTCCTCTTTTTTTGGAAATTCGGTTAAAAATATTGCTCAACTTTTCGTCGATAGTACTCGTAGGTATAGTTGCAATTAATATATCTCGGTACTATAGGAACCTGACATTCCCAGGGTACTAGGTTTCTAATGAAATGAGTATTTAAATCCATATAGGTTGGTTAGTTAGCAAGGCAACACTGGTAAAATCCATTCAGAGTACAATACCTACCTAGACATAATAATACCGATTTTCCGCTGTTATGTGGGACATTCAAACGGTACATAGTATTAGGTAGCAGTTTTTAAAAAGTGCTGACAACACTATTGCCTACCTTTTTTTCCCCCTGCCAGCTAAATGGTTGCTTTTGGATATCTGAAAAAAAATCAAGGCAGTAGTATATACAACGAAATTAAAACGAAAACTATCACAGCTAAGTAGGATTTACAAATTTACGAGTAATAGTCGACCAACTTATAAAATATACATGGAAAAGTAAAAATAGTGTATGGGGACAACAGTTTTCGAAAGGCAAAGTCAATGTTGTCCCTTCGTTAGAGCTTTGTTCGGCGCTTTCATTGTTTATGAACATTAGTAATGTTATCTATTTATTTTGGTGAATGTAGCTCCCTTGTAGAACCCTCTGTGCACGTGTCAGGCTCACGCCGGTATAAGCCGGTTTTTTTTCAAGTAAGTGCAAAACTTCAAAATCAAATAAGAACGCATCAAGAATACTGAAGAAGCAATATACAGCCATCCTGCAAGATAACATAAACGATCATAATATTCCTCCATTATCATAAATGAAAGAGCCAGCGAATAATAAAATTACTTTTGTTTTCTTAATGTTGGCAAACTTTCTGCTGGATTTGTTTGAGCGGAGTCCGTGAATTGTTATTAAAATTCGTTCCAGCGCTGCTGAAGTTTTTACGTTAAAAGGATTGGCTGTAAAAAGGTTAGAATAGTGCTCGTTTTGTGGAGAGGTCTGTTATGAGAGCATATTAATAAGGAAATGGGAGCTATGTGGATAGTTTAACTGGTTCGTGCATGTGAAATTTTTGTGCAAACGCTGGCTTGATGTGAAAGTATTCAGAGTGAGAGCATGAACTTAATTGAATCTAAAATGATATTGTTGGGTGGCAATTCAGGCACTCACTGTAGGTAAAAGGTGCAGTTTGAAAGATTAAAGATTGTTCAAAGAGTTTTTACCTATCACCAGCTACTTTATGAATGGTGCCTACACCAGTAAAATCATCATCTTCCTTCCCTTATCCCATGTTACTTGGGGTCAGCGCAACACGTGTTCTTCTTCCATACCGTCACGCCATCACTGACTCCCTTTTCTTTCATATTATCACCCCTCATATGTGAGGGGTCACAGTCATCATCCGCACAGGGCTCATAGTCCGTCCATCTTTTCTTTGGCCTTTCCCTCCCTCTCCATCCATCCAAATTTATATTCACAACTCTTTTATTACCTAACGTGTGTTTCATCCCTCCTCATCACATGACCATCTCACCATCATCATGAGTTCTCAGATCAAATAAAAAGCTCAACTGACAAGCTAATGTGTAGTTTCGTTGTACGTATGTGTGTGTAATTGTGTATGTATACGGCAAGGCGTAGTTTTAACTGGCGTCATCTTGTAGTTTGCAACGTTCCATCTTGACTTTTTGTTTGATCTGGCTGATGATAATGACGACCTACCCAAACAAAATTACCATTCTCAAAGTCGTAAAGCTGCTCTGCTTAACAACTAACAAGTAACCCTGACAAATTCCTCACAATCTTATACTATCTTACTAAGAATGCGAAAGTTTGGATAAATATGTGTATGTTTATTACACAATCACGCTATAGTGGCTGAACGGATCTGAATGAAATTTGTCAAAGATGTAGATTATAGTCTGGAATATTAACTAGGCTGATATTCATTACAGTATAATGTTCCCCTGGGACAAGAAAAATCTCACAGTTAGTATTTTATATAACAAACATATTATTGCTTGACAACAGTACAATTGTTTGAGTTTGAAGATACATTTCAGTCACAAACTGACAAATAATATGGGCATATAACAAACATAACAGTTTATTATTCACATTTTACCATGCCAACATGGCAACGGAATAAGACGTGCTTAGCGAAAAATAAAAGTGGCCTTCCTTTGACTTCTCCAAGAAAAGGTCCAGAGAAAATAATATTTCCAGGAATGCAGATTATGTGAAGGAAACCCAAAGTGGGTCACGTTCTAGTTTTATTAGTTCCTCGCCTCAGATGTTAAAAGTTCCCGGTATTTTAATGTAGGTCTTGATAATTAGTTGGAAGGATGTCTAATTTTGAAGTGTTTGAGTGGGTGAAATGTGAGTGAGGCATATGATATTTCAGGTTTTTGAAATGAAAACTTCTTTCGCTGCGTTAAGTGATTTTTAGTAGGGACAAAACTTGTGGGTTCGGTTCAGCTACATGCTAATGTGACCGCATCATCGACATCTTAATGTGACGTGTCAGGAAAACGGTCTATCACACAAAAACAGTTATCCCAACAGCTATCGCTAGCAACTCAAAGCAGCATACAGGGAAATTAGGATATATCCAAACTCAACATTAGGCTCACACCACACATTGACCCTAATAACATATATATTTAACCCTCACAAAACATATTCCTTATCTGCTTCCCAAATTCATAATTACTTCCAGCCTTCACCATCTGACCGTCAAGTCGAACTTGGCAGCTTAAGCCCAAATCTTGGCACGTTGACAAGGTCTATCGTACCTAGTAATATTGGAACGAGACCCCACCGCAAAAATCTGCAGTCATTTTGTTTTTGATTAAACTTATATTTTATGAAAGATACTTGATAAAATAACAGATTACAGCAGGGTTGCTTAGCAATATTTAGCAGCAGTTATATTTACTTTTTAACCGACTTCCGAAAACGGATGAGGTTATCAATTCGACTGTATTCTTTTATTTGTTTGTCACCTCATTTTGATGATTCATTTTTTTTTAAAGCTGGTGCTTATCATGTGCCATTTTAAATTTCATCAAGATCAGATGAAGAACTTCGGAGATATACATCTGAACTCTTCAATAAAAGACGGCAAATTACTAGGGATAGCTGCAATCGCATGTCTGTTTATTGTTTACACCATTTCATAACATAACATCACACTGGTACGCTCGAAAGGGGTACGCCGGTGTGAACAGTTCACCCTGGTATACTCTCATTCCACCGGTTTTGTTTAAGTTTCATGTTATTGGGTTAATCTATTCTGGCATAACTTTGGTCAAGTACCTAGCCTATAGAACTGGTCCATTATGTACCACAGCAAAAAAGAGAAACATAAAGACTTAAAAAAAAATACAATGACTGCGACTTATGGAATTGAAGTTATTTTACACTTCGTAGGGTTTTTATTTGGAAGTCAGTTGTATTTTTTTGTTTTGCCCTACACAGGAATTTTTCCTATATCGCAGATACGGATGCAATCAGCCAGCTCTCAGTTAGCCGCAATTTCTGGGTAAACAGAGACTGGCAATAAATAGATTGGCTTGGTGACCAATAGACTGGCGGCTAACCAGAGAGCTGATAACCTTCTTTTTTTCCTATTTTCTACATAATTTTCTTTCAAATTACGTTCGATTCAAGAACTATCTATAAAACATAAATTACAATTTATTAATAAATGTAATTGCGGCTAGAGAAACCCAGGCAACCCTGCCAATTTATTCTACTATCATTCATGAAAATGAAGTTTTATCAAAAACAATATATATGCAGGTTTTAGCAGTGGGATCTTTGGCTATTCGAACTGGATTGAAATGTAAATGTAATGAAATGCAAATGTATTCAATTAATTGGGTGTTATAGGGAGCTATTGAAGGGTTCGACTTCCATTAATTAATTGCTGTGTTGTTCTAGACTTATAGATACAGACCTAGTTCTAGACTGCTGGAATGTGAGTTTCAAGATTGTAGAAAATATATCGTACGCTATGCTTTTGTTTTCGAACGAAATAGTGTTCTATTAAGAATGCCAATATGTGTATTCTAGTTAATAGCTCGAGACATAAATTCATAAATCTTGCTGAAAATTGAATGCAGTTGTGTTAGTTTTCGAAAACAAAGTTCCGTTAACATATCAAAGTTTATTCAGAAATTGTCACAATTTAATGAAAGTAAGGAAAAAGGAAACCTGGGGCTCTTGACATTTCAACAGCGATAACATGATGAAATTTATAATGTTTGGGATCTCGTGACATTTCGGTTGTGCATGTCAATCTCACAGCCCACACTCACACACACATACACACACACATTACACTCACACACATCACACACACACATATTATTTTTATTTATTTTTTAAACGTTGTCCCGTACTAGGAATTTCTTCGTGTATCGTGGGTGCATTTACAAACATTTAAACTCACATACACTCACATACATTTAGACACCCAGATCCGGAACAACAATCTGTAGGCCTTACAAATATTTGTTCCGTGCGGGAATTGAACCCGCGATACGCAGCGCGGCAGCCGATCGCTCAACCACTACGCCGATCGTGTCGTCAAAAAAGTTGTTGAAATAGTACATATTTTCAACCCCTAAAACAATCGCAAACGTTGACACAACTTATTAATAAACTTGATACATCCTACTCATTTATGCAGCAACATTATTTTCCTGTAGACTTAATTTGCTGACGCCGAAAGAGCTGGTGAATGCTGTATCAGCACTTTTCATGCAAATTTCAAGAGTCAACAGTGGGAAATTGATTGATGTCGCAAACAAACACTGCTACTGTATAACAATAGAGAATGCCGCGTTTTTGAGTAAGCGGTTGAGTAGTTAACTGAGTACAATAAAGTAAATAAGTACAACTACACTTTTAGCACTTAAACTGCTGTTGTTTTTTGTCGTACAGAAATTTACAAACAAAAAAATGATGATATTTTTTTATTTGATTTTTGGTTTTGAATGGCTCTTTGCGAAAATGCGTGAGCCAAGATCTGGTTTTGAGCAGAATTTCAAATGAATACTTGTTCAAAAATAAATACTAAACGTTATTTTTGTGTTAAGAAAAACTTTGCCCCACACTAGGAATTTCTTCCAGTATCGTGGGTGCGCTTACAAACAAATAAACTCACATACACAAACACCCAGAGCCGGAACAACTATCTGTAGGTCATACAAGTATTGGTTTCGTGCGGGAATCGAACCCGCGACACGCAGCGCAGCAGTCAATCGATCAATCACTGCGCCAACCGTGCGCCCAAATATGTCATCGACACGCTAAGAAGAGTCTTAGCATGATAAATACAATTTTTTAAATATCTACTAATTTATTTAATGTTATGTTTGACTTAGAATTCAGCTACGATAACACTATTCAACGTCCTCAAATGTTCATAAGGACATGCTGAGCAAGAAGAAAGATGATTGACCTGACCTGCAGAGAAACGCTGCATAAACACTGAAGATCGGAACAATCCAAAGACCTGAGAACCTGAATCTGAGGAGATTGTTTTATTGTATCTATTGACTATTCGCTTAACATGTCACAAATGAACAATTCAAATGACTCCTAGTATAGATATTTATTTCCATTTCAAAGGTGTTGCTCTAAAATCCAATTTCATACAACTAAATGGGTTTTCTAGTTTCCTGGTACTCGTTAGTTAATGAAATCCACAACTCAATTAAACTTTAAACGTTCACAACAGAACACCTTAGCTGATAGTTGAGTCAAAGTCAAGTCTTTACTGAAATTCCAACCTTACTTTTCAGATGTTAAGGTTTATAATTATTTGTTTTGCAGGTCAAATTGTAGTTTGAGATTATTTTTATTCGCACTGGCATTACAAGTGAAGAGCTTCGACTCTTCGGATCGGGGATTTGAAATCGGATAGCTTAAGAACTTCTTAATACGGGTAAATAAAATTCCAACATTTAGTTTAGTTTACCTGAGTTTTTTGCTGAGTCGTAGAGCATAGAATCTATGGGACGTGAGAAAATCTGTTATTGCTAGTTGGAGAAAGCGATCACTGATAAGAATATTGCTTTAGTGTTTATTTCCATTTCTAGCATAGTGAATATAGCGTCGGATTTTCGTTGCGCAGGGGGGTTGACTAAGGATATTACGTCATTATTATCAACATTTCAGCCGATAGACGTCCACTGCTAGATATTGGACGGGTTCCCTCAATCTGGCAGAATCTTGATGCCCCGTAATGTATTTGGCATAACAATGCGTTACATTATTGTAGCATAAAGTTATTTAATACATCATTTTATATTTGGCCGAATGTTTATATGTCCGAATTTACAGATAAGTCGACAGACAAGTCGGTAGGCAAGTCGGTAGACAAGTCGGTAGACAAGTAGGTAGACAAGTCGGTAGACAAGTCGGTAGACAAGTCGGTAGACAAGTCGGTAGACAAGTCGGTAGACAAGTCGGTAGACAAGTCGGTAGACAAGTCGGTTGACAAGTCGGTAGACAAGTCGGTAGACAAGTCGGTAGACAATTTGGTAGACAAGTCGGTAGACAAGTCGGTAGACAAGTCGGTAGACAAGTCGGTAGACAAGTCGGTAGACAAGTCGGTAGACAAGTCGGTAGACAAGTCGGTAGACAAGTCGGTAGACAAGTCGGTAGACAAGCCGACAGACAAGTAGACGTAATATTATTGTAAAAAATACAAAATTATTCTAACTTTGAATTTTCTGTAATGTAATAGATGAGTATTTCAATTAATGTGGATATGAAATGTATGCCAAAAGACGATTCTGACTAAACTTACTGCGACTACTACTACTTTCTGCAATATGATGGTTCTGCCTTTTAATGACTATCTATTTGAAATTTGGTTGATGACTGATGAATGACTAAAGATGATTCTGACATACAAATTATGTTAAATGATTTTATTTCTGTGAGTTGATTTGTACAAACACTTTTACATGTCGGTCATATTATTTAAAACTAGATGGTGTCGGGGTTTCCTATCTGACTACTGTGAGAAGAAAGGCCGAAACAAACTCGGAGGTCACAGTCTCTTTTAAAGTCCAGACAAAATCTTGGTAAGATCATGTGAAGACCATGTAGACTGATGTCTGAAATGGTCTTTTGAGGAAAGAACCAGCCAGATTGATTGGACCTGTCCAGTCAGTGCACGCATTTGTCAATAACCGACCAGCTCAACTCAGAATTTAAGGAGCTTAACGATTCGACGAACAGTACCAAAGAAAGAACATTCGGGTAGGCCGCATAAATTACTCAAACTGCCATACCATGACTAAAAACTAAGATAAATCAAAAACAAAAACAAGAATGATCCACAAAGTCTTCACATTCACAATAATTAAAATAATATATTAAAATACTTTAAAAAGTAAATATTCTTGTCATTGCAAGAAAACCAAAAAATAACAAATTTCAAGGTGCAAAATATAAAAAAAAAAAAAAATTAATTGGAGCAGCTCAATCCCAACCTTTTTTGTCCTCAACGTAATCTTTAATGGTATAAATCGCTTTCTGGCACAACTTACGTTTAATGAATTATTTGAATTTATTAAGACTTAGATCTTGTACAGGTCTTTGAAGCTTATTATAAAACCGTACACATTGACATCTAAACGAGCCACCTATTTGTGTATGAGTTTTGAATGTATGACAAATGAGTGTATGCCAAACTATTTTCTGTGAAATGAAGTTGCTATCCTTTGTTATGCATTATAATATTATGACATGAAAAGTTTTTCTATATTTCGGGAGGTCCAACGTGGGTAGACCCACGTTGGAACTCCCGAAATATTGCCACAACGACAAATCCTGTGGTTTTCGCGGATTCAATTGTTCCAACTTGTGGGAGGCCTTCCAAAGTTGTGATTTAGTTGTTTTAATTGAGAATGTTTATCAGGTCCTTGTTAAATAACATAGAATTTTATGTTATGTTATAGGTACAACTACGTCATTATAATATTAGGTTATTAAACTGACTGGCGCAAAGAAAAAAACAAAAGAGGGAAAAACAAATAAATTACGGTTTTCCAAACACAAAAGCATGAGTTAATAGCTGTATGAATTTAAAATTGGAATTCCAAACCAAAGAGGAGATATTTGAGATCAAAGTGGTCAGTACCATGGTATAATAATATACTTCGCCTGGTAGTCTCTTCCCGTGACAGCTGGGTCACGTGATTGGCCTAAACTACGTCATCAATTGCGTTGCGGTTGTCAAACTTTTTTTGTGGGGAAAATAGATAAAATAACACAATAGGTACTAAATTTTTATCATTTTTAATAAATCGACATATTTGATTTTTACTTCTTTTTTAATTGATTGCTTGGTTTTATTATTTTCCTTACGCGTAGATATAATAAGATGAGAATGTTGAGATGGATGTGCGAAGTGACGAGAATGGATGAAGTGAGAAATGAGTATATTTGAGGCAGTTTGAAAGTGGCGCCAGTGACAGAAAAGTTGAAAGGAAACCATTTGTCCTGGTATGGTCATGTGATGATGAGGGATGAAACGCATACGTTACTAAAAGAGTTATGAATATTAATGCGGATGGATGGAGAGGGAGGGGACGGCTAAAGAAAAGATGAATGGACTGTGTGAGGAGTGATATAAAAGAAAAGAGAGTCACCGGACCCTCCTTTGGAGTGTACCACCCATGACCAGCGCACCAGAAATCAGAACACATTGCACGCCGTGACCACCCCAGGGACCAAACCAGCACATGGGTGCCAGACGGGCCCAGTGTATGGCACCCTTAGCCCTCCTTTGACAGGACAGGTCAGTGGCCCCGCCACCTATCACTTTTCGGCCGCAGGCGATAGGGACCTCCACTGCGGCCCCACCTCATCCATTTTAACCGGCGTCACCTTGTTGTTTGCAACGTTCCATCTTGACTTTTCATTTGATCTGAGATCTAGTTAAACAATGTCTCTGACAAAACAAATGTAGTAAAAGTCACACGCTGCGCCTGTCTGTCTATATGTACGTGATAAAATGGACCAACTTAATTTAATTCGGGACGAAAACCCACAAAACTTGACTTAATTAACTAAAATAAATCAAAACTTAGGTTAGGTTAAGTTCGGGCGTACAGCCGTATTGACACAGCTATGCCTTAATTTATGGAATTTGCAATAAATGAAATAAAATCTAGAAAGGCACATACCAGTTCTTTTAGCTGAAGTTAATTACAATATCTCTCTCTAATATGTCTCTTCGTTGGTAAAAGAAAAACCTTATTACACCGCCTTATAAACTTCTGTTTTTACATTTTAGTACGGAACAATTAACAATTTTTCTTGTGTATCTTTCACAGTACACGGGTGCACCACAAATGTTTGGGAGCCACAGTACTTTGCTCACCGAGCGAAACAACGCTATAGGTGTGAGCGACACAACAATAGCGATGAAATGGCGAGTTGTCAGTATGACACTTGTCAATTCGATATGTTGCCACTGTGTGTGATTGAATTACCCGAGCAAAATACATTTTTCAACTTAACAAAGCAGATATGAACTAATAATTCAATATATAAATTAATTTAACACTAAATAGATGAAACACATGAGTTACTAAATAGTTAAGCTAGTTATTAATTTATTTTATTTTCGTAACTACATGAGAGAGTACCTAAATTTTCAGAAAAGGACAATCAATGGTAACACTTATCGTGACGTAGGCTTAGGCCATCCTGTAAAGAGAATACCATGTCTTATTATACCATGGTCAGTACGACAAAACGCCAATTCCATAGGTAAGGATTTAATATATTACTTTAGTTTTAACCGACATTCCAAAAAGGAGGAGGTTCTATGTTCGACTTTGATTGTTTTTTTTATGTTCACCAATTTGTCCCTCAATTGTGGCCCGATTTGAATTTATTTTTGTTTGAAATTAGTCCCATTTATATTTGGTGAAGATCTGATGAAGAACTTCGGAGATATATATACTACAGATCTATTCTGATGATTTAGCGGCTGTACAATACGTCAGCGCCACTCACGCGCTTTAAGAACAATACAAGTACACTCCTCAAATATTATAGGCATACATGTAGCGATTTTGATATTTTCATAAACAATGCAATCATTTGCATTCATAAAGTATCATTTGGTGAATTGGAACTGATGAAGAAGACCACAGATGGCACTGGAACTCCTTAGTGCTAAGTATGTCACGGGTATCAGATATATCGAATAGTTGACCAACTGTGATGAAGCAAATACTTATGAATAAATGATACTGATGAAAATTTACTATCAAATTGATCTGATGATGAAGCCGGAAGGTAGGCACGAACGAAAGCCGAAATAAAACAATGTATCCTAGTCGTGTTTGGGCTTATTGGAATCGTCATTAGATTTAATCTGGCTATAAATGATTTTCATAGTAATTGGAGGTGCCTACCAAAACTAAAAATGAGACAAATAAAAAACGTTTTAACAAGAAAAATCAAACTGGCTTCCAAAACAAAACAATTCGAAGCGAAAAATAACTTTCTTTTCTGAATCGGTGTCGAAAAACGGAAAACAATAGGTACCAAATACACCGACTTCGGCAAAGAAAGTTATTTTTCGCTTTGTTGTGTTTTGTTTTTACTTTTGAACTATGATAGTATTGACACGTCAAGGTATGGGG
Organism: Orthosia cruda; assembly: GCA_964057195.1. Classification (NCBI taxonomy): domain Eukaryota; kingdom Metazoa; phylum Arthropoda; class Insecta; order Lepidoptera; family Noctuidae; genus Orthosia; species Orthosia cruda. The sequence continues at coordinate 7,923,591 of OZ059832.1, read as the reverse complement.
CAGGTAGTTAGAAGCCCAAACGTCAGAAAGCCCGTTTTGTCAGTAAGTAAGTCGCTGTTTAGTTGTGTTTTGTTTTTGTTATCGGGGAGAAACCTTTAAAAGTCACCTAGACATTTTGGGGACCAGGGAGTGTGAGATTTTTACCTCACTAAAACCACCTCGGTGATAAACATCCGCACAAGGCAGTGAACCCCCTGACCTCTTAAAAGACTAACTCGGAAACCGGAAACAGGAATGTGTCCCGTTGCTCCTTCGTTGCTCCATTCCCGTTGCTCCTAATATAGTAGATTATTAAACAAGGGGATAAAGCAGTGTCTTCTGTCGCGGGTGACGATTTCAAACGCGAGCGTAACGAAGGACTCGAGGTTTACTCCCGAGCGTAGCGAGGGTGTTAAAAACTTAAATCACGAGCGAAGCGAGGGATTTAAGACGAGTCCTGAGTGTAGCGAGGGATTTAAGTTCACCCAAGACTAAGACAGCTTTATCACCGAGGAAAATACTCTACTTTTCGTACCATTTGCCCAAAATTAACACAATAATAATATGAGATAAGCATTTTTTTTAAATAATGACAATTAAAATAAACTTAACGTTTATGTATTTGAAGAAAACAAAAACGCGGCAAATTCCTAGACTAATATTTTTTTGTCGGAAAAGCAAAGGCATCAAGCTCATACGGCCTCGTCGGTTTTCGTAATTTTATTTAATAATCATAACTGCATAATAAATGCGTATTCCTTTTTGAAAAAGATGTATAATGCTTTATATACAAACTCAATGGTGTAAACACATATGTAGTTCAGTATAAATTTCGGTAAGTATTCCAAATTTAAATCACATTCTCCCCCTAGAGGATGAATGAAATTCAGTACAATTTTCTTTCCCTGTTTTTAACATATTAAAAATGACTATTGTTATGTTCGCTTTGTGTGGCATAGAATGTCACTTTTTTGAGCAAGTGGTACGAAAAATATTTATTTATTAGTTTATCCTCGCACTGGAACGCCTTGTAGCAATTACACCAATGGAGCACAATCTTATCATAAATTCACTATAAGTCCAGGTTTCCTCACGATGTTTTCCTTTACCTTTGTCAACGATGTCCAAGATTAACTTAGAAAGTATATATGAATTGAAAAAGACACATTGGTACTTGCCCGAATTTGAAACCACGACCTCAAGCACGACAGTCGAGGACTTAGCCACTGAGCCACCACGACGTACAACATAAAGTATGAGTACTCAGCTGCATGGAGTTAGACTGAATATCGAGCCCGAAATAATCTTAAAAATGTAGAATTAAGAGAATTTTCAAACATAGGTAATGATTAAATTATTTGAAACATAACATGTGATGTTATTATTGGGTGTTAAAACTTTGATATTGGATACATATATCAGCTTTGTTATGTTGCTAGCGTGATTGGAATTCCAATAACCGATGTATGTATTGGAATTCTACGAACATGAATATTACGTTTACATAGTCCTAAAATAGTTAGTAATCAATATTATGTACATACATTGAATAGTGATATGACCAAATATATAGCTTCGTTAAATGTTTCAGAAATATTAGAAGTAAAATTTATTAGGTACCTATATTTTTGTAACAACAGCCGACGGTGTCTTTGGTAGGTACCAATTTGTTTCGTTATGGATACCGGCTTTCAAAAAGAAAGTATTTTGTAGTGTTTTTATTTGGAAGTCGGTAGTATATTTTTGTAAAACTGTTTTTTTTGTTTTCACGTTTTAGTTGTACCTAATAGACAAATTTTTTAGTAAGGTACCTATAATGCCAGAAATGGCAGAATAGGTTACCCGAATATCATGAAACTTGAACATAACCGGTGAAATGAGAGGGTACCAACGTGAACTGTACACATCTGCGTACCCCTTTACAGCGTATTGGCGTGATGTTATGTTATGAAATGGTATAAAAAATAAACAGTCCTGCGATTGCAGCAATCCCGAGTTCTGTTTTATATCTCCCAAGTTATTCATCAGATCTTCACCAAATTAAAATGGGACCAATTTGAAAACATACTCTTTTCAAACAATAAAAATATTCAAAATCGGTAAACAATTGACGGAGAAATCGTTGAAAATACATTTAAAAAAACAAACATATCGTCGAACATAGAACCTTCTCTTTTTTGGAAATTCGGTCAAAAATATTGCTCAACTTTTCGACGATAGTAGGTATAGTTGCAATTAATATATCTCGGTACTATAGGTACCTGATATTCCCAGGGTACTAGGTTTCTAATTAAATGAGTATGTATTTAAATCCTGGATAGATATAGCAAGCCAACACTGGTAAATCCTTTCAGATTACAATACCTACCTAGACATAATCGTACCGAGTTTGCGGTGTTATGTGGTACATAGTATTGGGTAGCAGTATTTAAAACGTGCTGACAACACCATTGCCTGCCATTTTTCCTCCTACCAGCTAAATGGTTGCTTTTGGATATCTGAAAAAAATCACGGCGGTAGTATATATAACGAAATTAAAAGGAAAACTATCACAGTTAAGTAGGATTTACAAATTTACGAGTAATAGTCGACCAACTTATAAAATGTACTTGGAAAAGTAAAAATAGTGTAGGGGACAACAGTTTTCGAACGGCAAAGTTTATTTTGTCCCTTCGCTATAGCAATGTTCGGTGCTTTCATTGTTTATGAACATTAGTAATGTTATCTATTTATTTTGGTGAACGTAGCTCCCTTGTAGAACCTTCTGTGCACGAGTCAGGCTCACGCCGGTATAAGCCGGTTTTTTTTCAAGTAAGTGCAAAACTTCAAAATCAAATAAGAACGCATCAAGAATACTGATGAAGCAATATACAGCCATACTGCAAGATAACATAAATGATCATAATATTCCTCCATTATCATAAATGAAAGAGCCTGCGAATAATAAAATTACTTTTGTTTTCTTAATGTTGGCAAACATTCTGCTGGATTTGTTTGAGCGGAGTCCGTGAATTGTTATTAAAATTCGTACCAGCGCTGCTGAAGTTTTTACGTTAAAAGGATTGGCTGGAAAAAGGTTAGAATAGTGCTCGTTTTGTGGAGAGTACCGTTATGAGAGCATATTAATAAGGAAATGGGAGCTATGTAGATAGTTTAACTGGTTCGTGCATGTGAAATTTTTGTGCAAACTTTGGCATGATGTGAAAGTATTTAGAGTGAAAGCATGAAGTTAATTGAATCTAGAATGATATTGTTGGGTGGAAATTGAGGCACTCACTGTGTGGTAAAAGGTGTAGTGTGAGAGATTAAAGATTATTCAAAGAGTTTCTTAGCACCAGCTGCTTAAGGTTGCTCTAGTCGACGGCACGAAATATTTTGTGCGCGGGGTTAAAATGCATGCCATCTCATCCGACAACACGTGCGAAAGAGATAGATGCTGTGATGAGCAGTAAGAAGCTAGTTCGCGTACGAATTAGCACTTTTGCAAGTTTTTTACGAAATGGTTGATGATTTAGGACAAAAACGAGCGCACGAAATTTTATAAACAGACCATTTGGAGTCTAGATATCATGAAAAAACGACTAAATGCATATTTTGAAAATAAAATTATTTGCATTGTTGAACTACTAATATATCCCCGTATGGAGGCCATTTTGCAATTTTCATTCCTCTTATTTCCGCCCAAAGATGCGTTACAATTAGTGTTGAAATGTATTTTTTTTTAGCCTCTGGATGAGACTTGCCAAAAATCTAAATAAATGGTGCGATTTGAGAGACATATGTCCAGTAGTGGTCTGCTGACCACTACTGGACATATGTCTCTCAAAGCTGAGGCTTATGATGATGACGACCTACTCAAACAAAATTATCTAGGAATATTAAATAGGCTGCTTTTCATCCCAGTAATGCTCGCAAAGGAGGAGGCGGAACGCGTGAGGGAGACGCATCGGAGACGCCCCTAGCCACCGCAGAAGACGCCCTGGGCGTCAGGAGTCGCAAGCCGATTCCCGGCCACCGTAGCGACCGTAGCACTTGCGGACGGTGAGTAATGGGTAGCTCGCCGTCTGATAAGGACCAGGCCCGAGTCGACGGCGCGTAGTGTTCCACGCGCGCCTCAAAGAGATGTCAGCAAAAACTGACGGGGCCCGCTAGGGCCGATGCCTGTCTGGGTCGCGGATAAATTTGAAAGAGAGTTACCGCGGCCCTGGCACAAGCAACTGAAGGAACACGGGTGGGTTTTAGTCAGTTAAAGTCTGACACGCCCTTCCGCTTCACCCAGAGCGGGAGAAATCATTTGATGATTTCACAACCAAAAAAAAAAAAAAAGGGTTGCCTGGGTTTATCTACCCGTAATTACATTTATTAATAAATTGTAATTTATGTTTTATAAATAGTTCTTGAATCGAACGTAATTTGAAAGAAAATTATGTATAAATTAGGAAAAAAAACCAGGTTATCAGCTCTCTGGTTAGCCGCCAGTCTATTGATCACCAAGCCAATCTATTATTGCCAGTCTCTGTTTACCCAGAAATTGCGGCTAACTGAGTGCTGGCTGATTGCATACGTATCTGCGATATAGGAAAAATTCCTGTGAAGGGCAAAACAAAAAAAAATATCTGACTTCCAAATATAAACCCAATGAAGTGAAAAATAACTTAAATTCCTTATATCGGTGTCATTGTATTTATTTTTTTAAGTCTTTATGTTTCTCTTTTTTGCTGTGGTACATAATGGACCAGTTCTATAGGCTAGGTACCTGCCCAAAGTGATGCCAGAATAGATTAACCCAATAACATGAAACTTAAACAAAACCGGTGGAATGAGAGTATACCAGGGTGAACTGTTCACACCGGCGTACCCCTTTCGAGCGTACCAGTGTAATGTTATGTTATGAAATGGTGTAAACAATAAACAGACATGCGATTGCAGGTATCCCTAGTAATTTGCCGTCTTTTATTGAAGAGTTCAGATGTATATCGCCGAAGTTCTTCATCAGATCTTGATGAAATTTAAAATGGCACATGATAAGCACCAGCTTTCAAAAAAAAAGAATCATCAAAATGAGGTAACAAACAAATAAAAAAAAAACAGTCGAATTGATAAAAAGTAAATCTAACTGCTGCTAAATATTGCTACGCAACCCTGCCGTAATCTGTTATTTTATCAAGTATCTTCCATTTCATCAAAATTAAGTTTAATCAAAATAAAATGACTGCAGATTTTAGCGGTGGTCTCGTTCTAATATTACTAGGAACGATAGACCTTGTCAACGTGCCAAGATTTGGGCTTCGACTTGACGGTCAGATGGTGAAGGCTGGAAGTAATTATTAATTTGGGAAGGCAGATAAGGAATATGTTTTGGGAGGGTTAAACAGATATGTGATTAGGGTCAATGTGTGAGCCTAATGTTGAGGCTGGATATACTTTTTCCAACAAGATTATTGTAACCAAATACTTGTAAAACACATTTTTTTTAAAAGAGTAATTGTGGAGTTTCTTGTCCGTTCTTCTCCATAACAAGCTACATTTCCGAATGGACGGTAGAATCAATTATTATTACATTTAATTTTTTTTTGACGTTCGAAAGTGCCGCTTAATGGCCTAATTGAATAAAGAAATTTTGATTTTGATCCCAATTTTCCTGTATGATGCTTTAAGTTGCTACCGTTGGGATAACTGTTTTTGTGTGAAAGATCGTTTTCGTCACACGTCACATTAAGATGACGATGACGTGGTCACATTAGCATGTCGCTGAACCGAACCCACAAGTATTGCCCCTACTAAAAATCACTTAATGCAAGTAAAGAAGTTTTCACTTCAAAAACCTGAAATATCATACGCCTCACTCACATTTTCATAATCAAACACTTAAAACTTAGACATCTTCCCAACTAATTATCAAGACCTACATTAAAATACTGGGAACTGAGATGTTTACTCAGGGTGAGGAACTTATAAAACTAGAACGTGACCCACTTTGGGTTTCCTTCACTAATATTTCCAGGAATGCAGATTATTCTGCATTCCTGGAAATATTATTTTCTCTGGACCTTTTCTAGGAAGGCCACTTATATTTTTCGCTAAGACATAAACGTCTTATTCCGTTGCCATGTTATCGCGAATGTTTTGGTAAAATGTGAATGTTTTTGGTATAATAAACTGTTTTGTTTGATATGGGGATATTATTAGTCAGCTTGTGACCGAAATATACCTTCAAACTCAAAGAATTTATTTCAATTGGACCAATAAATGTACTGTTGTCAAGCAGTAATATGTTTGGTAAATAAAATACAACTGTGAGTGTTTTCTTGTCCCAAGGGAACATTATACTGGTATGAAAAGTAGCCTATTTAATATTCCAATTGGTTTGATTACTTTTGTTTGGGTAGGTCGTCATCATCATAAGCCTACAGCAGACCACTAGTGGACATAGGCCTCTCAAATCGCAAACCATTTATTTCGATTTTCGGCAGGTCTCATCCAGTGGCTATCAACCATCCGTTTACTCTTTATTTTAACTCTTTTGTTTTTAGTGTAGGCACCATTCATTAAGGTTACACTAGTCGATCTTTCTTCCATACAAACGTAGTCTGGTGATTACTCCACTGTTTGACACATCTTCAAAATAAAAAATAATATCAATTTGTCTCATCTTGTCCTGTATGGAAACAAAAAAGTAAAAACATTGAAAGTTATGAGCGTCGATAGTTCCATATTTCAACACTAATTTTAACGCTCCTTTGGGCGGAAATAAATACCATAAGAGGAAGGAAAATTGCAAAACGGCCTCCATACGGGGATATATTAGAAGTCCAACAATGCAAATAATTTTATTTTGAAAATATATATTTAGTCGTTTTTCATGATATCTAGACTCCAAAAGGTCTGTTTATAAAATTTCGCGCGCTCGTTTTCGTCCTAAATCATCATCCATTTCGCTAAAAACTTGCAAAAAAGCTCATTCGTACGTGAACTAGCTTCTTACTGCTCATCACATCATCTATCTCTTTCGCACTTGTTGTCGGATGAGATAGCATACATTTTAACCCCGCGCACAAAAAGTTCGTGCCGTCGACTAGAGCAACCTTAAGCAGCTGGTGCTAAGAAACTCTTTGAAGAATCTTTAATCTCTCAAACTTCACCTTTTACCTTCAGCGAGTGCCTGAATTTCCACCCAACAATATCATTCTAGATTCAGTTAAGTTCATGCACTCACTCTGAATAATTTCACATCATGCCAACGTTTGCACAATAATTCCACATGCACGAACCAGTTAAACTATCTACATAGCGCCCATTTCCTTATTAATATACTCTCATAACGGTACTCTCCACAAAACGAGCACTATTCTAACCTTTTTCCAGCCAATCCTTTTAACGTAAAAACTTCAGCAGCGCTGGTACGAATTTTAATAACAATTCACGGACTCCGCTCAAACAAATCCAGCAGAAAGTTTGCCAACATTAAGAAAACAAAAGTAATTTTATTATTCGCTGGCTCTTTCATTTATGATAATGGAGGAATATTATGATCATTTATGTTATCTTGCAGTATGGCTGTATATTGCTTCTTCAGTATTCTTGATGCGTTCTTATTAGATTTTGAAGTTTTGCACTTACTTGAAATAAAAAACCGTTCATGATCGGCGCGAGCCTGACTCGTGCACAGAGGTTTCTACAAGGGAGCTACATCCACCAAAATAAAAAGGTTATGTTACTAACGTTCATAAACAATGAAAGCACCGAACATAGCTCTAACGAAGGGACAAAATTAACTTTGCCGTTTGTAAACTGTTGTCCCCATACATTATTTTTACTTTTCCAAATACATTTTATAAGTTTGTCGACTATTACTCGTAAACTTGTAAAGCATATTTAGCTATGATAGTTTTCTTTTTAATTTCGGTATATATACTACTGCCGTGATTTTTTCTAGATATCCAAAAGTTAGCTGGAAGGAGGAAAAAATGGTAGGCAATGGTGTTGTCAGCCATTTTGTAATACCTGCTACCCATTACTATGTACCGTTTGACCATGATTGTCCCACATAACAAGACAAACTCGGTACGATTATGTCTAGGTAGGTATTGTAATCTGAAAGGATTTTAACAGTGTTGGCTTGCTAACCAAGCAACCTACATGGATATAAATACTATTTTTTTTTTTTTTTTTAGAAACCTATTACCCTGGGAATGTCAGGTTCCTATATATTGATTGCAACTATACCTACTGTAGGGTACACCTTAACATTAATTGTAAATGTAATGCAAATGTCAGTGTAATGTAAAAATGTCAATGAGTGCCAACGGGCTGGAATCAAGAAATAAAAATGCAAGTTGTCCGATCCAAACCGCGTCTATTAGAACACTAAATTAAATATTGGTACAAATGCATCATCAATGCTCTGCTTGCTTCTGCTGCATGATTGATCTAATGTAGGTCGCACGTGCAAGTGCAATGATGCGAGCCTACTGATTGCACAACTCCTTACTTACTAAACAATTTTAAAACCCATGTACGAACACCGAACACCTACTATCAACGAAAAATTAAGCAATATTTTTAACCGACTTTCCAAAAAGGAGGAGGTTTTATGTTCGATGATAAATTTGTTTTTATTTATTTTTTGTATATTCACCGTTTTTCCGTCAAATTGTGGACCGTTTTCGAAAATTCTTTTTTATTTGTAAGAGTATGTTTCCAAATTGGTACCATTTTAATTTGGTGATGATCTGACGAATAACTTTGGAGATATACAACAGAACTCTTCAATAAATGACGGCAAATCTGTCGGGATTGCTGCAATCGCATGACTGTTTATTTTTTATACCATTTCATAACATAACATCACGCCAGTACGCTCTAAAGGGATACGCAGATGTGTACAGTTCACCTTGGTACCCTCTCGTTTCACCGATTATGTTCAAGTTTCATGATATTCGGGTAATCTATTCTGCCACTTCTGGCATTATAGATACCTTACTAAATAGTTTGTCTATTAGTTACAACTAAAAAGTGAAAACAAAAAGAAACAGTTTTACAAAAATATACTTCAGACTTCCAAATAAAAACACTACAAAGCGAAAAATACTTTTTTTTTAATAAGCCGGTATCCATAACGAAACAAATTGGTACCTACCAAAGACACCGTCGGTTGTTTTTAACGGACTTCAAAAAAAGGAGGAGGTTCTCAATTCGTCGGAATCTTTTTTTTTTATGTATGTTCCCCGATTACTCAAAGACGCCTGGACCGATTTCAAAAATTCTTCTTTTGTTTGAAAGGGTATACTTCCTAGTTGGTCCCATACTCATCAGGTCAGGATCTGATGATGGAATCCAAGAGAAATCGAGGGAACTCCTCAAATATTATAGGCAAACATATAGCGATTTTGGTATTTTCATCAACAATGCAATCATTTGCACTCAGAAAGTATCATTTGGTGAAGTGGAACTGATGAAGAAGACCACAGATGGCCACTGGAACTCCTAAATGCTAAATATGTCACGGGCATAAGATATCTCGAAAAGTTAATCGACTATAATGAAGCAAATACTTATAAATAAATGGTACTGATGAAAATGGCACCATCAAACTGATCTGATGATGAAACCGGAAGGTAGGCACTGGAACTCTTATATAAAACAATGTATCCTAGTCGTGTTCGGGCTTATTGGAATCGCCATGAAATGTACTTTGGCTAAAAATGATAATCATGTTAATTGGAGGTACCTACCAAAACTAAAAAGAGAAAAATAAAAACTTTTTAACAAAAAATCAAACCGACTTCCAGAACAAAAAACTACAAAGCAAAAAATCAATTTATTTTCCGATGTCGGTGTCGAAAAACGGGAAACAATGGGTAAGTACAAAAGACACCGACATCGGAAAATAAATTTATTTTTTGCTTTGTAGTTTTTTGTTCTGGAAGTCGGTTTGATTTTTTGTTAAAAAGTTTTTATTTTTCTCTTTTTAGTTTTGGTAGGTACCTCCAATTAACATGATTATCATTTTTAGCCAAAGTACATTTCATGGCGATTCCAATAAGCCCGAACACGACTAGGATACATTGTTTTATATAAGAGTTCCAGTGCCTACCTTCCGGTTTCATCATCAGATCAGTTTGATGGTGCCATTTTCATCAGTACCATTTATTTATAAGTATTTGCTTCATTATAGTCGATTAACTTTTCGAGATATCTTATGCCCGTGACATATTTAGCATTTAGGAGTTCCAGTGGCCATCTGTGGTCTTCTTCATCAGTTCCACTTCACCAAATGATACTTTCTGAGTGCAAATGATTGCATTGTTGATGAAAATACCAAAATCGCTATATGTTTGCCTATAATATTTGAGGAGTTCCCTCGATTTCTCTTGGATTCCATCATCAGATCCTGACCTGATGAGTATGGGACCAACTAGGAAGTATACCCTTTCAAACAAAAGAAGAATTTTTGAAATCGGTCCAGGCGTCTTTGAGTAATCGGGGAACATACATAAAAAAAAAAGATACCGACGAATTGAGAACCTCCTCCTTTTTTTGAAGTCCGTTAAAAACAACCGACGGTGTCTTTGGTAGGTACCAATTTGTTTCGTTATGGATACCGGCTTATTAAAAAAAAAGTATTTTTCGCTTTGTAGTGTTTTTATTTGGAAGTCTGAAGTATATTTTTGTAAAACTGTTTCTTTTTGTTTTCACTTTTTAGTTGTAACTAATAGACAAACTATTTAGTAAGGTATCTATAATGCCAGAAGTGGCAGAATAGATTACCCGAATATCATGAAACTTGAACATAATCGGTGAAACGAGAGGGTACCAAGGTGAACTGTACACATCTGCGTATCCCTTTAGAGCGTACTGGCGTGATGTTATGTTATGAAATGGTATAAAAAATAAACAGTCATGCGATTGCAGCAATCCCGACAGATTTGCCGTCATTTATTGAAGAGTTCTGTTGTATATCTCCAAAGTTATTCGTCAGATCATCACCAAATTAAAATGGTACCAATTTGGAAACATACTCTTACAAATAAAAAAGAATTTTCGAAAACGGTCCACAATTTGACGGAAAAACGGTGAATATACAAAAAATAAATAAAAACAAATTTATCATCGAACATAAAACCTCCTCCTTTTTGGAAAGTCGGTTAAAAATATTGCTTAATTTTTCGTTGATAGTAGGTGTTCGGTGTTCGTACATGGGTTTTAAAATTGTTTAGTAAGTAAGGAGTTGTGCAATCAGTAGGCTCGCATCATTGCACTTGCACGTGCGACCTACATTAGATCAATCATGCAGCAGAAGCAAGCAGAGCATTGATGATGCATTTGTACCAATATTTAATTTAGTGTTCTAATAGACGCGGTTTGGATCGGACAACTTGCATTTTTATTTCTTGATTCCAGCCCGTTGGCACTCATTGACATTTTTACATTACACTGACATTTGCATTACATTTACAATTAATGTTAAGGTGTACCCTACAGTAGGTATAGTTGCAATCAATATATAGGAACCTGACATTCCCAGGGTAATAGGTTTCTAAAAAAAAAAAAAAAAATAGTATTTATATCCATGTAGGTTGCTTGGTTAGCAAGCCAACACTGTTAAAATCCTTTCAGATTACAATACCTACCTAGACATAATCGTACCGAGTTTGTCTTGTTATGTGGGACAATCATGGTCAAACGGTACATAGTAATGGGTAGCAGGTATTAAAAAATGGCTGACAACACCATTGCCTACCATTTTTTCCTCCTTCCAGCTAACTTTTGGATATCTAGAAAAAATCACGGCAGTAGTATATATACCGAAATTAAAAAGAAAACTATCATAGCTAAATATGCTTTACAAGTTTACTCGTAATAATCGACAAACTTATAAAATGTATTTGGAAAAGTAAAAATAATGTATGGGGACAACAGTTTACAAACGGCAAAGTTAATTTTGTCCCTTCGTTAGAGCTATGTTCGGTGCTTTCATTGTTTATGAACGTTAGTAACATTACCTTTTTATTTTGGTGGATGTAGCTCCCTTGTAGAAACCTCTGTGCACGAGTCAGGCTCGCGCCGATCATGAACGGTTTTTTATTTCAAGTAAGTGCAAAACTTCAAAATCTAATAAGAACGCATCAAGAATACTGAAGAAGCAATATACAGCCATACTGCAAGATAACATAAATGATCATAATATTCCTCCATTATCATAAATGAAAGAGCCAGCGAATAATAAAATTACTTTTGTTTTCTTAATGTTGGCAAACTTTCTGCTGGATTTGTTTGAGCGGAGTCCGTGAATTGTTATTAAAATTCGTACCAGCGCTGCTGAAGTTAGGCAGGAAGGTAGGCACTGGAACTCTTATATAAAACAATGTATCCTAGTCGTGTTCGGGCTTATTGGAATCGCCATGAAATGTACTTTGGCTAAAAATGATAATCATGTTAATTGGAGGTACCTACCAAAACTAAAAAGAGAAAAATAAAAACTTTTTAACAAAAAATCAAACCGACTTCCAGAAAAAAAACTACAAAGCAAAAAATCAATTTATTTTCCGATGTCGGTGTCGAAAAACGGGAAACAATGGGTAAGTACAAAAGACACCGACATCGGAAAATAAATTTATTTTTTGCTTTGTAGTTTTTTGTTCTGGAAGTCGGTTTGATTTTTTGTTAAAAGTTTTTTTACATAAATATAGGTAGTAATACATTTTACTTCTAACATTTCTGACACATATATCGAAGCTATATCGATATTTGTTCATATCACTATTCAAAGTAGGTACATAATATTGATTACTGACTATATTAGGACTGTGTAAACGTAATATTCATGTTCGTAGAATTCCAACACATACATCGGTTATTGGAATTCCAATCACGCTAGCAACATAACAAAGCTGATATATGTATCCAATATCAAAGTTTTAACACCCAACAATAACATCACATATTATGTTTCAAATAATTTAATCATAACCTATGTTTGAAAGTTCTCTTAATTCAAATTTTTTAAGATTATTTCGGGCTCGATATTCAGTCTAACTCCATGCAGCTGAGTACTCATACTTTATGTAGTATGTCGTGGTGGCTCACTGGCTAAGACGTCAACTCTCGTGCTTACGACCTCAAGCACGAGGGTTCAAATTCGGGCAAGTACCAATGTGTCTTTTTCAATTCATATATACTTTCTATGTTAATCTTGGACATCGTTGACAACGGTGAAGGAAAACATCGTGAGGAAACCTGGACTTATAGTGAGTTTATTATAAGATTGTGCTCCATTGGTGTAATTGCTGCAAGGCGTTCCAGTGCAAGGATAAACTAATAAATAAATATATTTATAAGGCGCAACAGGAATGTGTCCTAACAGGAGTTCCACTGAGGGAGTTCCGAGTTAATCTTTTAAGAGGTCACGGGTTCACTGCCTTGTACTGTTTTTATTACCGTGGTGGTTTTAGTGAGGTAAAAATCCGACACTCCATGGTTCCCAAAATGTCTAGGTGACTATTAAAGGTTTCTTCCCGATAACAAAAACAAAACACAACTAAACAGCGTTTGTTACTGGCAAGACTGGATGTCTGACGTTTGGGCTTCTAACTACCTGCCCCATACCTTGACGTGTCAAAACTATCAAAGTTCAACAGTAAAAACAAAACACAACAAAGTGAAAAATAACTTTCTTTGCCGAAGTCGGTGTCTTTGGTACCTATTGTTATAAGTCACATATAGAGCAAGTTTGCAAAAGACTTTGTCGGAGCTCTTATGCTCTATAAAGATTAAGGAACACGGTTAACCAGTGTGCACTACTAACTGCCTATCATGGATATGTTGCTTCAATCATACGCTACGGGATAATTTTCTGGGGCAACTCTGTAGAAAAAGAGCGTGCCTTTAGAGCTCAAAAACGATGTATTAGGTCGATGTGCAATATACGCCAAACGGATTCATGCAGGCCACACTTTATTAATTTAAATATATTAACTCTCCCTAGTGTATACATATATGAAACTGTTATGTTCATTCAATCAAACCCTAACTTATTTGAGTTTTGTACTAGGACCAGACACAAAGACAAGCTGCGCACAAGTGCCAGTAAAACAAAGCTTTTGCACCAAAGCATCTTTTGTATGGGCCCACGTATCTATAATAATCTGCCGCCGTTTTTCAGAACTATGAGCAATATTGATGCCTTTAAAAAAAAGCTTTTGTATGCCTCAACGGCGGGACATAGCAGATCTACCTGTAACCAACACAACATCTTAAGTACCTATGATCCACAATAAATTATTTGAATTTGTTTTTCCGTTTTTCGACACCGATTTGGAAAAGAAAGTTATTTTTCGCTTTGAACTCAGATCAAGTAAAAAAAGGTAGATACCGCACGGCCTATAGTTTAGGTGAAGCCACAAAACTCAGCCGATTCTTGTAAACACACGCGCTCATACACACACAAGCAATAAAACTACGCTGATTTTTGTTAGTATCTCACGGACCGTCTTGCAATAACTTTGCCTTAAAAATGCCGTCCTGTGTTGTCAAGTGGTGCAAAAACAACACCATAGTGAACAAGATGTCTTTAGGAGTATCGTTTCACACGTAAGTACACGCAGAACTATTTGTATTTTTGGTTTATTTTTGGACATGAAGGAGTTATTGAATAGAATACCTATTAAAAAAAAACAAATAGAAGTTAAGAAGAAGCTAAGAAGAATCTTAGCATGTCGATGACATACATATCAGTTTTTAAATATTTACTAATTTATTTAATGTTATGTTTGACTTAGAATTCAGCTACGGTAATACAATTGAACGACCTGAAATGTCCATAAGGACATGCTGAGCAAGAAGAAATATGATTCATGACCTACAGAGAGACACTGCGTAAACACTGAAGATCGGAACAATCCAAAGACCTGAGAACCTGAATCTGAGGAGATTGTTTTATTGTATCTATTGACTATTCGCTTAACATGTCACAAATGAACAATTCAAATGACTCCTAGTATAGATATTTATTTCCATTTCAAAGGTGTTGCTCTAAAATCCAATTTCATACAACTAAATGGGTTTTCTAGTTTCCTGGTACTCGTTAGTTAATGAAATCCACAACTCAATTAAACTTTAAACGTTCACAACAGAACACCTTAGCTGATAGTTGAGTCAAAGTCAAGTCTTTACTGAAATTCCAACCTTACTTTTCAGGTGTTAAGGTTTATAATTATTTGTTTTGCAGGTCAAATTGTAGTTTGAGATTATTTTTATTCGCACTGGCAATAAAAGTGAAGAGCTTAACGACAAACTTCGGCTCTTCAGATCAGGGATTTGAAATCGAATAGCTTAAAGAACATCTTAATACGGTTAAATAAAATTCCAACATTAGCTTAGTTTACCTGAGTTTTTTGCTGAGTCGTAGAGCATAGAATCTATGGGACGTGAGAAAAACTGTTATTGCTAGTTGGAGAAAGCGAAGCGATTGCTTTAGTTTTTATTTCCGTTTCTAGCATAGTGAATATTCACCCTGCGCAACGAAAATCCGACGCTATATAGCGTCGGATTTTCGTTGCGCAGGGGGGTTGACTAAGGATACTATGTCATACAACCTTCAGTCCACTGCTAGATATTGGACGGGTTTCCTCTATCTGGCAGAATCTTGATGCCCCGAAATTTATTTGGCATAACATACTTGGCATAATCTTCTTTAAACGAACATTTAAGCTTCGGCTTGCTGGCCAGCTTCATCGGCCAGCCTCAGCCGCGGCGGCGAGCGTTATTAAACCATTTGCGACTATAAACTCGCGTGGGACCGCCGGAGCCCCGCAGCGTCGGAGTCGTGACAGAAACTATGCCTGCTGCATGCTCCCTTGCATTCTGCATGAAATCACAAGTTGACATGAAAGACAAGTCGGTAGACAAGTTGGTACACTGATCAGTAGACAAGCCGGTAGACAAGTCGGTAGACGAGTCGGTAGACGAGTCGGTAGACGAGTCGGTAGACGAGTCGGTAGGTAAGTCGTTAGACGAGTCGGTAGAACAGTCAGTAGACAAGTCGGTAGACCAGTCGGTAGACCAGTCGGTAGACCAGTCGGTAGACCAGTCGGTAGACCAGTCGGTAGACCAGTCGTTAGACCAGTCGGTAGACCAGTCGGTAGACCAGTCTGTAGACAAGTCGGTAGATAAGTCGGTAGACGAGTCGGTAGACTAGTCGATAGACTTGTCGGTTGACGTGTCGGTGGACCAGTCAGTAGACAAGTCGGTAGACCAGTCAGTAGACAAGTCGACATAATATTATTGTAAAAAATACAAAATTATTCTAACTATGAATTTTCTGTAATGTATGAGTATTTAAATTAATGTGGATATGAAATGTAAGCCAAAAGACGATTCTGACTATACTTACTGCGACTACTCTCTGCAACATGATGGTTCTGCCTTTTAATGACTATTAATTTGAAATTTGGTTGATGAATGACTAAAAATGATTCTGAGATACAAAATTATGATAAATGATTTTATTTCTGTAAGTTGGTTGGGTGGTTGGTTGGTTCGTTGGTTGACAAACACTTTTACATGTCGATTATATTTTTTAAAGCTAGATGAGGACGGCGTTTCCTATCTGACTACTCTGAGAAGAAAGGCCGAAACAAACTCAGAGGTCACAGTCTCTTTTAAAGTCCAGACAAAATCTTGGTTAAATCATGTGAAGACCATGTAGAGTGATGTCTGAAATGGTCTTTTGAGGAAAGAACCAGTCTGATTGAGTGAACCTGTCCAGTCAGTGCACGCATTTGTCAATAACCGAGCAGATCAACTTAGAATTTAAGGAGCACAACGATTCGACGAACAATACCAAAGAAAGGACATTCATAAGATAAATTAAAATTACAAACAAAAAAAATAATTCACAATAATTAAAATAAAATATTAAAATACTTTAAAAAGTAAATATTCTTGTGATTGCAAGAAAACCAAAAAATAACAAAATTCACGGAGCAAAATATAAAAAAAAAACAAAATTAATTGGCGCAGCTCAATCCCAAGCTTTTTTGTCCTCAATGTTATCTTTAATGCTATAAAACGCTTTCTGGCATAACTTACGTTAAATGTATGATTTGTTTTTATTTAGACTTAGATCTTGTACATGGCTTTGAAGCTTATTATAAAAGCGTACACATTGACATCTAAACGAGCCACCTATTTGTGTATGAGTTTTGAATGTATGACAAATGAGTGTATGCCAAACGATTTTCTGTGAAATGAAGTGTATGCTATCCGTTGTTACGCATTATAATATTATGACATAAAAAGTTCTGTTATAAAAGGTAGACCCATAATGGACCTCCCGAAGTATTGCCACATCGACAAACCCCATGGTTTTCGCGGATTCAATTGTTCTAACTTGTGGGAGGCCTTCCAAAATTGTGATTTAGTTGTTTTAATTGAGAATGTTTATCAGGTCCTTGTTAAATTACATAGAATTTTATGTTATAGGTACAATAACCTCATTATAATATTAAGTTATTAAAAAAAAAGCAAATAATGACATCAAATCCAAGCTCTGTGCCCTATCCAGTATAACAGAAAATACAGAGAAAAAAGTAGCACTTCTTGAATCTGACGTTAATTATCTCAAACACAACCCCCCACCAAACCCAGTTCAAGATCTCGTGGCATATGAAGATATTGTTGATGAAGTCAAGAATAGAAGTGTGCGAGCCAAAAACATCATCGTCGCTGGGATCCCCGAATCCACGAGTAACTCTGCTACCGAACGACAAGAGTACGATCGTAATGAAATTTCAAAGGTGATTAAACCTATATACGCAGACTGTCCTCAATCGAATAAAATAATGCGTCTTGGAAAATACAAGCCTGAAAATACTCGTGCAATCAAAGTATGCTTCTTATCAGAAGATATTGCAAAAACAATTTTACGCAATAGAAACAACCCAAATATGAAAAATGTGAAAATTTATCCTGATCAAACCCCACAACAACAAAAATATATGAAACACCTAAAAGATGAGCTACAGAAACGTACCTTAAATGGGGAACCTAACCTGCAAATCAAATACGTGAAAGGCGCTCCCAAAATTATAACATCCACAGAAAACCAAGCTGGCTCAACACCCACACAAACAAAAAACTAATTACGTCCAGAGAGAAAATCACATACAAAATAACTGACTCTTATTGTGACATAAGCTATTCCAAAAAGTCATTAAAATTCTTCTATGCCAATGCTCGCAGTATTGTCAAACCCGGAAAATTCGATGAGCTGAAGTGTATTATCAGTTCCCTGCAATCAGCCACGCATATCGTCATTCTTACAGAAACCTGGATTAAAGATGAAGATGAGGCCAAAATACTACAAATACCTTGCTACACGCACTATTATAACTACAGACACAACAAAAGAGGTGGCGGGGTTTCAATTTTTGTCCATGATAATCTAACTCATAATTTAGTAGAAGAACATTGCGTGGATGATATTCATTACCTTTGGATATTTATTAAGAAGTTCTCTCTAAACATCGGCGTCGTTTACAAGCCTGATAAAACAAACATAAATAACTTCCTTGACATATATTCGCAACAATTACAGAAGATGAAACGAGCTATAGTATTTGGAGATTATAACCTGGATTTACTAACCAAAGATCGTACAACCCGCAGTTACATGGACACCCTGAAAGAAAGTAACTATAAGATTTTAAATAAAATTGACCTAAAAAATTGTACCCGTGAAACATCTGCAACTAGAACAATAATAGATCATGTTTCCTCTAACTTACATGACAACAACTTTAATTTTGCACTGATAGAATCTGCGATGTCTGACCATAAGCAAATTTATTTGGAAATACTAAGATACGATACACCTACTATTAAGAAACAGGAATATCTAGCTATTGACTATGTAAAACTCTACAAAAACATACAAGATTTTGAAAAATACGATGATGAACCCACTTACAAAAGATTCGAAGATAAACTACAACTCTGCTTAAGCAAGAGTAAGATAAAGAAAATCAAAATATTGAATCGACCGCGGCAAGATTGGATTAAGAGAGAAATCATACAGGAAATAAACAACAGAAACAAGATTTGGCTAAAACATAAAGAAAATAAACAAGATTTGATTTTAAAAGCAGAATACGAGAAGGCTAAAACGAAAGTTGCAAATAACATTGAAAATACAAGAAACACATATTACCAAAAACGTTTTCAAGACACCATTACCAAACCTAGAAAAATGTGGACACTCATAAACGATCTCTCTAAAAACAAAATAAAAGACAGAAAAGGACCCGAAAAACTTGTAACTGCAAACGGAATAGTTACAGACCCAAAAGGGATATGTGAACTTTTTAATTCCTACTTTTCCACTATTGGTTCATCTTTGGCAGACCAGATCAAGGATAATTCTGGCGTACATGAAGCTACAGGAAACACAGAAGGAACTCACGTTACCGAATTAAATTGTATTACACCAGCAACCACGGATGAAGTAGGCAAAATAATAAACAATTTGGATCCAAATACTGGTTCTGGCATCGATGGCATTTCCGTAAAATCAATAAAATGTGTAAAGGACATAATTATTAACGAACTCACAAGTTGTATCAATGATTGCTTAACACGAGGTATCTTTCCGGATAGCTTAAAAATTGCCAAAGTAGTACCAATCTACAAATCTGGATGTAAATCTGACCCATGTAACTACCGTCCAATATCTGTGCTTCCGGTGATCTCCAAAATATTTGAGAAAATTCTTTATAACCGTCTAGAAAAATTTCTTCAATCAAAAAGCTTTTTATACAATAAGCAATATGGATTTAGACCACAATCAAATACTCTTTCGGCCACAATTGATTTGATAACAAAAATTAAGAACAAAATTGATCAAAAACAAATCGCGTTAGGTATCTTTATTGATTTAAAAAAAGCCTTCGATACAATTAGTCCAGATATATTACTTAAAAAAATGTCACACACTGGTATCACTGGTAAAGCACTCGAGATATTTAAGTCATATTTGCAAAATCGGAAACAAATTGTAAAAATCGGTGACTATCAAAGTCATTCACATCCTGTAACATTTGGTGTACCCCAGGGCTCCATTTTGGGTCCTCTTATGTTTCTAATTTATATAAATAACATATCCCAAATCGGTTTGAAGGCTGACGTTTCACTTTACGCCGATGACACTAGTCTTTTCTACTTTGGAAACTCAACTGAAGCCATTATGCCGCAAGCTCAAAACGATCTGAATTTATTGAATAAATGGTTCCAATCAAATTTGCTCACTATTAATACAACTAAAACAAACTACGTAATATTTGCAGCAAAAAATAAAACAATAGGCAATAATATAGAACTAAAAATAAACAATGAAACAATTCAAAGAAAAACCAAAGAAAAATATCTCGGCCTTATATTAGATACTCACTTAAATTGGATGCCTCATATTGAGAAAATAAGATCAAAACTATTAGCATTAACAGGAATTCTCCAAAGCCTAAAAAAATGTTTACCCCAAAAAGTCCGTTATATAATTTACAATTCATTAGTTAAATCCCATATCGACTACTTGATAGAAATCTGGGGGACTGCAGCCAAAACAAATTTAGACCCCATACAAAAAGTGCAAAATAAACTCATTAAAATCTTATTTAACTACAAGTTCCGTACATCTACTGACAAAATATACAAAGATACGAAAATAATGAATATTACACAAACTTATAAATACTATACGTGCATACTAATACGTAAAATTTTAAACCAAGACATTCATACATCACTAAAATTTACCAAAAAACATGAAATATACAAAAAGCAACTACGGAACCCAAGTTATCTAATAACACGTCCACCCAGAACTAATTACGGCAAAAAGAATATAGAATTTGAAGGTGTAACTTTATACAATAAATTACCATCAGAAATCAAAGACACTAAAAATATTTCGGCTTTTAAAAAACGATTAAAAAAACATATAATAATCAATTAGGTAATTCATTAAAAATATATATATATATATCAAATACATACACACATACTCAACTCATTACATACTGAACTCAAATAAATACTATGTTAAAAAATAGAATCTTTAATCAAAAAACAAAAAAAAAAAAAAAAAAAAACAAGCTAAACCATAATAAATAATAGTAAAATAACGCTGCTATTAAATATAGATATAAAAATGTTTACCTAAATTATAATAAACTACTTCTTGCACAAATACATTACTACGCTGCCATCGATGCCACATCTAGTAAATTATCTTTGGATCCGTGTTCGCTCGTACGGCGAGCGGGTCGCCTGATGACTTGTTTACGCATAAGATTTGCACTTACCCACTTTTTTTTTTAAAAAAAAAAAAAATACTTTCTGTACCTACGCTTGATAATGTTTTTATGTTAAAAATGTTTTCTCAGTAAGTGAATTATTGTTAATTCTTTATGAGGAAAATAAAGTTCTTAAACCATAAAAAAAATTGGAATTCCAAACCAAAGAGGAGATATTTGAGATCAAAATGGCCAGTACGACAAAACGCCAATTTCATAGGTAAGGATTATATATTACTTAATTTTTAACCGAAATTCCAAAAAGGAGGAGTTTCTATGTTCAACTTTGTTTGTTTTTTTTTAATGTTCACCGATTTGTCCCTCAATTGTGGACCGATTTTGATGAAGATCTGATGAAGAACTTCGGAGATATACTACAGAACTATTCAATAAATGACAGCAAATCTCTCGGGATTGCTGCGGAATTTATTTTGTTTGAAAGAGTATAATACTCCCAAATTGGTCCCATTTATATTTGGTGAAGATCTGATGAAGAACTTCGGCGATATATATACAACGGAACGATTCAATAAAATGACAGCAAATTTCTCGGGATTGCTGCAATAACATATATTTTTTATTTTTTACATCATTTCATAAGATAACATCACGCCAGTACGCTCTAAAGGGGTACGCAGATATGTACAGTACACTTTGGTACAATCTCATTGCACCGGTTATGTTCAAGTTTCATGATATTTGGGCAATTTATTCTGGCATTATATGTACCTTACTATGGAACTTCCCTATTAGGTAACACAATTAAAAAGCGAATAATAAATAACGGTGTTCCTGTTTTCTTTTCTTTACGTTTATCAGTCTTTGTATGTTTGTATGTATGTATGTTTGTTCCTATGTGGCGTTCTAGAGACCAAACGCGTTGGCCGATTTTTATAATTCGTCAATCGATTCATCTTAACCTTGCGAATGCCACTGGCTACATAAATTGGAAAATATATAAATGGCTGATTTTGAGCGCCATATTGTGGGGCCCAATTTTTTTTTGTTTCCCGCCCCATCGTGTGAGATATCAAAATAAAGAATTTTAAGAGGTGATTTCAAAAATATACAACACTTATATGTTTAAATCTACATAATCCGAAAAAAAAAAGATCTAAAGAGTTATAAATAAAAAAAGTTAATTCAAAAAACCCGGCTGCTAAGAAGCAAACTAAAAAAACGTAAACAATAAGAAAATCATGCTATGCCGTTAGAAGATACATCTGGTCTTAGTCAGCCAGCTCGCGAATATGTATCCTCCGACTATATACGTATTAATTATTATTTTTTTAAGTTTTGTGTTATGCTGGGCCCATTGCCCGCAGAACGGATGGTCGATGGTTGGGAACCGAAAAGTTCTGAAGTGGCGACCGCGAACTTTATGCCGCTGCAATGGAATGCCTCCCACCAGGTAGACAGATGACCTGGTGAAGGTGGCAGGAGTCCGCTGGATGCGAGACGCACTAGACCGGTCGGTTTGGCGACGCTTGAGGGAGGCTTATATCCAGAAGTGGACGTTTGATGATTGATGATGATAATGCACGATTAACTAAAAGCTCGTTTTACACAGTTTTTCACAAGCTTTATTTTTCAACGATTATATGCATTTAGCTTAAACCAGACAAAAAACGCTACAAAAATAATAGCATGTAAAAGCGTGCCAAATTAACAGAATCACAGGAGGAAAGTGCCGCAAAGAGATAATCGCGCAGTTACCCCGCTATACGCTATCAGCAACATCGCAATTTGCGTAAACAGCTCTCTTGCGTTGTGCCCAACGTTTTGACACTTACTTCCTACGTTTGGGACAGAAATATTTGTATTAAATTGTTGTAGTGTCCGCTTATCTGTGGTGAAATAATGATGAGATTTAACACCAACACACCAAGCACATACTGTGCAATTTTTTTCAATAAAGATTGCACAGTATTAATATTATCAAATTATATTATATTAAATTAATTAAATTATTACTAATCACACTAATATTATAAAAGCAATAGTTTCTGAGTGTGTGTGCGTGTGTGTTTGTAGGTTTGTTACTTCTTCACGCTCAAACGGCGCGAGGGATCTACATAAAATTTGGTACAGAGATAGATTATAGTTTGGATTAGCACATAGAATACTTTTTATCCCAGGAATATGTTCCCTTGGGATAATTTTTAACACACACGCGGATGAAGCGGCTGGCAGAAGGTAGTAATAATTATAATAAACTAGCTGACCCGGCAAACTTTGTTTTGCCATAAAAACACCAAACATTCATCTACCCTACCTAACACTATCTACCCAACTCTACCTACCCTACCCTACCTACCCTACCCTACCTACCCTACCCTACCTACCCTACCCTACCCTACCCTACCCTACCTACCCTACCTACCCTACCCTACCTACCCTACCCTACCTACCCTACCCTACCTACCCTACCCTACCTACCCTACCTACCCTACCTACCCTACCCTACCTACCCTACCCTACCTACCCTACCCTACCTACCCTACCCTACCTACCCTACCCTACCTACCCTACCCTACCTACCCTACCCTACCTACCCTACCCTACCTACCCTACCCTACCTACCCTACCCTACCTACCCTACCCTACCTACCCTACCCTACCTACCCTACCCTACCTACCCTACCCTACCTACCCTACCCTACCTACCCTACCCTACCTACCCTACCCTACCTACCCTACCCTACCTACCCTACCCTACTTACCCTACCCTACCTACCCTACCCTACCTACCCTACCCTACCTACCCTACCCTACCTACCCTACCCTACCTACCCTACCCTACCTACCCTACCCTACCCTACCCTACCTACCCTACCCTACCTACCCTACCCTAACTACCCTACCCTACCTACCCTACCCTACCCTACCTACCCTACCCTACCTACCCTACCCTACCTACCCTACCCTACCTACCCTACCCTACCTACCCTACCCTACCTACCCTACCTACCCTACCCTACCTACCCTACCTACCCTACCCTACCTACCCTACCCTACCTACCCTACCCTACCTACCCTACCCTACCTACCCTACCCTACCTACCCTACCCTACCTACCCTACCCTACCTACCCTACCCTACCTACCCTACCCTACCTACCCTACCCTACCTACCCTACCCTACCTACCCTACCTACCCTACCTACCCTACCCTACCTACCCTACCCTACCTACCCTACCTACCCTACCTACCCTACCTACCCTACCCTACCTACCCTACCCTACCTACCCTACCCTACCTACCCTACCCTAACAGGACAACGCTGACCACAGGCGAATTAGAGAAGCGGCCAGTCGAGTAAATGAGTGGGTTCATGATGAATATCATGATCCACCATTTACCTCGCTGGAGCTGAAGACCGCCGTGGCAGGTTTCAATCCCAAAAAGGCACCAGGAGGGGATGGACTGACGTCTGATATCTGCAGTCGAGCGATCCACCAGGACCTGGACGCGTTCCTTGCCCTCTACAACAAGTGCCTTGAATTGGCACACTTCCCGAACATCTGGAAGGAGGCCACAGTTGTGGTCCTCAGAAAGCTGGGCAAGGACGATTACCTAAACCCCAAGGCATACAGACCAATAGGTCTTCTGCCGGTTCTGGGGAAGGTCCTGGAGAGGATGGTAGTAGCGCGTGTAAAATGGCAGCTTGTACCGCGGTTTAGTACTCGCCAGTTTGGCTTTATGCCCCAGAGAAGCACTGAGGACGCCCTCTATAAGCTAGTGAAGCACGTACAGGACAAGTTGAGGCTGAAGAAGCTAATTGTCCTGGTGTCGCTGGATATAGAGGGGGCCTTCGATAGTGCTTGGTGGCCAGCCATCAAGGTCAGACTGGCTGAGGAAAAGTGCCCGGTGAACATAAGAAGGCTGCTAGACAGCTACCTCGACAGTAGGAAAGTCAAGCTTCGTTACGCTGGGGAGGAATGCACTCGAGTGACTAGCAAGGGCTGTGTTCAAGGGTCAATAGGTGGTCCCATCCTGTGGAATCTCATCCTAGACCCACTATTGCAGGAACTGGAACAGCGCGGCATCTTCGTGCAGGCGTTCGCCGATGACATCGTCTTGGTTCTGGATGGGGACTCAGCGACAGAAGTTTCAACATCTGCCAATGCAGCCCTCGCCCTTGTTCAGAGTTGGGGCGTCAAAAACAAGCTGAGGTTCGCACCGCACAAAACCTGTGCGATGGTCGTAACCAACAAGCGCAAGTATGATACCCCAAGGCTGAGCATGGCCGGGGTCGACATCGGTATGGTTAAGAAGATGAAGTTGTTGGGTCTAACCATAGACGAGAAGCTCACCTTCAACGAGCACACCGCGAACGTCTGCAGGAGGGCAGCTAACATTTATAAGCAGCTGTCCCGTGCCGCTAAAGTGAGTTGGGGATTGGACGCACAGATCATACACACAATCTACACTGCTATGATTGAGCCTATAATAACGTACGCGGCCGCAGCCTGGGCTCCCGCTACGAAGAAGCTGGGAATACGGAAGAAGCTAGGCTCGGTCCAACGAGGGTTCGTCCAGAAGATCTGTAAATCTTACCGTACTGTCTCCCTGAACTCGGCACTGGTACTGTCCGGAATACTACCTCTAGATCTGCGCATACAGGAGGCAGCCGCCCTGTATGAAGCGAGGAGAGGGTCATCCCGGTTTGTGCCAGGAGATAGGGAGATCGAAAGTGCGGTAAGGTTTGCAGAGGCTCCTCATCCAGCTACGCAGATGCCCCTGGAGTTCATGTGCCTGGCAGACCAACAGTTGCTAGACAGCAACAATGTGCAGACGGTGCGAATCTTCACCGACGGCAGCAAGATTGAGGGAAAGGTCGGAGCCGCATTATCCATATGGGATAATGATGGCGAAGTCCGGAAGCTCAAACTTAGCTTAGCCGCGTACTGCACAGTCTACCAGGCGGAACTCCTGGCCATCTGTAAAGCGACGGACGTGATACTCGCGCGGTAAGAGACGAGCTATGGTTTGTACAGCGACTCAATGTCAGCATTGGAGACGCTTGCAAACCATGGCTCTCTCCATCCCCTGGCGGTTCACGCGCGCGCCAATTTGGCTCAAGCCCTGGGCCAGAGCAAAGCTGTGTCTTTGTTCTGGATCAAGGCCCACGCGGGCCTGCCGGGGAATGAGCGAGCGGACGAGTTAGCAAAGGAAGCAGCATTGTCGTTACGGAGGAAGCCGGACTACGACCAGTGTCCGGTTTCATTCATCAAGCGACAGATCCGTTTGGAATCGCTTGATGAATGGAACCGAAGATATGTGTCGGGCGAGACAGCCTCTGTGACGAAAATGTTTCTTCCGGATGGCATAGCGGCTTTCCGTATTATAAAACAGGTGCGGCCGACCGGCGTTCTCACGCAGGTTTTGACGGGGCACGGCGGGTTCTCTGAATACTTGAATCGCTTCAAGTGTAAGGAGAGCCCATCGTGCGTCTGCGATCCAGGCGTGGCAGAGACTGTCCAGCACATACTTGTAGATTGCCCGTTATTTATTAGGGATCGCTACCAACTCGAATGTGAGCTGGACAGGAGACTGACGAAGGAGAGCCTGCATGGGCTCATGAGTAAGCAACACAGGGAAAAGTTCCTGGTGTACTGTGTTCATGTGGCTTCCACCGTTATTGCACGAAACCGAAGTTGAAGCGGCACTATGCTTCACTAGTATTATAAGAATATTTGTAAGAAGCATAGAATAGCACGCACAAAACTGCAATGACGAACGGTGCACTGGGGTAGTACCTAGCAACAACAGATTGTCTGTATGGTGAAAAGCACTGTTGTGCTTCTCATCCCTATTTGTAAGGCACTATTTATAAAATTTTGATATTTTTCCTGTGATATATAGTTATATTATATTATATCATATTCTGACTGTAATAAATAGCACTTTTGCACATTGTATTTATTAACAGCACTTCTTGCACATTTGTAATTTTCTGTAATCTTGTATCTTTTTGTCTTTTGACCCAATTTTAATAAATAAAGCTGCCTTTACAT
Source organism: Orthosia cruda (assembly GCA_964057195.1). Classification (NCBI taxonomy): domain Eukaryota; kingdom Metazoa; phylum Arthropoda; class Insecta; order Lepidoptera; family Noctuidae; genus Orthosia; species Orthosia cruda. The sequence continues at coordinate 7,896,242 of OZ059832.1, read as the reverse complement.
AACTAAGAAAGTGGGATTCCCACCCACCGTATACAAGAGATGTAAGCAAGAAGAACAATTAGTATGAAGAATGAAAGTACGAGAGGCATGAAAGAGGAATGGAATGAAAGGATTTGCACAGAATAGGCGCCAACTTTGTTGAGCGGGATTAGTATTATTTAAAAAAAAAAAAAAAAAAAAACCTACCCTACCCTACCTACCCTACCCTACCTACCCTACCCTACCTACCCTACCCTACCTACCCTACCCTACCTACCCTACCCTACCTACCCTACCCTACCTACCCTACCCTACCTACCCTACCCTACCTACCCTACCCACCCTACCCTACCTACCCTACCCTACCTACCCTACCTACCCTACCTACCCTACCTACCCTACCTACCCTACCTACCCTACCTACCCTACCTACCCTACCCTACCTACCCTACCCTACCTACCCTACCCTACCTACCCTACCCTACCTGCCCTACCCTACCTACCCTACCCTACCTACCCTACCCTACCTACCCTACCCTACCTACCCTACCCTACCTACCCTACCCTACCTACCCTACCCTACCTACCCTACCCTACCTACCCTACCCTACATACCCTACCCTACCTACCCTACCCTACCTACCCTACCCTACCTACCCTGCCCTACCTACCCTACCCTACCTACCCTACCTACCCTACCCTACCTACCCTACCCTACCTACCCTACCCTACCTACCCTACCCTACCTACCCTACCCTACCTACCCTACCCTGCCTACCCTACCTACCCTACGTACCCTACCTACCCTACCATACCTACCCTACCCTACCTACCCTACCCTACCTACCCTACCCTACCTACCCTACCCTACCTACCCTACCTACCCTACCCTACCTACCCTACCCTACCTACCCTACCCTACCTACCCTACCCTACCTACCCTACCCTACCTACCCTACCCTACCTACCCTACCCTACCTACCCTACCCTACCTACCCTACCCTACCTACCCTACCCTACCTACCCTACCCTACCTACCCTACCCTACCTACCCTACCTACCCTACCCTACCTACCCTACCCTACCTGCCCTACCCTACCTACCCTACCCTACCTACCCTACCCTACCTACCCTACCTACCTACCCTACCCTACCTACCCTACCCTACCTACCCTACCCTACCTACCCTACCCTACCTACCCTACCTACCCTACCCTACCTACCCTACCCTACCTACCCTACCCTACCTACCCTACCCTACCTACCCTACCTACCCTACCCTACCTACCCTACCCTACCTACCCTACCTACCCTACCTACCCTACCCTACCTACCCTACCCTACCTACCCTACCCTACCCTACCTACCCTACCCTACTTACCCTATAAACCTCACGGAGCCCGAGACCTTTCCAACGAATGCAAAACCGTGGAAATCGGTTCGTGCGTTCTGGAGTTATAGCGTCAGGTTATTGTGACTGTCAAATAATAACAGACAAATAATTAGCAATAAATTAAAATTGCGACTATAATTTGAGATTTAAACTATCCTATCTCTCAAGTTGGATCGAACTGCACATGAGTTGCGAATTTTATTATAATCGGTTAAGTGGTTTAGGAGTCCATTGAGGACAAACATTGTGACACGAGATTTATATATATTAAGATGTTAAAGTACTCAGTTGCATGGTGTTAGACTGAAAGTCGATACCGATATAATCTGAAAAAGGTAGAATTAAGAGAATTTTCAAACATAGTTAATGATTAAATTATTAGAAACATAATATGTGATGTTATTTCAGGGTTTAAAACTTTGATATTGGATAAATATATCAGCTTTGTTATGTTGCTAACGTGATTGGAATTCCAATAACCGATTGGAATTCTAAGAACATGAATATTACGTTTACACAGTCCTAATATAGTCAGTAATCAATATTATGTACGTACTTTGAATAGTGATATGACCACGTATCGATATAGCTTCGATACATGTGGCAAAATATTACAAGGAAAATGTATAAGGTAAATTTTTGTAACAACAAACCGACTACTTCAAACAATGATTGAATTCATCATCATTGAGAATTTTCAATTCTCCAAAAAAAAATATTGCTCAACTTTTCGTCGATCGCAGTTTAGTTGCAATTAATATATCTCGGTCGTATAGGAACCTGCCATTCCCAGGGTACTAGGTTCCTAATGAAATGAGTTTGTATTTAAATCCATGTAGGTTGGATAGCAAGCCAACACTGGTAAATCCTTTCAATTACAATACCTACCTAGACATAATCGTACCGAGTTTGCGGTGTTATGTGGGGCAGTCAAACGGTACATAGTATTGGGTAGCAGTATTTAAAAAGTGCTGACAACACCATTGCCTACCATTTTTTCCTCCTACCAGCTAAATGGTTGCTTTTGGATATCTGAAAAAAAATTCACGGCAGTAGTATATATAACGAAATTAAAAGGAAAACTATCACAGCTAAGTAGGCTTTACAAGTTTTGGAGTAATAGTCGTCCAACTTATAAAATGTATTTGGAAAAGTAAAAATGGTGTACGGGGACAACAGTTTTCGAACGGCAAAGCTAAATTTTGTCCCTTCGTTAGAGCAATCTTCGGTGCTTTCATTGTTTAAGAACGTTAGTAATGTTACATATTAATTTTGGTGAATGTAGCTCCCTTGTAGAACCCTCTATGCGCGAGTCAGGCTCGCGCTGGTATTGGCCGGCTTTTTTTTCAAGTAAGTGCCAATCTTCAAAATCAAATAAGAACACATCAAGAATACTGAAGAAGAAATATACAGACATACTGCAAGATAACATAAACGATCATCATATTCCTCCATTATCATAAATGAAAGAGCCAGCGAATAATAAAATTACTTTTACTACTATGTATTGCTACCCAATACTATGTACCGTTTGACTGCCCCACATAACACCGCAAACTCGGTACGATTATGTCTAGGTAGGTATTGTAATTGAAAGGATTTACCAGTGTTGCCTTGCTATCCAACCTACATGGATTTAAATACAAACTCATTTCATTAGAAACCTAGTACCCTGGGAATGGCAGGTTCCTATACTACCGAGATATATTAATTGCAACTAAACTGCGATCGACGAAAAGTTGAGCAATATTTTTTTCTGGAGAATTGAAAATTCTCAATGATGATGAATTCAATCATTGTTTGAAGTAGTCGGTTTGTTGTAACAAAAATTTACCTTATACATTTTCCTTGTAATATTTTGCCACATGTATCGAAGCTATATCGATACGTGGTCATATCACTATTCAAAGTATGTACATAATATTGATTACTGACTATATTAGGACTGTGTAAACGTAATATTCATGTTCTTAGAATTCCAATACATACATCGGTTATTGGAATTCCAATCACGTTAGCAACATAACAAAGCTGTTATATTTATCCAATATCAAAGTTTTAAACCCTAAAATAACATCACATATTATGTTTCTAATAATTTATTCATTAACTATGTTTGAAAATTCTCTTAATTCTACCTTTTTCAGATTATATCGGTATCGACTTTCAGTCTAACACCATGCAACTGAGTACTTTACTTTCCTCCATTATCATAAATGAAAGAGCCAGCGAATAATAAAATTACTTTTGTTTTCTTAATGTTGGCAAACTTTCTGCTGGATTTGTTGGAGCGGAGTCGGAGAAAGAAATTTTGACCACATATTGACCCTTATCACATATCGATTTAACCCTCACAAAACATATTCCTTATCTTTCTTCCCAAATTCATAATTACTTCCAGCCTTCACCATCTGACCGTCAAGTCAAAACTTGGCAGCTTAAGCCCAAATCTTGGCACGTTGACAAAGTCTATCGTACCTAGTAATATTAGAACGAGACCCCACCGCTAAAATCTGCATTCATTTTGTTTTTGATTAAACTTTTTTTAATGAAATATACTTGATAGAAGAACAGATTACAGCAGGGTTGCGTAGCAATATTTAGCAGCAGTTAGATTTACTTTTTAACCATTTTCCCAAAACGGATGAGGTTATCAAATTTATTTTTTATTTTTTTTGTCTTTTTCCTCATTACTTTTTACAAGGTGAACCAATTTATGATTCTTTTTTATTTGAAAGCTGGTACCTACTTGTCATGTGCCATTTAAATTACATCAAGGTCTGGTGAAGAACTTCGGAGATATACATCTGAACTCTTCAATAAAAGACGACAAATTACTAGGGATAGCTGCAATCGCATGTCTGTTTATTGTTTACACCATTTCATAACATAACATCACACTGGTACGCTCGAAGGGGTACGCCGATGTGAACAGTTCACCCTGGTATACTCTCATTCCACCGGTTTTGTTTAGTTTCATATTATTGGGTTAATCTATTCTGGCATCACTTTGGGCAGGATAGAACTGGTCCATTATGTACCACAGCTGAAAAGTGAAACATAAAAAAATACAACCGACTTGTGGTGTGCAAGTGTTCTTGATTTGTACTTATACCGACTTAAGAAATTGAAGTTATTTTTCACTTTTTAGGGTTTTTATTTGGAAGTCGGTTGTATTTTTTGTAAAAATGTTTTTTTTCCAACTTTGCCCTACACTACGCATTTCACCTATATCGCAGGTACGTATGCAACATCAGCCAGCTCTCAGTTGGCCGCGATTTCTGGGTAAACAAGGAAACTGGTAATAAATAGATTGGCATGGTGACCTATACTTTGGGGGCTAACCGGAGAGCTAGTAAACTTATTTTTACCCGACTGCCGAAGGAGAGTAATTGTTTGGTGTATGAAAATAGTAGGGTTTTAAGAGGTGATTTCAAAAATATATAAAACTTATATGTTTAAATGTAACAAATTCGAAAAAAAAAATACTAAAAGGTTATAAACAAAATAAGGTAATACAAAGAATCAAAAATCCGAGGATACATCTGGTTTAGGTCAGCCAGCTCGCGAATATATATATATCCTCCAACTACACAGCATGATTTTCTTCTTGTTTACGTCTTTTTAGTTCGCTTCTTAAGCAGTCGGGTTTTTTGATTTTTTGAATTAAACATTTTATTCCTATTTTCTACATCACTTTTTTTCAAATGACTTTGGATTCACTAGAAAAACTTTTATATCTGAACTTTTATACTTTTTTATCTATCTATCAAACATAAATTACAAATTGTTAATAAATGTAATTGCGGCTAGTTAAATCCAGGCAACCCTGAAGCAATTTATTCTACTATCATTCATAAAAATGAAATTTTATCAAAAACTATATACGTATGCAGGTTTTAGCAGTGGGATCTTAGACTATTCGAACAGGATTGAAATGTAAATGTAATGAAATGCAAATGTATTCAATTAATTGGGTGTTATAGGGAGCTATTGAGGGGTTCGACTTCCATTAATTGATTGCTATGTTGTTCTAGACTTGATACGGACCTAGTTCTTGGTTGCTGGAATGAAAATTTCGAGATGGTAAAAAATATAACGTACGCTATGCTTTTATATTCGAACGAAATAGTGAATATATATAGTTCAGAATTTCAAAACGTGTGTTCTATTAAAATCATGCTGAAAATCGAATGCAGTTGTGTTGGTTTTCGAAAACAAAGTTCCGATATCATATCAAAGTTTATTTAGAAATTTTCACAATTTAATGAAAGTAAGGAAAAAAAAACCTGGTGCTCTTGACATTCTAACAGCGATAACATGATGAAATTTTAAAATGTTTGGGATCTCGTGACATTTCGGTTTGGCATGTCAATCTCACAGCCCACACCTACACACACACACACGCACACACACATCATACACATACACTCACACACATCACACACACACACACACATATCACACATATTATTTTTATTTATTTTTTAAACTTTGCCCCGTACTAGGAATTTCTTCGTGTTTTTCCGTGCGGGAATTGCACCCGCGACACGCGGCGCTGCAGCTGATCGCTTAACCACTACGCCAACCGTGTTGTCAAAAAAATTGTTTCAATAGTACATATTTTTTTTTAATCCATAAACAATCACAAACGTTGACACAACATTATTTTCATGTAAACTTAATTTGCTGACGCCGAAAGAGCTGGTGTATGCTGTATCAGCACTTTTCATGCAAATTTCAAGAGTCAACAGGGGGAAATTGATTGATGTCGCAAACAAACACTGCTACTGTATAACAATAGAGAATGCCGTGTTGTTGAGTAAGCGATTGAGTAGTTAACTGAGTACAATAAAATAATAAAACTATACTTTTAGCACTAAAACTTTTGTTCTTTTTTGTGAAACTAAAATAGATTTTCTAAAAATTTATGTTTTTTTTTTATTTGTGTTTGAATTTGAATGGCGCTTTGCGAAAATGCGTGACGGCGGGCATCGAAGCCAAGATCTGGTTTTGAGCAGAATTTGAAATTAATACCTATTCAAAAACAAATATGTCATCGACATGCTAGAAGAACCTTAGCACGTCAATGACATAAATATCAGTTTTTATATACCTAATAATTTATTTAATTTTATGTTTGACTAAGAATTCAGCTACGGTAACACTATTCAACGTCCTCAAGTCCTTCATAAGGACATGCGGAGCAAGAAGAAATATGATTCATGACCTGCAGAGAGACGCTGCATAAACACTGAAGATCGGAACAATCCAACGACCTGAGGACCTGAATCTGAGAAGATTGTTTTATTGTACCTATTGACTATTCACATAACATGTTATATTAAAATTAACAATTCGAATGCCCCTTGTACAGATATTTCTTTTCATTTCAAAGGTGTTGCTCTAAAATCCAATTTCATACAGCTAAATGAATTTTGTAGTTTCCTGATACTCGTTAGTTACTGAAATCCACAACTCAATTCAACTTTAAACGTTCACTAAAGAACACCTTAGCCGATAGTTGCGTCTTTACTGAAATTCCAACCTTACTTTTCAGATGTTAGGGTTTATAATTATTTGTTTTGCAGATGAAATTGTAGTTTGACATTATTTTTATTCACACTGGCAATAAAAGTGAAGAGCTTAACGACAAACTTCGACTCTTCGGATCGGGGATTTAAAATCGGATAGCTTAAAGAACATCTTAACACGGTTAAATTAAATTCCAACATTTAGCTTAGTTTACCTGAGTTTTTTGCTGAGTCGTAGAGCATAGAATCTATGGGACGTGAGAAAAACTGTTATTGCTAGTTGGAGAAAGCGAAGCGATTGCTTTAGTTTTTATTTTCGTTTCTAGCATAGTGAATATAGCGTTGGAATTTCGTTGCGCAGGAGGGTTGACTAAGGATACTATGTCATTCAGCCTTCAGTCCACTGCTAGATATTGGACGGGTTTCCTCTATCTGGCAGAATCTTGATGCCCCGAAATTTATTTGGCATAACATACTTGGCATAATCTTCTTTAAACGAACATTTAAGCTTCGGCTTCACCGGCCAGCCTTAGCCGCGGCGGCGAGCGTTATTAAACCATCTGCGACTATAAGCTCGCGTGGGACCGCCGGAGACCCGCAGCGTCGGAGCCGTGACAGAAACCATGCCTGCTGCATACTCGCTTGCATGCTGCATGCTTCATGAAATCTATAGACAAGTCGACAGAGAAGTCGACAGGCAAGTCGACAGACAAGTCGACAGGCAAGTCGGTGGACAAGTCGATAGACAAGTCGGTAGACAAGTCGGTAGACAAGTCGGTAGACAAGTCGGTAGACAAGTCGGTAGACAAGTCGGTAGACAAGTCGGTAGACAAGTCGGTAGACAAGTCGGTAGACAAGTCGGTAGACAAGTCGGAAGACAAGTCGGTACACAAATCGGTAGACAATCCGGTAGACAATTCGGTAGACAAGTCTGTAGACAAGTCGGTCGACAAGTCGGAAGACAAGTCGGTAGACATGTCGGTAGACAAGTCGGAAGACAAGTCGGTAGGCAAGTCGGAAGACAAGTGGACAGACAAATCGTCCGGCAAGTCGTCACACAAGTCGCAGAAAAATCGGTATACAAGTCGGAAGACAAGTCGGTAGACTAGTCGGAAGACAAGTCGGTAGACAAGTCGGAAGACAAGTGGACAGACATGTCGACAGGTCACAGTCACTTTTAAAGTCCAGACAAAATCTTAGTTAGATCATGTGAAGACCATGTATACTGATGTCTGAAATGATCTTTTGAGGAAAGAACCAGCCAGATTGAGTGGACCTGTCCAATCGGTGCACGCATTTGTCAATAACCGAGCAGCTCAACTCAGAATTTAAGGAGCTCAACGATTCGACGAACAATACCAAAGGAAGGACATTCGGGTAGGCCGCATAAACTACTCAAACTGCCAGACCATTATTAAAAACTAAGCCAAATTAAAATTAAAAACAAATAAAAAGTAAATATTCTCGAAAATTCACGGTGCAACATATAAAAATTCAAAATTAATTGGAGCAGCTCAATCCCAAGCTTTTTTGTCCACAACGTAATCTTTAATGGTATAAAACGCTGTCTGGCACAACTTACGTTTAATGAATGATTTGAATTTATTAAGACTTAGATCTTGTACGTGGCTTTGAAGCTTATTATAAAAGGTACACATTGACATCTAAACGAGCCACCTATTTGTGTATAAGTTTTGAATGAATGACAAATGAGTGTATGCCAAACGATTTTCTGTGAAATGAAGTTTATGCTATCCGTTGTTATTATAATATTATAATGTAATATTATGACATAAAAAGTTCTGCTATAAAAATAGACCCATATTGGACCTCCCGAAGTATTGCCACATCGACAAACCCTGTGGTTTTCGCGGATTCAATTGTTCCAACTTGTGGGAGGCCTTCCAAAGTTGTGTTTTCGTGTTCCGTTTCGTCATCAATATCGATTTAGTTGGTTTAATTAGAATGTTTATCAGGTCCTTGTTAAATAACATAGAATTTTATGTTATAGGTACAACTACCTCATTATAATATATTAATTTAGTTTTTAACCGAATTTCCAAAAAGAAGGAGGTTCTATGTTCGACTTTGTTTGTTTTTTTTTTTATGTTCTCCGATTTGTCCCTCGATTGTGGACCGATTTTGAATTTATTTTTGTTTGAAAGAGTATACTCCCAAGTTGGTCCCATGTATATTTGGTAAAGATCTGATAAAGAACTTCGGCGATATAATGTACAACAGAACTATTCAATAAAATGAAAGCAAATCTCTCGGGATTGCTGCAATAACATGTATGTTTAATTTTCACACCATTTCATAACATAACATCACGCCAGCACGCTCTAAAGGAGTACGCAGATGTGTACAGTTCACCTTGGTAAACTCTCATTTCACCGGTTATGTTCAAGTTTCATGATATTCGGGTAATCTATTCTGACATTAGGTACCTTACTGTAGAACTTGCCTATTAGGTAACACAATTAAAAACACAAATAAAAAACTTTTTTACAGAAAAATACAACCGACTTCCAAATAGAAACACTACAAAGTGAAAAAAAACTAATTTTTCGAAAGTCGGTATCAAAAACAAAGTAAAGAAAACAGGAACACCGACTGCCGAAAAATAAGTTATTTTTCACTTTGTAGTATTTTTGGTCAGTCGGTTGTATTTTTATGAAAAAAAGTTTTGTGTTATGTAATAGGTACCTCATGATACGTACTTTAAAACGAAAGTTTTGATGTTCACACAAACATTTTGATGTTCACCTATTTACAAACACACTATACACACTACAGGTACACTTCTGTTCAACCCTTCGGGGCATATAGGCGAGATATTATGTGTTATTATAAATGACAGAGTAACTAGAGGTAACAGTCATTACGCCGTCAGAACTCGCAAAATGTTCATACTTCAAATGTAATTAAATAACCTACCTATAAGCTGTTACCGTGGCAACGGAACTGCTCTTTTGAAAAAAGCTGGGGTGCCAGTAGCAGCGGGCGAATGTGGCTACTACATGGTTGATATAACCCTTCGCTTCGTCATAGTTTAGTTCTAGGAACTTTAAACTTTCTCTGCTCGCTTACAACTACCACATACTGTAATCCTGAATCTGATTTTTTATTATAAACTATTTGTGTCTTATCAGTGTACTCGTACCAACCACAGATATAAATCTAACTAGATAACGCGATTGTATGTACTTCGTGTGTCAAACAGCGGAGTTAACTTACGATCAATGATCATGATCGTAATTTGAGCTTTTCATTTCGCATTATCAGCACCGAAAATCTGAAATAGTTATCAGAAATAGTTGGCCGAGGCATTGGAAATGTTTTGGAACGAAGTTCCTTATCGCGCGTTGCGAAAGGGGGCTAGACGGAAAAAATTAAGACCAAAAGTTGTAACGACACTTTTTGCTATAGTTGTAATCCGTGCGGCGTGCGCATTTTTCTCTGTCTGTCTCTCTCTCTCTCTCTCTCATAGAAAGCAAGCCAGTTTTTTTCGTTTCGTCTTTCTATTTCGCATTGAACAGTGTGGTGTCGCGACGATTATTTTTGGAACGAAGTTATATATATATATCAATATAAAATAAATAAATAAAATAAAAATAAAAAAGCCTTTTTATTGCCAGTAAATTTACATTTCTTAAAATCTATGTATGTGTTAGTTTTAATGAGTTTATACTATGTTATTTATTTTCTCTTATTTAATATAAATTTATGTGTATCCTATGTCTTATATCATAGTATTTATAGTTACTTAATTTGTATTTAATCTACCGGAACCCCAAAACGAGTGAAGGCCTCCTCCAGTGAAAATAATTCTTCAATATCATAATCGCTTGCCGCTTCTGTTGGTGCATAAACTTGTACGATGGATATCTTATGACCTTGTATATGTATATTTGGTGTTGCAACTCGCTCTGTTATTCTGTTGAAACTTATTATATGGTTTTTGAGGGACATATTTATTATAAAACCGACCCCATATTTGCCAGGAGTTTGTCCTGTAGCACATTATAAAGTTTTCATATTCTTCTATTTTGTTTCCATGTCTTCTCATTTCCGATATTCCAATGATATCGTATTTTATATTTCTTATACATACATACATACATAAATTCACGCCTTTTTCCCATGGGGGTAGGCCGAAACTACAGAATGCCACCTGCAACGATCCTTACATACTTCTTTTGCTTCACTCACATTCATGCATCTAGTCATACACACACGCCAGTTATGAGTACTGCGCACCTGGCCTTTTTGAAGAACATCACCTATAAGGTCTATGTATGTCTTTCTAGAGCGTCCCCTCCCGGCGTTTCCATTCACGTCTGCCTTGTAAATACATTTCGTTAGTCGCCTTTCATTCATCCTCTCAACATGGCCAAACCATCTTAACATACTCTTTTCAATTTTAGTCACTACATATTCTTTTAAACTACAACGTTGTCTTATTACCTCATTCCTCAACCTATCATTTAAAGTTACCCCACACATACTTCGCAAGGAGCGCATTTCTACTGCATTAATCCTATTTTCATGTCTTTTTTGCCATACCCACCCTTCACTTCCATACATAAGTGTAGGCACCAGCTCGCTGTTGTGAACGGCGAGTCGAGCTTCTGGAGACATCGATTTGCTATATTTCTTATAGCCTCTTCAAATTCAAGCAAGCGATCATATGATGAAAGAGTCCGGACGTTGTATGTTGCAATCGTTAGTTTATTTTTATCTAGGGTATTTTTGTCCTCTGTTGGTGCATTCATTGGAGGGTCGTATTCTTCCACGGTGACCAACCGGGTTGGAAGATTTTTTATAATATATTTTTGTTTGTTTTTTGTTCAATTTTGGCATCTGTGTGGTAGGAGGGGCTTAGTTGCTGTATATTCTCGCTGTTACGTTCTTGGCTATATATTAAAAATATATATATATATAGATATAATAAAAAATAATAACAATAATGAATCCTGACAGTATTTCTGCACTAGTTCCGGATATTGCTGATGGTTGCTATTGAAGTAGAGATTTTATACAGACAATGATATATATATATATATCATATATTTATGTCATGTCAAGGCAAGACAGTAGAAGTATGATTGATTTTGTAATTGTAGATGAAAGATTGAAGAGCAAAGTTGCAGATACAAGAGCCTATCGGGGTGCTAATGTAGGGATTGATCACTATCTAGTTATGTGTCGGGTGGCTGGTCTGTTCAAGCATTGGCGTCATCGAGTTCAAGTTCCTGTGACCGCGTTAGAAAGAATAAAAGTAGAAAGATTACAAGAACACAGAAAACAGAAGACGGATAAGGTATTTGATGATATTAATGATTTCAGTTTAGAGGATGTGTGGGAAATAGTGAAAAGTAGTATGGTGAACGTAGCCGCAAAGTTATTTAACCATTAATGTACACACACATAATAAAGAGACAAGAAGAAGAAGGAACAGAAAATAGGTACAAAGGTACGCTTATTTCAAAGAAATCTCTTCCAGCATACCTGCGAGAGGAGAGTTAAAAATAAAATATGTAGATACCGATACCGTTATGTGGTATAGCGAAGAGGAAACGTGGTAGTAGAACGAATGATACTTGGGTAGATGATGAAGTAAAAGATGTGGAGAAGAAGAAGAAAGAGGCTTGGCTTAATGTGTTAGCATTTAAGGCCCAAAATAGAATTAATCAGGCAACAAACGTGACTGATGAGATTGTAAAAGCACTGAGTGGTATGAAGATTGGTAAAGCTGCAGGGTATGACAGAGTATCTGTTGAAATGCTGAAAGGGCGGTGGCGGGGTGGTAGTAGGGCTGTTGTGCCGGATCTTTAATATGTGTTGGATATGTGTCTATATATATATATATATTTATATTTATATTTTTAATATATAGCCAAGAACGTAACAGCGAGAATATACAGCAACTAAGCCCCTCCTACCACACAGATGCCACAATTGAACAAAAAAACAAACAAAAATATATTATAAAAAATCTTCCATCCCGGTTGGTCACCGTGGAAGAATACGACCCTCCAATGAATGCACCAACAGAGGAAAAAAATACCCTAGATAAAAATAAACTAACGATTGCAACATACAACGTCCGGACTCTTTCATCATTATGATCGCTTGCTTGAATTTGAAGAGGCTATAAGAAATATAGCAAATCGATGTCTCCAGAAGCTCGACTCGCCGTTCACAACAGCGAGCTGGTGCCTACACTTATGTATGGAAGTGAAGGGTGGGTATGGCAAAAAAGACATGAAAATAGGATTAATGCAGTAGAAATGCGCTGCTTGCGAAGTATGTGTGGGGTAACTTTAAATGATAGGTTGAGGAATGAGGTAATAAGACAACGTTGTGGTTTAAAAGAAGATGTATTGACTAAAATTGAAAAGAGTATGTTAAGATGGTTTGGCCATGTTGAGAGGATGAATGAAAGGCGACTAACGAAATGTATTTACAAGGCAGACGTGAATGGAAACGCCGGGAGGGGACGCTCTAGAAAGACATACATAGACCTTATAGGTGATGTTCTTCAAAAAGGCCAGGTGCGCAGTACTCATAACCGGCGTGTGTGTATGACTAGATGCATGAATGTGAGTGAAGCAAAAGAAGTATGTAAGGAAGCAGGTGGCGTTCTGTAGTTTCGGTCTACCCCCATGGGAAAAAGGCGTGAGTTTATGTATGTATGTATATATGTCATGTATAGTATATCATATATATTGATATATATATATATATAACTTAACTTAAAAAACTTCGTTCTATCCGTGTGTCCCTTGACACCTCTCAAGTTTTTTTTTCTTTCATTGTTAAGTAAATTTGTTTTTAAATTGTGTGTGAAAAAGTGGCACGCTTGGTTTTCATACAGACTAGCTTTTGCCCGCGGCTTCGCACGCGTAGACTACATGCTTCTCCTAACCATATTTTAACAAAAACCTTTTAAACTAACAAAACTAAGCTACAAAACCAATGAAGAAAAGAAACTGTCAAAAGCTCAAAATTCCGGTTTCGCATACAACTTTCAACGACGTCGGTCCTGTAGCGAGTGCCCGCTTCAGGGCTCTGCACTCATACTGGTGCCCCCTCGCCCCTTGCACCTTTGTTGCACCTCTCACTCCGCGTTGCAGCCGTGTGGATGGAACGTATACCTAATCCCCGCCACGTGTCTTGACCCTTGGCTACCATACCGAAAGTATGACAATCAGGCCAGGGCTCAAGTTACCTGCCTGTCTGTCTGTGATTATTGATTATTATTATATTATTTCTTTAATTATTGTTATCATGTAGTGTAGTGGTAGGTACCTAATTCTGTTATATTAATAAAGAGGATGAGTGCGCCTTATTAGTAGGTATTGCAATAATTTCATCTATCTAGCCTAACTGTAGTTTACCTACTGGAAATCAGTAGGCAGGGTGCTTGTAGGCTATGCGTTGCATTGGTAGGTAGGTACCTTTCTTAGAGCTCACCTACACCACTAAAGGAACCTACGTGCCAAGTTTCATGATTGTAGCTTCAGCCGTTTGGGCTGTGCGTTGATAGTCAGTAAGGCAGTCAGTCACTGTCTTATTTTATTTAGCTATACGTTTAGTTATGGATTATGGCTTGATAGCATCTTCGCTCGTCTGGGCCGCTGTGCCTTTAGCGTTTCCTTCCCACACACTTCACAATAGCTCCATTTGGGAGCTAGGATGTGTTTGCACATATGACACCTCTCTAGTTCTCCCAGGAGCTCGTCATATGACTGACTACATAGCCTACATTTATCTGAAAAAACAAATAAACCGTTAAGAATTGCCGTACTTACGATAATAGTAATACCGAAAGAAAAACAAATAGGTTCTTATGACGTCCAAGCAGAGTTTCTTGTTGAATGTGGTCAATTTAGCATCTTGTACTTATATAACTTGATCATTTAGGTAACTGCTTTATAAAATTATAGGTATTTACCTAACTATAATAAGTTTATACCTAACTATCACAACATTTTTAAAGAGAAACCTAAATCTTACCAGTTACTCTTAAACCGTACTTCCCGCAAGACGGGCAAAATTTGGCTTTTTTAGAATCAAATATGTGTCTTCAGGCTGCAACATCATTAATAAATGAATATAAAAAAAAAAAAAAATGTAGTCGGTAGTTTGAATATTAATGTAATGTATCAAATATATTAATGGTATGTACATATACATAACTAAATAACAGTATTATTTATTACTTACAATTTTTTGCATGTTCCTAATCATGTCAATATTTATGTAGGTTCACTGCATACTCCGTTATAATACGTCCTTGTGGCGTAATCATTGCCGATTAACTGAAGCAGTCACAATTATCATCGCATCTAAGAGGGATGTATCCGCAATGCAATGCATCTAACTGATAGTATGGTAGCCAGACCTCACGTTAGGTGCCGCGGATTATATCTAGGTACACTTATTTCCTATCACTGATTCATTTATTATGTAGTTAGAAATTAATTACCTACCTACAGAAGTAATTATTAGGTACTACATTCTTTACAGAATACCTATTTTTATTTTGCTACACTGCTGACCCCTAATGCAACAGCTTAAAAGAAATTAAAACGAAATAAACTGCAAATTATTTTAATACAATTGTTACACGTAAATGTTTAACATTGATAAGTTAGCTTAGATAATAGGTCTATCCCTATCCCGTCTCTATTTAATTCCTATATTTATGCGTTGAGCCCTTTTATAGTTACCAACAGACTTTAAAGACTTGAAAGTATTTTTAATATTTTTTCCTTTGCAAAAGAAGAACTTTTGTACAAAACATTTCATCCCCCATGATCCGCTCCCCAAGGACGGAATTTCCAAAAAAACCTTAAGTTGCGTTAGATTTTAATCTTAACCCCAAATCCAAAATTCGAAGGTCCTAACTTAAAACTGACCGACTTTCATACAAACTTTCATGCCCTATTTTAACCCTATTAGGGATGGAATTCACAAAAATCCTTTCTTAGTGGATGCCTGGACAGTATAAAGTAACTGTGTTCAAAATTTCAAGTCTCTAGACGATTTTATTATTCCCATGACTTCATCCCCCTTTTCATCCTCATGGGGGTGGAATCTTGAAAATCGCTGAGACACATGTAAATTATTTTTTAATCTTCAACCTAAACCCGAAATATGAAGATCCTGGCTTTAAAACTGACGGATTTTCATACAAACTTTCATCCCCTATTTAACCCGCCTAGGGGTGGAATTCACAAAAATCCTTTCTTAATGGATGCCTGCACAGTTTAAAGTATCTATGTGCAAAATTTCAAGTCTCTAGATGATTTCATTATTCCCATGACTTCATCCCCCTTTTCACCCTCATGGGGGTGGATTTTCAAAATCGCTGAGACAGGTGTAAATTATTTTTTAATTTACAGCCTAAATCCAAAATATGAAGATTCTAGCTTTAAAACTGACGGATTTTCATACAAACTTTCATCCCCTATTTAACGCCCTTCGGGGTGGAATTTCCAAAAATCCTTTCTTAGTGCTCACCTACACTACCAAAGGAACTTACGTGCCAAGTTTCATGATTGAAGCTTCAGCCGTTTGGGCTGTGCGTTGATGGTCAGTGAGTGAGTCAGTCAGTCAGTCACTTTCTTCTTTTATATGTTTAGACTAATTCTGTTATTATATTAATAAAGAGGATGAGTGCGCCTTATTAGTAGGTATTGCAATAATTTCATCTATCTAGCCTAACTGTAGTTTACCTACTGGAAATCAGTAGGCAGGGTGCTTGTAGGCTATGCGTTGCATTGGTAGGTAGGTACCTTTCTTAGAGCTCACCTACACCACTAAAGGAACCTACGTGCCAAGTTTCATGATTGTAGCTTCAGCCGTTTGGGCTGTGCGTTGATAGTCAGTAAGGCAGTCAGTCACTGTCTTATTTTATTTAGCTATACGTTTAGTTATGGATTATGGCTTGATAGCATCTTCGCTCGTCTGGGCCGCTGTGCCTTTAGCGTTTCCTTCCCACACACTTCACAATAGCTCCATTTGGGAGCTAGGATGTGTTTGCACATATGACACCTCTCTAGTTCTCCCAGGAGCTCGTCATATGACTGACTACATAGCCTACATTTATCTGAAAAAACAAATAAACCGTTAAGAATTGCCGTACTTACGATAATAGTAATACCGAAAGAAAAACAAATAGGTTCTTATGACGTCCAAGCAGAGTTTCTTGTTGAATGTGGTCAATTTAGCATCTTGTACTTATATAACTTGATCATTTAGGTAACTGCTTTATAAAATTATAGGTATTTACCTAACTATAATAAGTTTATACCTAACTATCACAACATTTTTAAAGAGAAACCTAAATCTTACCAGTTACTCTTAAACCGTACTTCCCGCAAGACGGGCAAAATTTGGCTTTTTTAGAATCAAATATGTGTCTTCAGGCTGCAACATCATTAATAAATGAATATAAAAAAAAAAAAAAATGTAGTCGGTAGTTTGAATATTAATGTAATGTATCAAATATATTAATGGTATGTACATATACATAACTAAATAACAGTATTATTTATTACTTACAATTTTTTGCATGTTCCTAATCATGTCAATATTTATGTAGGTTCACTGCATACTCCGTTATAATACGTCCTTGTGGCGTAATCATTGCCGATTAACTGAAGCAGTCACAATTATCATCGCATCTAAGAGGGATGTATCCGCAATGCAATGCATCTAACTGATAGTATGGTAGCCAGACCTCACGTTAGGTGCCGCGGATTATATCTAGGTACACTTATTTCCTATCACTGATTCATTTATTATGTAGTTAGAAATTAATTACCTACCTACAGAAGTAATTATTAGGTACTACATTCTTTACAGAATACCTATTTTTATTTTGCTACACTGCTGACCCCTAATGCAACAGCTTAAAAGAAATTAAAACGAAATAAACTGCAAATTATTTTAATACAATTGTTACACGTAAATGTTTAACATTGATAAGTTAGCTTAGATAATAGGTCTATCCCTATCCCGTCTCTATTTAATTCCTATATTTATGCGTTGAGCCCTTTTATAGTTACCAACAGACTTTAAAGACTTGAAAGTATTTTTAATATTTTTTCCTTTGCAAAAGAAGAACTTTTGTACAAAACATTTCATCCCCCATGATCCGCTCCCCAAGGACGGAATTTCCAAAAAAACCTTAAGTTGCGTTAGATTTTAATCTTAACCCCAAATCCAAAATTCGAAGGTCCTAACTTAAAACTGACCGACTTTCATACAAACTTTCATGCCCTATTTTAACCCTATTAGGGATGGAATTCACAAAAATCCTTTCTTAGTGGATGCCTGGACAGTATAAAGTAACTGTGTTCAAAATTTCAAGTCTCTAGACGATTTTATTATTCCCATGACTTCATCCCCCTTTTCATCCTCATGGGGGTGGAATCTTGAAAATCGCTGAGACACATGTAAATTATTTTTTAATCTTCAACCTAAACCCGAAATATGAAGATCCTGGCTTTAAAACTGACGGATTTTCATACAAACTTTCATCCCCTATTTAACCCGCCTAGGGGTGGAATTCACAAAAATCCTTTCTTAATGGATGCCTGCACAGTTTAAAGTATCTATGTGCAAAATTTCAAGTCTCTAGATGATTTCATTATTCCCATGACTTCATCCCCCTTTTCACCCTCATGGGGGTGGATTTTCAAAATCGCTGAGACAGGTGTAAATTATTTTTTAATTTACAGCCTAAATCCAAAATATGAAGATTCTAGCTTTAAAACTGACGGATTTTCATACAAACTTTCATCCCCTATTTAACGCCCTTCGGGGTGGAATTTCCAAAAATCCTTTCTTAGTGCTCACCTACACTACCAAAGGAACTTACGTGCCAAGTTTCATGATTGAAGCTTCAGCCGTTTGGGCTGTGCGTTGATGGTCAGTGAGTGAGTCAGTCAGTCAGTCACTTTCTTCTTTTATATGTTTAGACTAATTCTGTTATTATATTAATAAAGAGGATGAGTGCGCCTTATTAGTAGGTATTGCAATAATTTCATCTATCTAGCCTAACTGTAGTTTACCTACTGGAAATCAGTAGGCAGGGTGCTTGTAGGCTATGCGTTGCATTGGTAGGTAGGTACCTTTCTTAGAGCTCACCTACACCACTAAAGGAACCTACGTGCCAAGTTTCATGATTGTAGCTTCAGCCGTTTGGGCTGTGCGTTGATAGTCAGTAAGGCAGTCAGTCACTGTCTTATTTTATTTAGCTATACGTTTAGTTATGGATTATGGCTTGATAGCATCTTCGCTCGTCTGGGCCGCTGTGCCTTTAGCGTTTCCTTCCCACACACTTCACAATAGCTCCATTTGGGAGCTAGGATGTGTTTGCACATATGACACCTCTCTAGTTCTCCCAGGAGCTCGTCATATGACTGACTACATAGCCTACATTTATCTGAAAAAACAAATAAACCGTTAAGAATTGCCGTACTTACGATAATAGTAATACCGAAAGAAAAACAAATAGGTTCTTATGACGTCCAAGCAGAGTTTCTTGTTGAATGTGGTCAATTTAGCATCTTGTACTTATATAACTTGATCATTTAGGTAACTGCTTTATAAAATTATAGGTATTTACCTAACTATAATAAGTTTATACCTAACTATCACAACATTTTTAAAGAGAAACCTAAATCTTACCAGTTACTCTTAAACCGTACTTCCCGCAAGACGGGCAAAATTTGGCTTTTTTAGAATCAAATATGTGTCTTCAGGCTGCAACATCATTAATAAATGATTATAAAAAAAAAAAAAAATGTAGTCGGTAGTTTGAATATTAATGTAATGTATCAAATATATTAATGGTATGTACATATACATAACTAAATAACAGTATTATTTATTACTTACAATTTTTTGCATGTTCCTAATCATGTCAATATTTATGTAGGTTCACTGCATACTCCGTTATAATACGTCCTTGTGGCGTAATCATTGCCGATTAACTGAAGCAGTCACAATTATCATCGCATCTAAGAGGGATGTATCCGCAATGCAATGCATCTAACTGATAGTATGGTAGCCAGACCTCACGTTAGGTGCCGCGGATTATATCTAGGTACACTTATTTCCTATCACTGATTCATTTATTATGTAGTTAGAAATTAATTACCTACCTACAGAAGTAATTATTAGGTACTACATTCTTTACAGAATACCTATTTTTATTTTGCTACACTGCTGACCCCTAATGCAACAGCTTAAAAGAAATTAAAACGAAATAAACTGCAAATTATTTTAATACAATTGTTACACGTAAATGTTTAACATTGATAAGTTAGCTTAGATAATAGGTCTATCCCTATCCCGTCTCTATTTAATTCCTATATTTATGCGTTGAGCCCTTTTATAGTTACCAACAGACTTTAAAGACTTGAAAGTATTTTTAATATTTTTTCCTTTGCAAAAGAAGAACTTTTGTACAAAACATTTCATCCCCCATGATCCGCTCCCCAAGGACGGAATTTCCAAAAAAACCTTAAGTTGCGTTAGATTTTAATCTTAACCCCAAATCCAAAATTCGAAGGTCCTAACTTAAAACTGACCGACTTTCATACAAACTTTCATGCCCTATTTTAACCCTATTAGGGATGGAATTCACAAAAATCCTTTCTTAGTGGATGCCTGGACAGTATAAAGTAACTGTGTTCAAAATTTCAAGTCTCTAGACGATTTTATTATTCCCATGACTTCATCCCCCTTTTCATCCTCATGGGGGTGGAATCTTGAAAATCGCTGAGACACATGTAAATTATTTTTTAATCTTCAACCTAAACCCGAAATATGAAGATCCTGGCTTTAAAACTGACGGATTTTCATACAAACTTTCATCCCCTATTTAACCTGCCTAGGGGTGGAATTCACAAAAATCCTTTCTTAATGGATGCCTGCACAGTTTAAAGTATCTATGTGCAAAATTTCAAGTCTCTAGATGATTTCATTATTCCCATGACTTCATCCCCCTTTTCACCCTCATGGGGGTGGATTTTCAAAATCGCTGAGACAGGTGTAAATTATTTTTTAATTTACAGCCTAAATCCAAAATATGAAGATTCTAGCTTTAAAACTGACGGATTTTCATACAAACTTTCATCCCCTATTTAACGCCCTTCGGGGTGGAATTTCCAAAAATCCTTTCTTAGTGCTCACCTACACTACCAAAGGAACTTACGTGCCAAGTTTCATAATTGAAGCTTCAGCCGTTTGGGCTGTGCGTTGATGGTCAGTGAGTGAGTCAGTCAGTCAGTCACTTTCTTCTCAGTGGCGGTAGCTTCATATAAGCCCAAAAGCCCGGCTTGCCTTACTAAAATGCTCGATAGAGAATCAATATCAAACCTGAACTATTTAAAAGTTCGCGCGCTTAATTCTTATCAAAATAACACAAAGTATCTACCTATGCCACACTACTTCACATAGCGATTGGTCGCGCGCAGAGTTTCGCATTTGCAGTTGTAGCATCTACATATAGCTATCTCGCTTACACGCACCGGCTTTTACCGGGCTTTCAAATACTACATCTGTCTCTTTCGCACTTATAGCGATGTGCCGTATAACGAGTTAGAAACTTGTGCGTCTTTGTAGACGATCAGTTTGAAGATTTAAGCAGGGCTTGCAAGTGAAGTTGCACGCATATGCGTGACCTTGTCACCTTGCCAACTCTGCAGTGTTGCCGTTTTAGCGACGTTGTGAGATCTTGGAGATTTTTAACGAGTTTGGTGACTTTTTTTAAGATTTAGCAACAATAAAAACTAGCGACTTTTGAAAATAACGAATATAAATATTCAAGCAATATCTTAAAAATAAAAAATTGCGGCATCTAGCTAGATTTTTCATATAACTGGCGACTTTTTTTTGCCAAATGACAACACTGCAACGACCCGAG
This sequence comes from Orthosia cruda, assembly GCA_964057195.1. Classification (NCBI taxonomy): domain Eukaryota; kingdom Metazoa; phylum Arthropoda; class Insecta; order Lepidoptera; family Noctuidae; genus Orthosia; species Orthosia cruda. Next base: position 7,874,386 of record OZ059832.1, on the reverse strand, counting down.
TGCAACTCACTTCAGTTCATATCTCTTAGTACACGGTTACCAACTTAGGGATTTTGTCCCTAAATTTAGGGACTAGAAGTGTTAAAAGGGAAATTTTTGGGGACTGGAATATTTTGGGGATTTTTTTAGGGATTTCGAACAAAACTTACCAAATCGAAAACAAAGCGTGTGTTTTCTGTTTTGTGCGTAGAAAGGAACGCACGATATGTAATTCATATCCCCTAAAAAGGTACATAGTATCATGATGGTACGATTTTCCTTATAAATCGGGATTATGGATCGTGAGTAAAACTTAATCATACTGTGGACACGATCAAGAACTTCATCGTACATATGTATGACTTCAAAAATGAGACGTCAAATAAAAAGGAGCAACAGGATGATGATGTGGTTCTAGAAATAATTAACAAGTTTGCATAGTTGTATTTTTCTTTTTTTTTTATCAACTTTTTATGTAACGTTATATTTACCTACGAAATAATTTAGGTACTAAATAAGTATGTAGGTATAACACATATAAAATTCTATTTAGGGATTTTTAGGGAAATTTGGAAAAAAAATGGGGAATATTTTTGTTTATGGTTGGTAACACTGTCTTAGTAGTCTGTGCTTCAGTTTTTTGCTTTTATTTGCTTGAGTGGGAAAAGTTTTAGAGTTTTATGTGTTTTCTTAGATTTTCTCAGTGATACAATTGTTTTGGTGACTTACCTACAACAATGGAGGTAATTGTACCTTGTGAGGATTTAAAATGCGTTCAAGTTTTGATTGGCGAAGATAAGGTAAAATCTTTAAACTTTGCTCAAAAAAACAGTTAATTTCTTTAACATTTTCCTACAGAGGAATTAGATTCATTATTTGACATTTATGCAAACTATTTCGACAAACAAACATTAAAAAGCCAATTGATTTTCTTGTATTCTAGTCCTGATCTGAAAGATCGTAATGTTTTCGAATTAATTGATTTCATTCATGAGAATAACCTCGAAGATGCCTTTCCCGAGCTGTTAAAGTTAGCGTATCTTGTTGTAACTATTCCGGCTACCAGTTCTTCCGCGGAACGTGCTTTTTCGTCTCTTAAACGTATCCATACCTATCTGAGAAATACACAAGGTCAAGAGCGTCTTTCCGAATTATCAATGATAGCTATTGAAAAACAGTTGTTGGTAGAATTAAAACGATCACCAACATTTTACTCTGATGTAATTAAATCATTTCTTAAGAAAGATAGACGATTCCAATTAGAATATAAATAATTTATTTAAATTCCTTATTACATTTTATCTAGCTATTTTTTAACTTTCGGTTTTGTTTTTTTTTTCGTCTGTAACCTGTTAGTCCTGTTACGAAGCAAGCAACTACTTACCATTACTTTGTTCCCTCAAGCAATGAAGCAAACCAAACGGCTTTTTTTAAAGCCACCGGAGGTATGCAATTGCTGATATGTTTATTATATTCAATCTAGCACTAGAATGCCTTCAGTGTGCTTTGGTTACCTCATTCACCGCACGACAAGCAAGAGTGAAATTGAAGAAAGAAGAGGAAAGAAGAAGATGGATGAATTCACTTTTAATTTATTATACTTAACCAGTAGTTTATGAGAAAATTGCGATGATACATACGTAGGTACCTACATACTCAGTCGAAAAGTGTTTTTTTTTTATATTTTTTTTAAATCGTTTTAAATTTTAGTGGGCTTGCCTTATTTTGAAACCCTAGGCACGCCACTGTTTCTTCTTTTATATGTTTAGATAGTGGGACTTGCGCTATCTAGTTAGATTTACTTCTGTGGTACCAACCCCCTAAACTTATGACTTGTAGGTCGTATGTTCAAGTCCAAGCAACCTCTTTTTTTTATTAACTTACTAGCTTCTAACAGCGACTTCGCCCGCGTGAAAATCGAGAATTATCCCAAGGGTACATATTCTGGGATAAAAATATATTTTATGCTATGCCAAACCTTAATCTATCTCTGTGCCAAATTTCTTCCAGATCTGTTCAGCCGTTCTGGCGTGATTGAGTAACAAGCATGCATACATCCAAACTTTCACATTTATAATATCAGTAAGATTTGTGTCATATGAGTATACCAAACCCCTATAGTTATGATGCAGGTCATATGTTCAAGCGCTATAATTATAAACTTATCACCTACCACTAGTTGTCTCTGCATCACCCAATGCTCGACTGGAAGAAAATGCATAAGGCATTAAGTCCGCCCCTGTACGTTTGTGTGCATGAAGTATTAAATAAATAAATTACTCATTATTGATAGGCTTATATTGATATTCATATTTGATCTCTAAGCTCTCAGTATAGGGCAGATGGACCCCTTTTCCGCACTTCGGCTCGTTCGTCCGTTGTGCGTGCAGGCCCCCTCTCTATGCAAAAGAATGGGCCGCAATCCAGCACGCGGGCCCAGTGCGGGTTGATGTATGTCACATGTTTTCGAATTTTTGGTTTTAAGACATGCCGGTTTTCTCACGAGGTTTTCCTTCACCGTTTCGAGAGCAGAGGTCCACCAATAACCTACAACTTGTAAGTCGCGGCCATTACCACTGAGCCACCACTGTTCTTCTCTCTCCTAATGGTAAAAAATAATGTGGTCGACGATGAAGCACGGTTGCCTATTCACTCTTGACTTGAGGTATAGGTACCTCTCAGTAGCTGATTTTAGAATGAGAATCTCGTCCAAACGGCTAGTCGTTCATTATTATTATTTATAATCAGACCATTTTCTTAATAATTTGATCTATGAACATTTTGAGTTTTATTCGTAAAACATAGTCTAATTAATTTGACTAAAACTACAGTCACACTAAAATCATCGGGTGTATTTTAATGAAATTTTACCATCTCCAAGATAATTTAAATATCTACATTTTGATTTAAGGCTTTTGTAAAAAGTCATAGAACAATAAGGAAAGTAATAAAAACTACTCATCGAATTTTGGGTCACGCACCCGCGAATCGAGTGCGCATTTGTTCCCTCAAGGTCGTTGGCGACTGTCACAGATATAATAAATCTTACTAGATAACGCAAGTCCCTCCATCTGTATGAAAACCAAGCGTGCCACTTTTTCACACACAAATTAAAAACAAATTTACTTACCAATGAAAGAAAAAATTGCTAATGCCTCGGCCTACTTTTTCTATACAGTTTTTACAGCTCAATATGACATAATTAGGCATTTTTCTAGAATTCGGTGGATTTCCGGTGCCGATAATGATAAATGAAAAGCTCAAATACGATCATTGATCGTTATTTTACTCCGTTTTTTTACAAGCGAAGTACAAACAGTCGCGTTATCTAGTTAGATTTATATCTATGGCGACTGTCTTCCTTATAAATATTCCTAGATTATGGCTCTCAGGATACACAGATGCTGATGACAGATGGTGTGTGCATCAATATAGGTTGATTTTGCTTCGCAATCAGCATTTAGAAGATCCTTTTCCATACATAAGACATACGTAGTTGATATTTAAAAAGTTCCCTCAAACCTATTTATTTTCAAGTAGAAACAAAGGGTTCAGGATTGTGTAATCTAAAATACCTAAACATCACGTAAACCTGAATTTAGGTACATCGATACTACTTACCATTCCGTTCAACCAGTAAGGGAAGACAAGCGTAATAGATACGATTTATCGTCTACACGCACGAAAAGTAAAAGTAAATACGCTTCATGGATACTAGGGCCAATAAATATAAAAGAAAACGAAATTCTTTCTACGTTTTATTTCTAATACTTTTATTGAATCTAAACGTGCCCTAAGTATATGCAATCTAAACATACTTCGTCAGTTTCTTTTTCAAACTGATTCTTATTGAGGTTCATAATGCTTCTTCTTGTGAAAACTGTTTTTTGATTTTAATATAATATACAGGCTCGCGTTTGATTACTTGTTTTCTTAAGGGGGGTTTTACACTATGATATAAAACCTGCAAATACGATCATGTGTCGGTGTTTCGGGTTAAATTGAAGTGGCTGCCGATTCGGCGTTGTCGAGATACCCATATCCTATCTATTCTCTATACTATCCTACATCAATCCTAATTCTCCTCAATACCTTCGTGAACGCTTTGAGTACTTTGTCCCGAGGGATAAACACTGTCGCATTTCCACTTCTCTTCTCCTTCTTACCCCACGTCACACTTCCAGCCGCTATGATGGCTCCTTCTCTGTTACTGCAATGCGTCTCTATGGAACTCTCTACCACATTCCCTACGCGACAGCCCTTCTCTGAATGTCTTCAAGAGAAAAATCGGCTTCCAGTCTTCCGGATTCAGCTGAGTATCAGTGTTTTACATGGAGCGACTGCCTATCTGACTTCCACAACCAAGTAACTGGGTAATACGGTACCCTTGGCAAGACTGGTGTCAGATCTCAAGCTTCTGACTGTCGGTAACGACTGTCAAAGATCTTGACGATATCTTATACCCACGACATACTTAGCATTAAGAAGTTCCATTGGCCATCTGTGGTCTTCTTCACCATATGATACTTTCTGAGTGCAAATGATTGCATTGTTGATAAAAATACCAAAATCACTGTATGTATGCCTATAATATATGAGGAGTTCCCTCGATTTCTCCAAGATCCCATCATCGGATCCTGACCTGATGACTATGGAACCAACCGGGCCGTATTCCCATTCAAACAAAAGAAGATTTTTTCAAATCGGTCCAGGCGTCTTTGAGTATTCGGGGAACATAAATAAAAAATAAAAAAAAAGATTCCGAAGAATTGAGAAACTTTTCCTTTTTTTGAAGTCGATTAAAATACAGGTTTTGATATTATATTTGTTGTTTTGAAAAGTACCAGGGTGACAGAAATTAACAGAACATAGGCGTCTAAACAATCTTACTAAGGTGTGCTTCAACAATTAAATACAAAAAGGAATATTGTATCGACAAAGTCTGTCCTTTAAGGTATGCGCTTTGAGGTATTCCGATACATTTTGACGTTTTCAATTGCCAAGGCGATACTTTCGTTGAGAGATTGTCACTTGTAGTTTAGAGCTTATGGACAAGCCCTTGACTTTTGTCAATCATTATTTTCACAAAAACATTTAGCTTTAATAAAAATTATAGTTGCTGATAGAATGCCCCTTTGTTTAGAGGCAAACGTAAACTTTTATAAAATAATTGTTGTCTTTTCACAAAAGCGAAGTAATTACTTCGCTTCGCTTCGTTTTTCTTCTTATTAATTACTAGCGGTCGCATCGCGGATTCACCCGGGTAGTAGCCTATGTCACCCGGGGATAGTGTAGCTTCCAAACGGTGAAATTGAAAAAAGATTTTGAAATCAGTATAGTAGTTTTTAAGTTTATTCGTTACATACAAAAATATAAAAATACAAATTTTTCCTCTTTATAATAATAGTATAGATATAGATAGTTATTACAACCACCCTCTAAAACTCACACCCCACCTCAACGTCGCCAAATCCATTTCTACCAATTCATGTAATTTGTCATTAATTTGCGCCGAATTTAATTATTATGTATTACAGTGAGCACGAAATAGTTGTTTGCGTAAATTATTCACATTTCTCATTAATAATTACGTTTTGGGGGTAAAATCAAAAGCGCCATCTTGTTTACGCGGCGGCGGCGTTCCATTTTAGCGTGTAATTGTTGGTAATTAATAATAGCCTAAGATCCCATTGCTGAAATCTGCAGGTATTTTTTTTGATGAAGCTAATTTTCATGAATAATATTTGGTATAATACACTGCTGCAGGGTTGGCTGGCAATATCTTGCAGGATTTCGTTTTTTTAAACTTAGCTTTTGGAATTTATCCTGTTTTATTGCAACATCAGCCAGCTCTCAGCTAGAAGTAATTTATGGGATGGCAATTTGTAAACTAGGATCTCGTATATTAATGATATTTTAGTAAATATTTCTAGTAATTGAAGAAATAGAACATTACTGCAGCGGCTAGCAAAAGAGGCATTGATGGAAGAACGTGTAAATGTGTCCATCAATGCCTAGTTGTGGCTAAGGCTTGTATAGTGCTTTTCTCAAATAATGCGCGGAAATTAAAACTAAGTAGTACCTAGAAATCATTTTGTCAAATACAATTACTTTTCAAAATCAATGACGACCAAGGAACAACAATAATTATTCCCGCGTTAGGTTTAGCACGCACTGCGATTTTCATTCGCGCGATTTTTTTCCGCCCATTCTGCGGCCTATGGAATTGTATGAAGCTGCACTCATTGCGGTAAAAAAAAACACGTGGGAATAATACTACAAAAATCCGCCCTAATAAAAATCGCAGTGCGAAGCGTTCATTTGTTATTTTTTTCAATAAACAGCTTTGTATCTGCAAGCCAGTTCGAAATTTAAATAAAACCTTGGATAAGTTACCTTCTTGGTTGCCATGTTTCGGAGAAAAAGATCGTTCCATTTTTAAATAACACGACAGATATGAGTTTACGATGTAATTTATTTGGCCGCTACACACGACAGATATGGATTTTCATACAACTTTTGCCGGCCGCTGCTCGCATGTATTTCGCCAGTACTGCAATTTCGATTTATCTCGAAGAAGGTTGTCAAAATAATGCTCAAATTTCCAAGCATGTTTGAGAAAAATAATGTGAGCTAATTGCCAGTATACCAAAGATCGATTAACGACAAATTATGGTAAACTAGGCTAAGGGTGCTGTGTTGTGTGATGTTAATTTTCATTTGTTTTTAGTTTGTAAACTATATTTTTAGTTGGAGTGGGAAAAGTTTTATTCAACTCCTTTGTTTGTGCAAATCTTTGTTATGTGATATTTATTAGTAAATTTAATAATACAGATGAGGAGCTCGTGGCTAAATAATAAAAGCCGCACGGGTCGATCTGCAAGGTTAAGCAATGCTTGCCGAGGTCGGTCCGTGGATGGGTGACCATTTCAACATACTTACTGAGATTCCTCCGTGCCTCGGCAAACTCGCTAAGTCGTTGGTCGCGGCTGTCATTTGTATATCTTTGAAATCGATACAGGTAGCCAGAAGCCTGAGATCTGACATCAGTCTTGCCAAGAGGCGTCGTGTTACATGCTCCATGTAAAACACTGGTACTCAGCTAAATCCGGTAAGACTGGAAGCCGTACCCAATATAGTTTGGAAAAGGCTAGGCAGACTAATTAATACAGATATTCTTAATTTAGAAGTTAATATAGTTAATCGGTTTTTGTAAATCATCATTATCGTTTCAGCCAATAGATGTCCACTGCTGAACATGGGACAATCGCACTCACCGCAAAAACCAGACCTATGCTTCTTGCATCTAGCGGTCTTCACAGTTTATATTTATATAAACAATAAGCTCGTTCTAAATTTACAACCGACTTCAAAAAGAAGGAGGTTCTCAATTTGACTCTATGTTTTTGTATGTTTGTGACGCGTTTACTCCGCAAATTATGAACCGATTTTGATGATTCTTTTTTATTTGAAAGCTGGTGCTGCTCATGTGGTCCTATTTAAATTTGATCAAGATCTGACGAGTAGTTTTTAAGTTATCCTTAATAATTTACATTTTCACGGTAATATAAGGTATTAAAACTAAAAGGAGAAAAATAAAAGCTATTTAATAAAAATAAACAAACCACAACAAAACGAAAAATTAATTTCTTTTCCGAAGTCTAAAACGAAAAAAATAGGCATCAGAGACACCGACTGCCGAAAATAAATTTATTTTTCGCTTTGTATTATTTTGTTTTGGAAGTCGGTTTAATTTATTTCATAATAGTACATTATTGCAAAGGCCGCGCAATAGGCAATTGCGTGTCGAGTATGAAATTGACTAATACGAGACAGGCAATTGCCAATTCTGCCGAGGCATATATAGTGATTTTCTTAAAAGAATGCAGGGAAATAAATCATAATTTTTATATTATACACTAGCTGACCCGCGGGGCTTCGCTCCCGTCAACTGGCTACCTACCTGCCTACTCTGCCTACCCTGCCCGCGCTGCCTACCTTGCCTTCCCTGCCTACGCTGCCTATCCTGCCTACACTGCCTACGCTGCCTACCCTGACTATCCTGCCTATCCTGCCTACCCTGCCTACTCTGCCTACCCTGCCTACCCTGCCCACGCTGCCCACGCTGCCTACGCTGCCTACTCTGCCTACGCTGCCTATCCTGCCTACCCTGCCTACTCTGCCTACACTGCCAACCCTGCCTGCTCTGCCTACCATGTCTACCCTGCCTACAGCCTACGCTGCCTACCCTGCCTATCTTGCCCACCCTTGCTACTCTGCCTACCCTGCCCACGCTGCCTACCCTGCCTTCCCTGCCTACGCTGTCTACCCTGCCTATGCTGCCACTCTGTCTACCCTGCCTACTCTGCCTACCCTGCCTACTCTGCCAACGCTGCCTACTCTGCCCACGCTGCCTACCCTGCCTTCCCTACTTACGCTGCCTGCCCTGCCTTCGCTGCCTACCCTGCCTTCCCTACTTACGCTGCCTGCCCTGCCTACGCTGCCTACCCTGCCTATCTTGCCCACCCTTGCTACTCTGCCTACCCTGCCCACACTGCCTACCCTGCCTTCCCTGCCTACGCTGCCTACCCTACCTACTCTGCCTACCCTGCCTACGCTGCCTATCCTGCCTACCCTGCATACTCTGCCTACACTGCCTACCCTGCCTACCCTGCCTACCCTGCCTACCCTGCCTACCCTGCCTACCCTGCCTACCCTGCCTACCCTGCCTACCCTGCCTACCCTGCCTACCCTGCCTACCCTGCCTACCCTGCCTACCCTGCCTACCCTGCCTACCTTACCTACCCTGCCAACTCTGCCTACCCTGCCTAACCTGCCAACTCTGCCTATACTGCCTACCCTGCTTACACTACCTACCCTACCCTACCTACCTACCTTAGCCTACCTACTAATTTTTATCTACCATCAATAGTTTTCTCAGCGCACGCCAAAGAATGAATTTTATAGGCAACAAATTTTGCTACCTTGAGTTACATTATTGCAATTTTCATAAGGATCTCTATTTTTTTTTAATATTTTTATAGCCTATGACACTCAAGAATAATGTAGCTTTCTACTGGTGAAAGAATTATCAAAATCGGTTCAGTAGATCCAGAGATTACCCCTTACAACGTCACAAACTCACAAACTCACAAACTTTACCTCTTTATAATATTAGTATAGAAGTATAGATTTAATTTATTTAAAGTTACAACAATATTATAATGTTCCAAATTCAAAAAACGCTCCTGCAATGGATTTGATTTTATTTGTCCGTAAATTCGATACTTCGCGTGTTCTGTTTTCGAAAATAATGACAATATTTTCATGCATGTTTGAGAAAAGAATTGTTTTAACGGTACAAGTTGGTTAATAAGACAAAACTGTAAACGTATTCCCAAGACATCAATTTCCATAACATACATACAGACCTGTTGAACAAACCCAAAACTATAATATCACATTATATCACAAGTTATCCCCTTACTAAAGATCCCATACTCATTGTTAACAACAACATAATCACATAGGGATTCATTTGCTTCAGTTTCAGGACCCATAAATAATAACACCCTTGTCAGGAGGCTTATGCCGCTTATGATGGTTTAATACAATATGTCGTGTTACACTATATAATATTTTAACAATGGTCCGATGATTTAATCGGGTTGTTTGGTAATTATGTTTTAGAATTATCAAAAAAAAAAAATGCTGATAATGCAAAATTTTATCAAATAATCAACTCGAGCTTTGAAGGATATCTTGGGCAAGGCCTGCTTCTTATTATTACCCAGAAACTGACAGATAAAAAAAAACGTAATTCAACTAAACCATACATGAATTGTCAAACAAAATATGAATCTAATTTCACGTTCACAAGCGTCATTTAGTATCTGTGGAGAAGGATGTTATTAGCGATACTAGTGAATGGTATAATAATACAGCACGTATTTATTTTTCAAAATCAGCGCTTTCGATTCCTGGCGAGGAATATTGATTTTCAAAAAACCCATAAATGCAGTTTATTTCTCAAAATCTTGTCCAAGACTCCTCTGAGGGCTGCTATTTCACACAGTTCCGGCTTTAGCCATCCACGGTCACTTGTCAGACTGCTGTATATCTTGAAAATCCATCGTATATATGAATAAACATCACACAAATTTAAAATGATACCGGTTTAAGGTTTATCCACACTTATCAGGGCCGTGCTCGGGAGGTGCACGGACCAGTGACAAAGCTTCAATGATTGGGCCCGGCCCTGTCACGTCCCGGGCACGGCCCTGATATGTGTGGATAGACCTTTAGTAGGTACTTCTACTAAACCGGTATCATTTTAAATTTAAAGAAAATAATTTAATGAACTCTTTCTCATAGTTGAGTATCATTAAGAACTTCCTACGGGTTATCAAATCACTATACAAATACGAGTACTACATTCAAAACTCATCGTCATACATCTCTGTCAGCAACCATATGAATAATGATAGATGATGAATAATTACAGTCAAGCTGATGCTAATCATTTTATAGAAACTATACCTAAATATCCTATAGTATAAATGTTTGTAAACGCACCCACAATACAGGAGAAATGAGGGTTATCGCGTTTGAACTTGCCACTAGGGGCGCTGGTGTAGAATAAGGTCTTCAAAATATCAAATGTTACAGATTTTTGGCTTTTAGCACGAGTTTATTTAGTATTTTTTGTTGTTGTGAATATTTTCCAAATATTACAGATTAAGATAGGTACGGGTTTTACCAACCACTGCTTTAATTACTGTTTTATGTTTCAGAAAATTTTATCCACCATTTTTCAAAAAAAAATGTTTACAATACTGCGACATATTCGATGTTTTATTTAATCGCACTTATACGACATTGGAATTGATTTTAATTCAAACTGCTTCCATGCGCGTAATAATAAAGTTTGACAGCTATATTTAAGAACCTTACTCGCCAGTGGCGCCAACTGGTGGGCACAAAATCGGTAGCCCTCATTCTTGGTGAGGAGCAACGTTAAAAAAAACAGTTTGAAGTTTTAATCTGACTGGATCTAAGTGAATATCAGTATTTTATAAGAAGTGACTGCCTATTTGAACTCCAAAACCCAGTAACTGAGTAACATTATACTCCCTTGGCAAGACTGGAGACAGAATCTCTGGTTTCTGACTAAATGTAACGACTGTCCATGATCTACAAATAATTGCTGGGATCAACGGCTTTCAGATACACGGAAGAGTCACGGTATGTATGGAAGGTCACCCATCCGTAGACCGACCTCTCTAAGCGTTGCTTAACCTTGAAGATCGACACGTGTAGCTTTATTACCTAGCTACGAGCTCCTCGAAAAACTTACTGAATGGAGGAGTGAAATACTAGCTTATAGCGCACTAGCTGACCCTCGGGGCTTCGCTCCCGTCAATGGGCTACCTATCTACCTACCCTGCCTAACCTGCCTACCCTGCCTACCCTGCCTAACCTACCTACCCTGCCTAACCTGCCTACACTATCTTCCCTACCAAGGTAGGTAGGGAAGGTAGTGTAGGCAGGTTAGTTAGGGAAGGTAGTGTACCTTCCCTACATACCTACCTACTAATTTTTATCTATCATCAATAGTTTTCTCAGCGCACGCCAAATAATGTTTTTTACAGGCAAAATTTTGCTACCTTGGGTTATATTATTGCAATTTTCATAAGGATTTCTTCTAAGAAATATCCAGAGATCCAAACGTCACAAACCCACAAACTCACAAACTTTACCTCTTTATAATATTAGTATAGATATATTCCCCAATGTTAACGCGGTACTGACCGTGTGCCCGCTCGGAACCAGAATATCAATATTGGGCTTCCTTTAGGACAGTTTTGTTAGCAATATTTTTTTAATTTACATATCATATGTAGGATTCTAACCATAAATTTTTCTTTGTAAAAATATTTTAATCATCCAAGTCGTTTTAGAGGAGTATGCAAAGAAGCGAAAAATATCGTGTTGTTTTATTATTTTGTTAAAGCAAAAGTATTAGTCATACGAAAAAAAACATGTTTTAAAAATAATATAAATGAATTTTTTACCCTGCCGTTACTAGGGAGTATGCTTTAGAATGTAACTTTATGGCACAAAACCGGAGTAAGGGCCTTAAGTGCTTAGATATATAAGTTAGGAACACTAAATACCTAATTGCTTGCTACAGTCAAGTCTTTGAACAATTAATCTAGATAAAGCTATTGAATCGTCTAAAAATTGGAGCCATTTACTTGAAACAAGAAAGGTTCTTGTATTACCGTAAAGATGGGGGTATTATTATGGCAACAGCCAACATTGTTATACCTGTGTAGCTATAACGGTAATAGTTATAATAGCAGACTATAATAATTTGTACCATAAGGGAGTAAAGACCTACCCTAATATAGAAAAGGAAAGGGTATTTGAAATGTTATAAGCTTGATAATTCTGTCTTTGGGTTTCCTCGCGACGTTTTCTGGAAATCAGAAATACAACAGAACAACCTTGAAATGCAGAGCAGTGGTGGCCAAGTGGTAACGGCCCCGACTTACGTGTCGTAGGTCGTGAGTACAAACCTAGCCAGGCGCATTATTTAGTGTAAATTATTTCATCACCACTGCTCTTAAAACGGTGAAGGATAACATCGTGAGGAAACCGGCATATCCTAGAACCAAAAAATCGAAGACATGTGACAACCACCAACCTGTATTGGGCTCGCGTGGTGGATTAAGGCTCATAACCTTTCTCACAGAGAGTATGGCTGTGTCCCAGCAGTGGGAACGTTATAAGGCTGATGATGATGACAAATGCATGTTACTTCTTAGATCATAGAAAGCAAAATTGTACACACTATGACGTGTAGGTACACGTCATAGTGTGTACAATTTTGCTTTTATACTTTTAGGAAGTAACTTATTTGCTAACGGTGCCGAAATATCGAGCTCTCAACCAAAAACAAAATATACATGGTAAATATCCCGAAACAAATATTAATTCTAACTTATTTGCTGTTTGTCATAGGCTTCCGAATGATGACAACAACTTAACCATAAGCTTGAACTTGGCAGTTGAATTGGCCCTTTTAGTATTCCAACGGATAAAAAAGAATACTCTTTAGATTATAATAACCGTAGGCATTAGAACTAAAACAGGAATGTTACTTCTATAAAGGTTTAATTAACACCAACGGTGCTAACCCAAAACAATAAAGCCATTTCCTAAAAACAGAGACCATAACATAACCGCAAAGATGATTATTATCACCCAAATAATGTTCATGATAACTGCTTAACAGTTATGTTAATAAGCTTTAAGTTCACATTAGTCGGATATAACACTGAAACTCGTTAGTGTTCAAGCACCAGAGAATAAAATATAGAATCACAAATCTACCCATTCTACACAATAAAACCGTTTCGGGAATGAGGGGTCTATTCTCAAAAGCACTCGACATTAGAAGTATTCATGAACCTTATCGAAGTTGATGTCATGATTAGTCGTCACGTTGCTTAGGATCAACGTGACGACTAATCGTGACGTGCCTTCTGAACCAAATGTACCTGGAAACCAGATGGAAAAGTATCTAATCCACAACTTGACATAAGGATTCAATTCTGATACACATCAGCTCCCAGTACGATACTTTTATATATACGTAGGTACATACATACCAAATTATTCAGGTAACAAAGTCATTATTATTACAAGGTTGCATAGCTATCGTTATTAAAATTTGATACGCGTAGTTTATTTATTTTAGGTGAAAATTTTACTAGGGTAAAAAAATATCAGCAATTTATACCAGCGTGAATTTTGTCGCAGTTTTAATTTACTGCTTTTTAATATGCCTCCACTCCAGCGTGACAGTATATTTCAATATGGTGCATTTTTTTCATAAAACTACTGTAAAATTGTAATTTTAGACGTGTTAAATTTTTGCAGAGCGTTCATGGTATTTATTTAAGTGATTGCATATCAAATGGATTTTATTTTCCGTTTAAAATGGATATCATGAAACTGATGATTTATATCCATACTCTATGAACATAGTAATGTTTGCTATCGTTAGTAATTGGGTATTCAATTCCAAGTAAAAATTCAGAGTAGAATTCCTCTAAGCTTTTAAGTCTAGTATAAATTCTTGATAGTTAATCATTTATTCAGACAGAACTGTCAGGCTCCAAATAATGCCATCTTTTTTTATTTTCTTTTTCTAAGAAAAGTTAAAAGATAAAGGGCTTTATTTATAAAAATCTCGATGGTGTTAGGAACTGGAAAAAACCATTCTAAATTCAAGTTTAGCAAGAATTAAATATCTGCTAAGCAATGGCTAAACATCGTGTTTAGTGTAAAAATTCATCTCAATATCGAGTGGTACAGTAATAGGCCCACTACCGCAATCTCTGAGTGTATTTCCACTTTTATTTGAGGATAAAAGCAAAATTTGGACAGACTCCAAATTAACTCTTAAGCCAACGACGCTATTATATGCATCAAAACTAATACCCACTGCATTCAGAGATAACTGAATTTCGTGTTTAGCTTTAATACTAAAATTCCGCTTGAAAAATGCGATTACCTATTATTGTACTTGGGTTGGAATCGTGGGATGACGCCATTAGATAGACAACGAGCAGCCCAAGAACATTATTATTATTTAAATATGAGTTAAAACTTTTTCTTGTGGTAACCTATAATGTATGAGCAACAAACTATACAAAAAAAGTTCATTTCGTGAGGAGTGTGAAATCTTAATTCTTTTATGTACACCAAAACAATACATTTAAACAGAGTGAAATCAATATTCATGTACAAAGGCGAGCTTAACTCTTAAATGGAGTTTTCTGCCAGCAAACCTTAGTGTGATAGAGATCATAATAATTGAGGGCAGTAATCCAGTGTACAATTTAACAGTAAGATACGATTTAAATATATAATAAAAATACATAAATAAAATAACTACGTTCATAAATACAAATATATATGTCTACTGGTATTATTTATTGAGTCGAAAGAAAATGCTCCTTAATTTTCCTCTTGAAGACATCGAGAGTAGGGCTGTCGCGTAGGGCGTGGGAGAGATTTAGAGATGCACTGCAGTAACAGATAAAGAGCAATCATAGCCGCTGGAAGTGTGAAATCTACTTTTTTTTTTGGTTTTAATTTTCTAGTGGTTGCAAGCGCTGAGGAAGGGGAATCCGATTTTCGGGTTAATTGGTGTTATTAGTTATTACATCTTGAATTTATGGGTTGCATCCCAAACTATAGATTTGTCCCTGTTTAATGACAATAAGTTCTATCAGATAATAAAAGGCGAGCTTATTATACAGGTACACAAGATTTAGAACCATATTCTTCTTATTCGTTGTGTTCGCGACGGGGCATCACAAACAATATTAGTATAGTTTGTTGTAAATATAAAATGTTATGAACAAACATACGTCTGCTTACCCCAGCGCGCTAGCTCGTACTAAACAGTTTTAGACGAGAATTTTTCTTTTATAGTTTTTTCAAACATAAAATTTCGACCACTTTTTGAGGCACTAAACATTATGTTTTAGTGTATATGAGTATGTATTAAGTAAATATGGGGTCTAAAGAGTAAATTAGAATCGTTACATACATACTAAATGCGGTAGTTACGGAAAGAAAGCAAAATCAAAACAAGTCAAATTCCGTAAACATGACCGACCGCCATGGCCGTTTAGTTCGAAATGAGCAGTCAGATGGCGGTGCACGATATATATAGTCTGGCGCGTAAGCAGACAAATTTGGTATTTTAGAATAGCGTTTTGAGGGCTTTATAATAGCCTATAGTACCTAAAATACGGTTATCTAGTATAATTAGAATTAATATACTATAGATAAAATGTGTAAGTAGTATTTTAAGCAAATAAAAAATATTTGTTTACGTTTTTTGGACCCCCCGAAAATGGCCGGGTCGCAAGTATCGATAGGTGCGCTCTGCCCACCTACCAATCGTATTATTTACCTTACACATTTATTTTGTTAGGAAACACCACCTAGGTGTTCTAGATAGTATACCTTGGTGCTATGACTGAAAAAC
Organism: Orthosia cruda; assembly: GCA_964057195.1. Taxonomy (NCBI): domain Eukaryota; kingdom Metazoa; phylum Arthropoda; class Insecta; order Lepidoptera; family Noctuidae; genus Orthosia; species Orthosia cruda. The sequence goes on along the minus strand of OZ059832.1, from coordinate 7,858,335 downwards.
TGTACATAATAACAGTACATAGCCAGGTTTAAAACAGTTTCACTCTGAGATGGTAAATACATGCATTTTTGCTCAGGTAAGTAAATAGAATTTTGGTTATAAGCGTTTTAGCGCTTCTAGGTGACCTGGAACTGTGTCCAGGCCCTATATATAGATGGCATCTATGTAGTTCTAGTACATAGATATTACTTACTTGAAATAATGTGTCTGTATGTGCCAGCATGGACGTTTCTACGCGTCTGCCAGAGGGCCCACTACCTTCAGACACACTTGGTGCCTGAAGGATTATTGATATGCTATCTGAAGCATTACCTTTGGGGACCCTCGGGCACACGCCTGGACTCAGTCACAACACATAGCTAATATATAGCTACACATACACACACAGAGGCGTTAAAGCCGTGGAACAACACGATATTTTCTATTTCGGCCGCTTCCCGGCATCAGAAGTCCCAGAAGGGCTGGTGGTACACCCATCAGGGTACTACCATTCGATAGCCCAATTCTCCAGCTTCCCAACCACATTTTTGGAAGGAGCCTAGCTCTGGTGGTTAGGGAACTAACCGACTTAATATAGTAAGAGGTTCCATGGTTTTCTCGCATCATCGACCACATCAGAGTGAATACTGGATCGAGGGTTGGAGCTGTATCCACCGGACTTCCACCATGGGGTAGCCCATCGCGAGGGCTATCCGATGACGGTTGGTGAATGCGGATCCGCCCACCAGCTCGAGTACAAACTCACGAAATATGCCGAAAACAGGCACTGAAGCTATGTTTTCGCACTTTCACGTGGCTGTGCCCGTGAAGGTGACAGATGAAGCTGTGGAACTGTCACAGATCGACGGTCCAGGAGTAGGGCTACAAGTCCCTCGCTGGTACCCTGGCACTAAAGTGCACCATTGTATTGTAAAGTAGCATATAAAGCTACAAACTGACTGAAATTCCCCTTATTAGGCGTTCTCAACGCAAGGGCTCCGTGAAGGTAGCAGATAGGAACCTGGACCCAGGTCCGGAGGGAAGGTCTTCTCGAGACCTATCCAGAGACACAAGTCTCATCAAAATCGGTTCAGTAGAAGGGGGGTTTCTGTTGGTTTTCAGCGACTAGCCATAAGGTATTAATTTTATAATTAAAGTTTATGCGCGGTCGTTGTTTCGAGGTCCTCGTTACGGTCAAGTGTGGTAGTAGGATAGTGCGCTGAGACACCGTCCTAATCGTAGCCATTATTTCCGAAATATTAAATCCACGTCACTTTGCGTAACGGAGACCATGAAGAGACGTCGCTTTTGGACATGAAAACCTGACTTTTTTCCTGAACTGGACATCACGCCTTCCCCTCAACATCCTTGGCAGCCTTCCAACCACTGCAGGGTCAATACTTGCTCGAAGACATCTGAACAATAGGTGCAAGGGGCGTCAACGCGTTCAAGCTGAAGCCTTACAACCTTCAGTAAGCCTGGCGTCCTGGGTTCCAGTGAAAACACATTTGCTGGTCCTGTCGAGCCGGATTTTTGAGCAAATGACCTACGCAGCGTTCCAGTGAAGATACAGGCCAATAGGAAGAGCCTAGTTCCAGTGAACAAAGAAGCCTGGCGTCCTGGGTTCCAGTGAAAATACAGGCCAACATTGAAGAGCCTAGTTCCTGAGAACAAAGAAAACCGTTGTCCCGTTCCTGAGAACAGAGAAGCCTGGCGTCCTGGGTTCCAGTGAAAATACAGGCCAATATTGAAGAGCCTAGTTCCTGAGAACAAAGAAAACCGTTGTCCCGTTCCTGAGAACAAAGAAGATAGACGTCCCGTAACCTTGTTAAGTGGGGTTACATTCCTATTTCTTTATCGAAAGTCAAACGTATCGTTCCTGTGAAGCTTGTGCCTGAGAACAAAGAAAACCGAGGCCCAAGCCAGTGAAAATTCCTGAGAACAAAGAAGCCTGACGACCATTGCTGAGAACGTATGTACCCTCAATATAAATCTGGTAAGAGTACACACCTACACAAAGTACCGACCGGGGTACGTAACGTTACGTTCGTGAGAAAAGTTCCAGTGAATAAAGAAACCTGACGTCCCCCTCGTAAACCTTACAAGTGTCGAGGTTAAGATCATATTTCTTTAACAGTCAAAAACAGTGTAGAAACCCAGTAACTGGGAGATTAGCGTCGTCAAAAGGCGCGCGTACGTTTGACCTTGGTTAGTAGAAGCTTCTAGAGCGACTACCGGAGTGAAAAGTGCACGTGTGGTTTGGGACCCACGCGTGGACTAGCTCTAGAACATAACCATTTTGCTGGGACGCAACTGCCTTTCCTGAGCCGTTTCCTGTGGTGCCTAGCTGCTTCCAGAGAAGCATTTCGTTCCGATTAGATTACCGTCGCAAAAAGACGGAATTTTGAGTTGCCTCTGTTGTGTAACCTGCATACTGAGAAACAGTAGTATCTGAGAATACATAGAAACTGTATCCTGAAGGAACAAGTAGATTGCCTGAAGAGTTATCGCTGAAATTTCAGAATCGGAAATTTCATATATAGCGTGTCGAAAGCTTGTTTAGGAGATAGAACGAACATACAAACGTTCATAGAATTCCTGAAGGATTACGGCTGAAGGATTATCGCTGAAGCGCTATCCTATAGGAGGCTTACACACAGAGGCATATTGTATAGTCGTGTGGGCGACTTGTTCTATAAAAAATAGAACGAAAAATAGTTCCTGTAAATTTCCTGAAGCGTTATAGCTGAAGACTTATTATTGACTTAGAATTTGTTTGGAAACAAATAGTCATATAAGAGATAGAAGTTCTCAATCGAAGCTTGGACCTTCGATAGCTGGAGTCTGGACTGACTACTAACGTCAAGTGTTAGACAGAAGTTTCTGCGAGTGGTATCAGACCAGCTGGTCATCCTTGGAGGCTGCTGGACAGGTTGACACGTATAAAACAGTAAGTACAGTGAAAACTTACTCAAGTGCTTACCCCTTGTGGGTCGATAGTAATATAGTGAACCTGTGTCGTGTCAACATAGCAGTTTTGAAGCTGATTTGGGACTTATAGTTTTGAAGACTGAATAAAAACTTATAGTCTGAAGGATAACCCGGAGTCAAGAGGGCCAGAGTTAACCCGGAGTTAAAAGTTAACCCGGAGTTTAAAAATATTTTTTCAATTTTGAAAAAGGAAGCGAACCCTCTTCGAGTCAACGATTTAAATTGGACTTAACCCGGAGTTACGACTTAGGTTTTTCGAGAAAAAACTTGAAGTTTGGACTTAGCTGTTTCGAGTCGACGTCTTGAAGCGAAGACTGGACTTGGACATAGCCGTTTGGAAGCTCGAAAATAGACTTAACCCAATCGTACTGAAGTCTAGAGTTGGACTTAACCGTTTCGAGCTGACATTTTGGACCAGTCGGAATGCCGATAACCAGATCGCAGGACAAGAGACCTGAGGCGTGGACAGTCGCCATGGAGCGACCGGGTGCAGGCATACACCATCCATTGCCCCCACGCTCGCCGACAACGACTGATGGGACTGAACAGTCCGTACCGAACAGGAGCCCAACCGTGTCACAGATAGGTGACAATACGCCCACACACCAAGAGGAGGAACCACAGGAACCGAGCACATGCAGGAAGGCATCGAGAGAAGAAGGATCTTCAGAAGAAACACTGAAGCCTTCTGATGAAAAACAAAGGATCCAAGACAAGACCTTTGTACATAAGGAAATAATGGCTACCCGGGGTGACGCCCGTAATGAACATAGGAGACCGCCGTCTACAAGCAAGACGACCCGGTCACAGAGAAAAATCTCTAAGGCACGCGAAGACTTACTAAAGATTAAGTTGGAGCTTGCACAGTTAGCCCTTCAGAGAGCAGAAGAAGAACCTTCTGAAGCGGAATATATGGATGACAGAGACTCGAATGAAGAGTACGTGCGTTCCTGGCTCGAAGAGGCGCCAGAGCCCACACCGTTGAGGGAGGACGACGTCGCCAATGGGAAGCAAGATAGGCCTCCACCTGCGAGCGGCGACGCTGTAGCGGACTCCCAGACCCATATAGACCAACCAAAGACGAGGGCTAACATCGAACCGTCCAAGACGGAGCCACCAGGGCAAATAGAAGCGAAAGAGTCACTCCGTCCGTTTCTAACGGAGTTGACAACCGCTATAGCGTCGCTAGCCGACAGAAAAATCGAACCATGGACGCCTAACCGAACGGCGTCGCAGGTTATGTTGACTCTGCCGAACTTCGGTGGAGCTCACACAGAATGGCTGACTTTTCGAGCCATTTACGAGGCAACTGTTGCCTACTTCAGCGACATTGAAAACACAGCAAGACTCAGAAGGAGCTTGCGTGGTCGCGCACTGGAGACAGTGAGCTCAGAACTCATCGGGAACGCGAAACCGGATGAGATCATGAGAGAATTGGAGCTACAATTTGGACGTCCCGACTCAATAGCTCAGGCTGAAACCGACCGACTCAGAGGGCTGCCACGCTGCAGCGAACAGCCCAAAGATATATGCACCTTTGCAAGTCGGATCAGGAGCGGAGTCGTCACCTTGAGGGCCCTCAAGAAGGGACACTACTTACTCAACGCTGAGCTGATGCGCCAGCTAACTGAGAAGCTGCCCAATTCTCTACGCGTACTATGGTACAGGACGTACACGGAAAAGTATCAGTCGCTGCCAGACCTGTCACTCTTCAGCGACTTTATAACAGAGCAAGCTCACTTCTGCAGTGCATTCGCACCGCCCGAGAACATTAAAGAAACGGACTCGGTGGCGGGAAAACGCGTCACACAGAGGACGCACGTAGCTACCGCGAAGCCGGTAGGCCACTGTCGAATTTGCGACAAAGAGGGTCACTACTCGTCTGATTGCATAAAGTTTACAGACGCAGCATGTGACAAGAAATGGGAGCTAGCCAAGCAATATGGCTTGTGCTTTCGCTGCCTAAGGAACCACCGTAAGGGCCACACCTGCGGAAAGAAGCAGTGTGGCTTCAAGGGGTGCATAGCTACTCATCACCGACTTCTTCATAGGGCAAGGAAGCCTCAGACAGACAGGACAAGGAAGCCTGCTGTTCCAGAAGCGAAGAAGGAGTCTCAGGAGACGGTAGCCAGTTCGCGAACTGCCTCAAGTAAAGCCTTCCTGAAGATGATACCGGTCCGGGTTATTGGACCGGCGGGAGAGGCAGACACATACGCACTCCTTGACGATGGGTCTACCGTCTCGCTGATCGACGAAGCAATCGCTCAGCGAGTAGGAGCAGTGGGCCCAATTGAGCCACTGAAGATCGATGCCATAGGAAACAACAGGATCGATACTCCACTATCGAGACGAATAACAGTCGTTCGCACAAGCCAGTTGAATAATCGGGTGCCCTTCAATGCGCGCACCATTTCGAAGCTCAACCTGTCTCCACAGGCAGTCAATCTTAAGGACCTGGCACGATGCAGGCACCTTCAAGACTTGACGTCTGAGCTTATATATCCGGCGGGTGTACCGAAGATACTCGTCGGACAAGACAACTGGCATTTGCTGCTGGCCACTGAGGTCCGTAGGGGACCAAGAGACCAACCCATCGCGTCAAGGACCATGATGGGCTGGACATTGCATGGTGCACACACCAGAACACTGGGCCAGCAGGTGCATTATGTCAACGGCACGCAGTCCGTTGTAGGGCGAGACACGGAACCACACCGGCGGTCCCGTGCAATCTCTGCCATAGCTGTATAGCCGATTTCTGACCCTCAGAAGAGGGCAGTAGGCATCCTGAACCGCGACATAAGGCGGTTGGATCGTGTCAACGGAACTCGGAACGTTGACGCGGGGCAAGATGCGGAACTGAACGAGCAGCTCCGTGAATTCTTCGCCAGCGAAATCTATGTACAGCCGGTTTCTGACCCTCAGAAGAGGGCAGAAGACATTCCAACCGCGACATAAGGCGGTTGGATCATATCAACGGGATGCAGTCCGTTGAAGGGCGAGACACGGAACCGAACCGGCGGCTCCGTGAAATCTTTGCCACAGAATCGTTGGCTATCAAGCCAAATAAGCCAGCTTCTGACCCTCAGAAGAGGGCAGAAGACATCCTGAACCGCGACATAAGGCGGCTAGAGAGCGGGCACAAAGAGACCCCTATGCTATGGCGGGAAGAAGCCATAGAAGTGCCCGACAGTAACGAGACAGCTCTTACAAAGCTAGTCTCCATCGAGAAGAAGCCGGGTAGGAAACCGGATCTTCAGAGAAATATAGAGGGCGTGAATGACGCCATCACACGGCGCTTTCACCGACCATATAGAGGGCGTGAATGACGCCATCATACGGCGCTTTCACCGACCAACAGATAGACCAATAGAGGTCGTGAATATCGCCATCACACGGCGTTTTCACCACGAACGAGACACAGACAGAGCTCCGAGAGGCCTTCCGAGAGGAGGCCAGTCGCCGAGGCTGCCTGCCGGTGCTCCAAAACCGGCGGGAGCCCATAGCTGCGGGCCTGGCCTGCAGGAGGCCACCCCGCCCCCGTCGCTGACGGCCAGCCGCCACGCAACCCGTGGCCGCGAGGCCGCATCCAGGCCATATACCCTGGGCCTGATGGAGAAGTCCGGATCGCTGAGGTGCGCACCACTGGCGGCACTCTAAAGCGTCCGGTGAAGAAGCTCATTCGTCACTACCGAAATGAGCGTAGCAGAGTTCCCGCGGCGAGAGCAGAGCGACGTGTCGCTGAGCGTCGTGGCACGCGCGCTGCCGACGTGCGTCGCTCACTATGCGTGATGCAGCGCCGCGTCAACACATCGGGTCGACGCGACACTGCACGGCGGGAGAGATGTTCGCGACGGGGCATCACAAACAATAGTAGTATAGTTTGTTGTAGATATAAAATGTTATGAACAAACATACGTCTGCTTACCCCAGCGCGCTAGCTCGTACTAAACAGTTTTAGACGAGAATTTTTCTTTTATAGTTTTTTCAAACATAAAATTTCGACCACTTTTTGAGGCACTAAACATTATGTTTTAGTGTATATGAGTATGTATTAAGTAAATATGGGGTCTAAAGAGTAAATTAGAATCGTTACATACATACTAAATGCGGTAGTTACGGAAAGAAAGCAAAATCAAAACAAGTCAAATTCCGTAAACACGACCGACCGCCATGGCCGTTTAGTTCGAAATGAGCAGTCAGATGGCGGTGCACGTATATATAGTCTGGCGCGTAAGCAGGCAAATTTGGTATTTTAGAATAGCGTTTTGAGGGCTTTATAATAGCCTATAGTACCTAAAATACGGTTATCTAGTATAATTAGAATTAATATACTATAGATAAAATGTGTAAGTAGTATTTTAAGCAAATAAAAAATATTTGTTTACGTTTTTTGGACCCCCCGAAAATGGCCGGGTCGCAAGTATCGATAGGTGCGCTCTGCCCACCTACCAATCGTATTATTTACCTTACACATTTATTTTGTTAGGAAACACCACCTAGGTGTTCTAGATAGTATACCTTGGTGCTATGACTGAAAAACTGTACATAATAACAGTACATAGCCAGGTTTAAAACAGTTTCACTCTGAGATGGTAAATACATGCATTTTTGCTCAAGTAAGTAAATAGAATTTTGGTTATAAGCGTTTTAGCGCTTCTAGGTGACCTGGAACTGTGTCCAGGCCCTATATATAGATGGCATCTATGTAATTCTAGTACATAGATATTACTTACTTGAAATAATGTGTCTGTATGTGCCAGCATGGACGTTTCTACGCGTCTGCCAGAGGGCCCACTACCTTCAGACACACTTGGTGCCTGAAGGATTATTGATATGCTATCTGAAGCATTACCTTTGGGGACCCTCGGGCACACGCCTGGACTCAGTCACAACACATAGCTAATATATAGCTACACATACACACACAGAGGCGTTAAAGCCGTGGAACAACACGATATTTTCTATTTCGGCCGCTTCCCGGCATCAGAAGTCCCAGAAGGGCTGGTGGTACACCCATCAGGGTACTACCATTCGATAGCCCAATTCTCCAGCTTCCCAACCACATTTTTGGAAGGAGCCTAGCTCTGGTGGTTAGGGAACTAACCGACTTAATATAGTAAGAGGTTCCATGGTTTTCTCGCATCATCGACCACATCAGAGTGAATACTGGATCGAGGGTTGGAGCTGTATCCACCGGACTTCCACCATGGGGTAGCCCATCGCGAGGGCTATCCGATGACGGTTGGTGAATGCGGATCCGCCCACCAGCTCGAGTACAAACTCACTAAATATGCCGAAAACAGGCACTGAAGCTATGTTTTCGCACTTTCACGTGGCTGTGCCCGTGAAGGTGACAGATGAAGCTGTGGAACTGTCACAGATCGATGGTCCAGGAGTAGGGCTACAAGTCCCT